>VZQC01004012.1:1221162-1753089 GCA_009823505.1 Rhizomys pruinosus
TTTTTTGGTCTTTTTGAGACAGGGTCTCCCTGTAGTCCCAGCTGTCCTGGAACTCACTCTGTAGACCAGGCTGGCCTTGAACTCACAAAGATCCGCCTGCCTCTGCCTCCCAAGTGCTAGGATTAAAGGCGTGCGCCACCACGCCCGGCCTTTTTTAAAAAACTTTAAAAAGACTCAGAAAAAGATACAAGACATGTTATGGCAGAATTCATGAACTTGGGTAGGATGGGGAGCATAGAAAGGGAAATGAGTCTAAATTGGACTGAGAAATGATGTATGAAATGCACAAAACCTCAATAAATCTATTAAAAAAAAAGAATTGCTTAGGGCTTGCCACATGCTCTGTCCTGTGTAATGTTCTGTTTATGTCTATTATGTCTAATTATTTTTGGTGAATTTTTTCTGGTCTTAATTTTCTTTTTACTCTTCTGTGTAGATATTCCATCTACTACTGAAAGTGGGGTACTGAAACCTCTTACTATTATTATGTTATTTTCTTTCTATAGTCTTTGTTTATCAATTTTTGCTTTGTCAGTTAGATGATCCCTCTTGGTATTTGTATTTGTTACTTCTTTCTGAAGTGTTGTCTCTTATTGTTATATAGTATCATTTCAATCTTGTGACTGGTTTTACTTTAGTTTATTTTGAGATGGATACTGTTTAAGTCATCTACACTCACCTGAACCTAATAACTCTCTACTTCAATCTCCCAAGTAAGATTAAAGATTTTCACCATTCCTTGTGGGTTCTTGTGATGGTTTTTGATGGGCAATCTATTTATTTTATTTTATTTTATTTTATTTTACTTTAATTGTTTGTGCATGTGTGTACATTTGTCTAGAAGAGTATATGCAAATGTGTATGCAGGTGCATGTACCTTGCACAGAGAGGTTAGAAAAGGGCATAAGATCCCTTATACCTGGAGTTACAGGTATTTGTGGGATGTTTGAATTGTTATATCAGTGCTGGGATCCAAAGTTCTGTCCTCGTGACTTCACAAGTAATTTTAAGCACTGAATAATCATTGTAGTCCCCGAACATTATTTTGTTTGGTTTACTTATATTTTCTCCTCTGGTTGCATTTTGATTAGTATGCCACTTTTTATTCTTTTGCTTTCAATATATTTGTGTCTGAATCTCAAGTCAGTCTCTAGTACACAGTGCATTTTCATAATGTTTTTAGACTATGCTACATCCAGGCACACTAGCAGCTAGCTGTGTTGAGAAAGGCTGAGGTCTTAGTTTTAGATACAATATGTTTTTTTTTTTTTTATAATGCTTGTATTGAGGTTTTGTGTATTTCAGACATCATTTCTCAGTTCAGTTTAGACATATTCCCCTTTCCCTTCCCCCCACCCCACCCCATATCATGTACTCTGCCATAACTACCTTGCATCTTTCTCTCACTTTTTTTTTAAATTTTTTATTTTATTTTATTAATTTTATTTATTTCTGTATGTGTATGAATGTACATGTACTGTCTGCATGCAAGTTTGTGCACCCGTGTAGTGCAATGCCGCGGAGGTCAGAAGAGGGTGTCGGATTCCCCTGGAACTGGAGTTCTCCTGGAATTGGAGTTTCAGACGGCTCTCGGCCGCCATGTGGGTGCTGGGGATCGAAACCGGGTCCTCTGCAAGAGCGTCGGCGCTCCTAACCGNTTTTTTTTTTTTATGTTTAGGAATTGACATTTTCCTCCTTTAATTTTTTTTTTTTACAGTTTTTTTTGTTGTTGTTGTTCTCTCCAACTTGAATGTGAAGTAGGAGACTCTTAATGGTTCTTGGGAGTTGTCACAAATGATCTTGATATCTGTATTAATACAGTATCTTCATGGTATAAAGAGGATTCAGGTCTTCCTGTCCCATCATCTTGCTGATAAAAATGTGAATTATCATCCCACATTTTACTTAAAGAGTAAGAACAATCTTTCCAACTGAATATGCATTGTAATAGATAGAAGTCACATAGTTCTCTAAAATGCTCAAGCTAAGAGACTTGTTCCATGAAAAGGTTTGTCCATGGTCCCCTGCAACATCTGATGGTCCCCAGAGGAGAAACTTGTTTCCTGAAACAACTAGAACTTAGTTTCACAACTTTATGAAGGAGAAGAGATATCATGTTCCAAATGTCACACAGCCTTGAGAGTGATCTAGGAGATGGGCCATAAGCTATACAGGAGCTTCTATAAAGGCTGAGAACACTGCGGCTCTGTAGGGATTATTGCTTTGTAGTACATAAGTTTTCTTTTATATGTTGTTTTGGATGTTATAATTCCTTCTTAATTTCCCTGACAAAAACTCTCAAAAGAAGAATGACATAAATTAAAAAAAAAAACAAAACTGTTGAGAAAAAGCTGATGCTCTAGTTCTGTTTTCATACAGGAAGTTTCCATATGGTAATGAGGAGGCTTTAGAGTTGAAGAGAAAAGTAAAAAACTACTGGAAAAAGCAAGTGGCAGGCAGGGATATTGGTCTCTGAGATTTTTGATGTAGAAAAGTTAGAAGCAAGCAGAATATCCACTTAAAAATTTTTGTAGAGGTTAAAGAAAATTGATTTTCTCAAAAAGTTTTCAAGAAAATATTTTCCCTTAACCTAAGAGTTCCAGAAAGCTCAGAACAGGTGGCCATGGGGAGTATTTAATGGACCACGAGATGAACTGACATGGGAAAGTGAAATGTCTTCAAAGCCATGAGATCAGTTAAGGAAAATCAAGGTAGAAAGGATGGTAGCTGGGGATGGTGAACTAGATCACAGGATAACAGAAGTTACAGCTGGGATCGGGCTGACAAGTTTAGAGCTTTGAAATTCTTACAGCCCATTTTAGACAGACAAGTATAAAATTATCTAGTCTCAACACACCTATTTGAAATACAGTTGTTCAAATATTTGTAATACAGGTGGATGGCTTAGTACTTAGGATTTTTCCAGCCTAATTGTGCTAGCTAACTTTAGTGTCAACTTGACACATGTGGATTGAAGGACCCTCAGTTGGTGAATTGCCTCCATTGGACTGGCCCGTGGCCATGTCTGTAGGGTATTTTCTTGATTGTTGAGAGATGTGTGAGGGTCCAGCCCACTGTGGGCAGTGCCACCCTGGACAGGTTGTTCTGTACTGTATGTATAAAAAAGCAGGCTGAGCATGGGCCAGGGGAGCAAGCCAGTAAGCAGCATTCCTCAATGGCCTGTGCTTCAGCTCCTGCCTCCAGGTTCCTGCCCTGAGTTCTTTCCTTAGGCTCCCTAAGTGATTAATTTTAAATAGGGATATGTGAGCCAAATAAGCCCTTTCATACCTTTTCATACCTGTAGCATGCCTCAGGGCACCTCATGGCTGAGGGTCTGACCCTGCCCCAAGGAGGAGCAAACAGCATGGCCTAGGTATGTCATGCTGGGTGGGGCAAGGAGTGCAGTGGTGTGGAATTGGGGGGCCTATGATTGGCTCTGAAAACTGACATCATTTATTCTATAAAAGCAAGAAGTAAATTCGAATTTCATAGTAACATCATCATGGAATTCCCGGCCGTTATTTTTATTAATTATTGTGCTCATACAGGCTAAGGTAGGCCTGCATTTCGTTTGGATTGGAAAGAGAGTCCTTTGAAGATCACCATGAATGTATGAATGTATTGCTTGCATGTATGTAAGTGTACCCATGTCATGCAATGCCCACAAAGATCAGAAGAGGGTGTCGGATTCTTCCAGAACTGGAGTTAGAGATGGTTGTTAGTTATCTGTCACATGGGTGCTAGGAATCAAACCTGGGTTCTCTGCAAGAATAGCCTATGCTCTTAACCACTGAGCCATCTCTCCAGCCCCGAGAGTATTAACTTTAATGCCCTTCAAAAGGAGCAAAAAACATTCAGAACACTTTTTTCTTTCTTTTTTTTTTTTTTTTTTTTTTTTTTTTTTTTGAGACAGGGTCTCCCTTCAGTCTCAGCAGGCCTGGATCTCACAAAGATCCACCTGCCTCTGCCTCCCGAGTGCTAGGATTAAAGGCGTGTGCCACCATGCCCAGCTCAGAGCACTCTTATGCTCTGAATATAAAACCAAAAAAGAAATCTATGTTCCCTATCAAAAATGGATGATTCAAACATTCATTTGTTCATTATCTCTTCAAAATAAGACCAGGTCCAACAACAACAACAAAAAAAGCCGGGCGTGGTGGCGACGTCTTTAATCCTAGCACTTGGGAGGCAGAGGCAGGCGGATCTTTGTGAGTTCAAGGCCAGCCTGGTCTACAATGTGAGTTCCAGGACAGCTGGGGCTACAGGGAGACCCTGTCTCGAAAAGACCAAAAAAAAAAACAAAAAACAAAAAACAAAATAAGACCAGGTCATGGCCAGTATTGAGAGCTGAAGTATACATTTACATATTAGGTTATTAATTATTGGTTTAATGGATGAGTATATATGCTAGACTAGAAATTTTTAGGGCTATATTAGTTAATTTGCTTCCTGAATTTTCTCATTTCCTCTTTGAGCATAGGGAGTTGAGAAATAATTTTCTTCTAGTACTGAAGTTTTTCCAGTAAATTAAATAATAACTGTGGATTTCAACAATAGATCCTAACCTGCTTATCAGTTAAACTGTTATATTGAAAATTAAGTAAGAAAAATGTCCAAGGATATTGTCCGAATTGTTACATATCTGTTTTGTGATAACGGCTTCATCAAAGAACTATAGATAAACAAATAGAAATCCCAGAGTACATTATGGAGAGTTAACACAAACTGTTAGTATATTTCTTTTCTTCAGAAGTTATTTTCTTTAATGTGCATTACTGACAAAGCAGAGTCAGCCCTTCTTGAAGGATCTTGGGTGATTCTTTTTAATCTCTGGACAGTATTTCTTACATTACCTATGAATCAAAAAATATGATCTGAAACCAAACCTACAGACTTTACTTTATTTCTTTTACTCTCAGAGGGATTTGTCAGAAGGAAAATGAAATTCAATGAAAAGAATTTTAGAAGTGTATGCAGTGAACTGAAATAATATGAAAGGGAGGAAAAAATAAATCATTCATCAGAAAAAAAAAAAAAAACAAAAAAAACAGGCCTTTAAAATCCTAACAGGAAAATGCCCTGCTGCTACCTAAGAAATGGATCATTAAATAATACCCCATTCTGCAGTAAAGTTACTGTTCTTTCTGCCTACAACTTGGGAAGCTAGGAGAGATTTTATTTATTTGTTTAGTTATCTTCACTTATTTTCTTCAGAGGAACTGACATAATCTGTTCTAGTCAGAAAGAGACTATTTTTCTTTCTCAGTATTGTGTAAGCTTCTTTGTTAGAGTTCCTCATCTCAGGTTTTATTACTTCAGGCTTTTATAGATTGTACATCTAAATACTGAGGAACAAAGTTTAAAGCCTAAAAGACTACATGATGCTCTTGAATATTTAAATAAATTGATGCATAAACAAATATGTCATAAATGTACCTTAAAAATAAATCAACTTAAGCAAGATTTAATAACTTTCAAAATTATAAAAAGTTAAAATCATATTTCATTAAAATTGAAGGATTAAAAAAATGTGTCCTGCAATGGAGTTTGGTTATCAGAACTAATAACAGTATGGGCCAACCCATTTCATAGCCATAGGGTACTAAGGTGCCTAAGAATGCAATTGGTATTGAAATCAGAATGATGATTTAGTATTGAGAGTGAATCACAAGGCTTAGAAGTGTCTGAAGAAAGCAAAAATAAAGTTCAGCACAGGCCAAAGGAAGAAAGTATGTCAGAAGTTAGTTTTCCATCTTGAACTGTCCATGATTATATAAAATCAGGACTGCAGAGGCTTGGGCCTAGGAGAAAGAGGGTGGATTGACAGCTTCTGTGCCTCCCACTAACTGAAAATTATATTGTTTATTTGAGGTTAAACGTGTTGCTGAAATGCCTTGACTTTATGTGATAACAAGATTAGTAGAACTGAGTTCATAGATTATATCTATCTTTCTACCCTACTGTCTATCATTCATCATCTGTCTATATTCTATCTATTTATCTATCCATCTCTTTCCAGCTATCATCTCTCCACACACAGTGAAAATAAGAGATCCTACCTGAAACCTTATCAAATCCAGAAAGAGGCTTTCTAGACCAATAATAAGAAATAGAGACCTCAGTTCTCTCAGAGTAAAATCAGGAAAAACTCAATTTAATATCAAGTGCTGAATGATGAGAAGGATAAATACCTTCCTTCCTTTACTTTTCATGCTCAGTTTGTTCTTTGGAAACTATTTACTACCTGAAAACCATCATGTTCACAAATCCTTGGTCCCTAAGCCTAAAACCATTCTCTATAACAGAATGATCAACGATAGATACATCATTGCTTAAGGCCATGGCTTTCTTTAAAGCTTTATGAAGAAAAGTTTAGCTATTCAGTTATTATGAATTATATCACTGTTCCTTAAATGTTATTCAAATAAGGAGGCAGGCAGGGGATAAATTTCATTTTGTTGAGGTGCTTTACTTTGACAGTGTAACAATTTGTGACTCTGGGAAATAATGTTATAATCAATACTATAGTCAGCTCAGGAGGCTGACTAGGAAAAGAACTTAGAAGCAAGGAGGGAGAATGAGAGAAAAAGAAACAGTAACAAGAGACAGTCTTCAGATGACCTTGAGGTTTGACCTTTGTAGGAGAGGGAAGGAAGCAGGGTTGGTTACAAAGAGCTTTACTCTGCAATGTGTCTCTCACAAAGTCCAGTATCACAGCTTGTTCTGTAGAGGAGCTCAGCATCAAAAGCACCTGACTCCGGTGCCTCCACAGTACTCATTGAGCCTGGACTCAGCCAGTAGCTCCCAGCCTGGGGGAGAGTGGGTTGGCGGATCCCATGTGTGAAACTCCAGAGTCTGCTGTATACACCATACTCGTCTCCCCTGAACTAAACCTGGCTTTCCCCATCTATTTCCCCAACCACAGTTAAGTCCAGAGAAAGGAGGAAGCCTTCATAGCAATGCCCTCCCTTGTACACTGTGATAAACGTAGGTAATCAATCAGCATGATCTTTTCTGCCAATCTCAGACTGCAATGCCGCAGTCTTCTCAACATGGTCCCAGAGAAGCCATCACGTAAGGTGCAGCTTCTGAGGTTAATCCTTAGATCTCTGACATTCTCTGTAAAATTATCAGGGATATACAAAGTAGCTGGGTGTGGTGGGCTGCCTTTAATCCCAGCACTCAGGAGACAGAGGCAGATGGTGCTCTCTGAATTCAAGGCCAGCCTGGTCTACATAGTGAGTTCCAGGACAGCTGGGCTACCAGGAAACCCTGCCTCAAAAAGACAAAACAAAAACAAAAACAAAAAACAGTAAACACTGGAGTGCGTGTGTGAATGTTTTACTGATTATCACCCATTTTCAAAGACTCTTTACCAGTTTTCCTAAATGGTACATAAACTATACTGGGTATACACGTACATATCTGTGTCCTGTGATGTGTACGTGTACATGTGTTTGCATGTGTGTGTGACATTAATCAAAAGGGAAAGTCAAATTTAAGATCATTTCATACTCAGTATAGTCATTCATTGGACAAATGTTTCAGCTTCTTCATTGGTCTCTTTTGTTTCATTGGTTTCTTTATTGTGTGGATGAGACTCTGCTTTCTTCAAACGGCCGCACATGCTTTGCTGATGCTACACTTCCTAGCGTATTTTGTGTGTGTCATTGCAAGCACAATTGGAAGCAAGTCAGAGATGACTGCCTCGAGGTTTGTATCCTTTTATAGGGCACTTGGTATAATCTTCACATTATGGATATTATTCTTTAATGCAGAAATGGAATAATACCATTACAGTGGGGAACAAATTGAGTTTTGCCAATCCACTTCTAACATTTCTTTGAAATTTTTCATTTCCCCAAGTTCCCCTTGGTTGGGATTTAAAAAAAAAATCCCTAAGAGGAAGAGATGTCCAAGGAGTTTTGCTTCTGTATTAAATTCTTGCCACCAGGCAAATCTCCTGACCCAGGAAGATTTATTCTAAAAGTTTTATAAATAATCCCATGCTTTTTCATATACCTCTTCCTACATTCTAATTACATTTTTGAGAAGTGCAAGAACAAATTTGATTGCCAGTATTCATATAAAAGAAGAAGGTGGCTTAACTGGAGCTGAAGAGTAAAACCCTTTGCCTTTCTCAATATTTTCCTCTTCAATCTTTATCAATGTGTCAAGCAGAATTCATTTGTCCTGATTTGATTGGATTCTTGAAAGCAAGAGGAGTTGGAAATACTGAAATGCTCACTTATGACTCATGTGGGGTGATTCTGAATCATACACTGGCAGGGGTGGGGTGGAGGCATGCAGACAGATTCTGAGATTGGGGCTGAGCACCAATTTCATTTGGGTAGTCTGGGAAATGAACTTGGCTTATCATCACAATTAGAGCTACTGAAAATTTACATATGGATATTTGCGAATAATTCTTAACAGACTGAAGCCCTGATCAAACTATAGGCAGAGGAAGAAAAGTCTGTATGATATAAATTGTGAGTGGAAATGCTGAATTGAAACATATCCCCTTGGTATAAAGATACCAAGACAAACAGAGTCAAGACAATGCTTACCTATTCATTACATCTGAACTTCATGGAGTTTCACAGGCAAGTTTGCTGCAGAGATGCCAAATATGTTTCAGGGCATCTCGTATGCTGTCTAGGAAATTGCAAGGGAGCAGGTGGACAGTACTCAGGTGAGCCCAACTCCTCCCATGACTATCTACTGCATCTTGCAACAGGTCTTCAATGGCTCTCCTGTGGTCAGATGCTGCTTATTTCCTCATTTCTATTCATGCCCACTTATGTATACTTACAAGTTTCAAGGTTCCTATGATTGGGAAAAATTTTTAAAGATTCATTTGCTTATAATGTTTGTCTGAGAAAAGGTCTCATGTAACCCAGATTGGCCTTGAGCCTGCTATGTAACCAAGGATTATCTTGAATAATACTGTGTCCTCTTATGTCCTCCTTCCAACTGTGAGAAACACAGGCATTTGATACATACCTGGCTTATGCACTGCTGGGGATTGAACCCATGGTTTTGTACATGCTAAGCAAGTGCACCACAAACTGAGCTATATACTTAGTCTTTGTATGCTGTTTTCAACTTTCAGACACTCCTGAAATGTTTAGTCAAGATATATCCTTATCCAGTAACAATAGGTTACAGAAAACCTGTAAAGAAGGGATGTAGAGGCAGACGGTGCCACAGGCTCTAAGTTTCGGTAGGACCATTTGTTGTAGGTGTGTATGGCTGACACTGTAACCAGGCTGCCTTTATGAGATGATCACATGTGCAGGCATCCAGGGACCACGTGCAGCAGAGTCTCATTCTTCATTAATGCTTTCTGACACTAACCCATAGTTCTTAAATCTTTTTGTCAAGAGACTTATACTTTTGGTATTATTCCAGCCTGTTTTATAGTCAGTCTTGATTGTAATTCTTCTCCTGGTCACTCCTCAGTTCCCATGTGTTTGAAATTGGGTTTTGCCTCACACTTTTCCCTTTATGGAAATATTCTGCAGTGTCAATGGGATTAGAGATCCATGGTGACTGGCTTATTTCTTCCTAAGAATGTCAGGTGAAGAAGTGATCTAATTGCTGGTGTAATGCTCTTTTATCTTTCATGAAGAAATTGATATAATTATAGTTTTCAATGATTTTCTGGCCAGGCTGTGATGAACTGAACGAAAGTGTCTACCTTTCATTTTAAATTACAACATTTTCTTATACCAAGTAAAACTTGTCAATATGGCTTCTTGACCTCCATTTCCCAGAGCAGAAATATGTGAAAACAGAAATATGTGAAAATCTACCAGTACAGAGTGAGGAAGCAGGCTTGGGGATTCTGAGTGAAGTCCACATTTGGACAAGGTGCAAAATTAAATCTAACCCTGAGATCCAAGTGGGAGGCTGGCCAGGTCAACGAATATCAGTACATGTCTAGATTGCTGGCATCTCCCAACATTTTCAATGGAATATTTTAGAAACAAGTCTAGTTCATCTGTAGTTCACAGCTGGTCTAGGGCTGTGCATTGTGCTGTTGCTGGCATTACCATGCAGCCGTCTCTCCTGGTCTTTCAGTGTCCTTTGTTTAGCACCTGGAAGGCAAAGGCTGTCTAAATGATTTAACTCTGTGCATGTGTTGCAAAAGCCCAGTTTAATACTAAGTGACCTGAACTCATGTTCCTCCTTGCTTCAGGCTTTGTTTGCTTTGTTTACAATAGCAAATATCAAAACAGCACAAGTATTTAATAAAATTCCAAACAATGCCTTATTATGAGTTTTTTTTAATTTTATTATGTGTATGAATGTACTGTCTGCATGTAGGTCTGTGCACCCATGTCGTGCAATGCCGCAGAGGTCAGAAGAGGGTATTGGATTCCCCTGGAGCTGGAGTTAAAGACGGTTCCCAGCCTCCATGTGGGTGCTGGGGATTGAACTTGGGCCCTCTGCAAGAGCAGTTGGCTCTCTTAACCACTAGGCCATCTCTCCAGCCCCATATTATGAGTTTTATAGTTCTCCACAGACTTCTTTGTCACACATAATGTAACTAATGCAGTTGTGAGAAATTAAGAGCTTCTCTTGAAAGACAGTCTTCTAGAAGAGAATAGATGGAACTAAGGGACAGCAGAGCAATCAAGTCAGCCTCCTAAAATAAACCTCAGAGGTCTTGAAATGAGACATATTTGGTCGTAACTGGTGATGATCACAAGGATTGCTTTAAGAAACTCAATCTTTGGGGCTGGAGAGATGGCCTAGTGGTTAAGAGCGCCGACCGCTCTTGCAGAGGACCTGGGTTCGATCCCCAGTGCCCACATGGCGGCTAAGAACTGTCTGTAACTCCAATTCCAGGAGAACTCCAGTTCCAGGGGAATCCAAGACCCTCTTCTGACCTCCGCGGCATTGCACGACACGGGTGCACAGACCTACACGCAAAATAGTACATTCATACACATAAAAAAAAAAATTAAAAAGAAAAGAAACTCAATCTTTATCATGGATTTTTACAATTACATATATGAATATGTGTCTGTGTGGAGATATGTGCATTTGCATGCTGTTGCCTCTGGAGTCCAGAAGAGGTGATCAGATCTCCTGGAGCTGGAGTTACAGGAGGTTGTGAGCTGCCCTATTTGGCTAACCACAAACAAATGGGTTCTCTGAAACACCACTATATGCTTGTAACTGCTGAGTTATGTCTCCAACCTCCAAATTATAGCTTTTTGTATAAAATTTTATTGAATTTTTGTGTATTTCATACATAACATTTCAATCAGTCTTAATGGCCTTTATTCCCCCTTCTCCAATGGCACCCTCCCATAGCCTCTCTCTGTAATTCACACATTCTGTCATATGTGTTAGGGTCTATTGTGCCAAATTAATCTCCTGAGCCATTCCTCATTGCAGGTTCATCCACTGAACTCTAGTCAGCCTATCCAGAGTCCCTGGCTTTAAGAAGACCAGTTCTTCCTCAGTCAACAGTAATCAGCTGCCAATATTTCTTCAGCTAAGATTGGGTTCTGCTACTCAGTTGTGCAGTTACATGCTGGGTTTTTGTCTGATTGAGCTTGCATCAGTCTTGTGTGTGCTGATATCAATGCTGTAGGTTCATATGAACTGAGTCCCAGGAGCTTGTAGGATTCTTTTTCCATATGGTCTTTCATCATCTCCCTGATTCTTACAATCTTTCTGCTCCCTCTTCTGCAATGTTCCCTGAGCCCTGGGTGAGTGAAGCTGAATGTAGGTGATGTGTCCATGGACCCACATTGTATAGACTTCTAATACCACAGTTTGGACATTCATGACCTGTTGAGTTCCTGCCCCCCTCTTGTATGAGGGAGCTTGCTTAATGAGAGTTAAGAAGTTAATTAGTGTTCTCTTGGCACCTTATTCTAAGTTGCATGAGCCTTAGGTGTAGAGGTTGCATTCTACAATGCAATGTATGTATGTCGCTTAGGCTTGGGAAATTCACAATGTCTCTGTGTGTCCGGTTGTGGGACTCTTTAATACTCTTCATCTGGTACAAAAGTAGTTTCTTTATTGAGTGATGTCTGGGATACTTGTCTGTAAATATAAGGATACCTATTTAGCAGTTATTAAGAAGTTATATTAGACTAGGGATATGGCAGCTTTGGGAATTTCTCTGACCTCTCCAGTCATGTGTTTCTGGCTATGTTGACGGTACTGCACATGAGTTTCCTACCACTGAGTGGGCTGTAAGTCCAATCATTTAGGCACTGATGATCCCCAAGATAAAAGCCCCACTGCTGCACCAATGTCATGTGCTGTTTCAGACATTAACATGGTTATTTGGTCTTAAAATTATTGTTGGACCATTGATTACACCTCTCCCTCAGTAGCTTGCATCGTGCTCTCCAGACCTGTGTGTGTTCAGGTGAGTTCCAGCTCCATTCCTCCAATTCCAGACTCTGAAGTATGTCCTACCTTCAGCAATAGGGTCTTATTTTTAGGTTCTAGGAAGCAGTCAAGGGCTGTGGCAATAGCCTGTGTAATTTGGGATTCTCTTGAGCTATCCTGGCTAATGACTCAAAGATTTCTCCTGTCTGGCACTGGTTCTCATTATGTAACATGAACATGGACTCATGTAGAGATATTGTGTATGTAATTTGTCATTAAATTGTTAAACTAATATGATTCCCTTATGTTTTTTCCACTAGCTAGGCATTATTTCTCTCTCCTCTCTCCAGTCCCTACATAGCCTTCCCTCCATGTCTTCTCTATTTAAAATACCCCCATTTTCCCAGTTTCTCCTAATACCAGTCTCCTATGATTCCACTTCTCTTGAGCTCCTTCTTTCTTTCTGTTTATCCATAAATTTCCTTCTATAACCCTTCCTCTCAGCTCTCATTTAGATAATCTCATTTTTTCCTTTTCTGCTTTAGTAACACCTGTCTCCCACTTGTCTTCTATCTCATTTCCTCTTCCCTTTACTTTCCTGGTTATTTTTCATTTACTTGGTTCCTACAGTTACATCAGGATATAAATTCACACATAATTGATGCTAGGATTCACAAATGAGGAACAATGTACATTTTTGATTTTCTGAGTTTGTGTTACTTCACTTAACACAAAAGCTTCTAGTTCCATCCATTTACCTGCAAATTTCATGATGTCATCTTTCTTTAATGCTAAGTAGAACTCAATTGTGTAAATGTACCACATTCTCATTATCCACTCACCAGTTGAGAGACACGTACTTGCTTCCAGCTCTTCCCATTGTGAAAAGAGCAGCAATAAACATGGGCATGCAAGTATCTCTGCAATAGGATGAATCCTTTGGGTAAATGCCCAGAAGAGGTATGACTGGGTCAAATGGTAGGTTCGTTTTTTAGTTTTTTAAGAGTTCTCTACACGCCTTTCCATAGGGGTTACACAAGCTTGCAATCCCACCAAAAGTGAATGATCATTCCCCTTTCCCCACATCCTCTCCAGCATACCAGGGTAAGATGAAATCGTAAAGTGGTTTTAATTTGCATTTCCTTAATTATGAACAGTGTTGAATAGATTTTAATGTTTTATAGTCATCTTTATTTGTTCATTATTTCTCTGTTCAGATCCTTAGCCCATCTTATAATTGTGTCACTTGTTCTCTTGATTCTTTGTTTTTTAAGTAATTTATATATTCTGGATGTTAAACCTCTGTGAGTTTTCTCTCCACTTGGTTGGTTGGTTCTTTTACTAAATAGAAGCTTTTTAGTTTAATGAGGTCCCACTTGTTGATTGTTGACCTTAATTCCTGAGCAACTAATGTCCGATTTAGAACATCCTTTCCTATACCTATATCTTGTAAGTTACTGTCAATGTATACTTCTAACAGTTTCAGAGTTTCAGGTTTCAAATTGAGGGCATTGATCCATTTGGAGTTGACTTTTGTGCAAGGTGAAAGATAAGTATTCAGTTTCATTCTTCTACAGGTGGTGATCCAGTTTTGCCAGTCCTATTTGCTGAAGATGCTTTCTTTCCTTGATTGAGTGTTCTTGGCTCCTTTGTCAAATATCAGGTGGCTGAAATTGCATGTACACAAGTTTCAGTCTCCAATTATGTTCCATTGCTCTATGAGTCTATTTTTGTGCCATTTCCATGCTGTTTTTATGACTACAGATCAGTAATATATTTTGAAAGCTGGCATTGTAACCCTTCCGCATTGCTCTTTGTGCTATGGGTTGCTTTGGCTATCCAGGCTCTTTCATGCTTCCATCTGAATTTTAGGATTTTTTTTTCTAATCCTGTGAAGAATGTCATGGGGGTTTTGATTGGGATCGCATTGAATCTATATATTACTTGTGGTAGGATGGCAATTTTCACTATATTAATTCTTCCAATCCATGAGCATGGAAGGTCCTTCCATCTTCTGGTCCCTACCTCAATCTCTTTCTTTTTTTTTTAATAAATTTTATTTATTTATTTTTTGTGTATGAATGTACTCTCTGCATGTAGGTTTGCACACCCATGTCGTGCAATGCTGTGGAGGTCAGAAGAGGGTGTCAGATTCCCCTGGAACTGGAGTTAAAGACAGTTCTCAACCGTCATGTGGGTGCTAGGGATCGAACCCGGGTCCTCTGCAAGAGCAGTTGGCACTCTTAACTGCTAGGCCATCTCTCCAGCCCCTCAATCTCTTTCTTTTTTTGCTCTTTTTGAGACAGGGTCTCCCTGTAGCCCCAGCTGTCCTGGAACTCACTCTGTAGACCAGGCTGGCCTTGAACTCACAAAGGTCCGCCTGCCTCTGCCTCCCAAGTGCTAGGATTAAAGGCTAGGATTAAAGCCACCACACCCGGCTAGTCTCTTTCTTTAAAGATCTAAATTTTTTTATTGTAGAGGTCTTTAATGTCTTTGGGCAAGTTTATTCCAAGATACTCCTTTGAGACTATTATGAATGGGAGGGTTTCAATGTACTCATTCTCCAATTTCTTATTAGGAATGAATTGCTGGTTGGTGTAGGCTTTATGTTCTCTTTACTGATTTTGTATTGGAGGAACCAGCTGGCTCTTACCCACCTAGTCAGGAGCTCCTGCAGAGGTCCAAGTCAAGCATCAAACAGATATCCTCAGGATTCCTTCTAGGGTCTAGCCAGCAGACACAGCAGTTTTGGAGGCTTGCTGGGTGGAGGCTTGATTCAGGTGCTCTTGGGCAGTCTGCAAAGTTCTGGGACCCTACTCAAACACATGGGGACTCCAGCCCTTTCAGCAGTGGAAGGGGTTTCAGATGACCCTAAGGTAAGGGTGGGGACAGTGAATTGGGGAATCTTACTACCACTTGGAGACTAAAATCAGGCACTCTCAGGCAGGTTGGGAAAAACTGGACCCCTGCACCACAAGGAGGCTAGCTTCAGGCACTCTCAGGGAGACTGGAAATGTCCAGATCTGTGCCAAAAGGCAGAGGAGTCTAGCCCTAGAGCAGTAGGAGGGGCTTCAGGTGATCCCAGGTAGGGGGGGTGGGTATATGCAATTGGGACAGCCCACCACCATCTGGAGGCAAGCTTCAGCCACTCTCAAGCAGGCTGGACATGTCCAAATTATATCTTCTAAATCACAAAATAAACGTGAAATTGTTGGAATATTGCTTGACATCTTAGTTTTTTTAGATACAGGAGCATGTGAGATTTTGAAACTGTGGGGAAGCTACATAAAACATGTATTTATGATTTAATTGTTTGAGATGAAGACAAGTCAAGATAGCTTGATTATGTCACACAATCTTTATGTCAAATAACAAGGTTAAAGTCTCCAAAAAGTCACTGGAAACTACTTCCTGATATGTGTTTTTCCCCCTTCCAAATCATTGTTGGCTTTTTTCGAAGGCTATAAGGCAAAAATGGAAATCATAGAAACAATTTACAGAAACTCAGTCTTAAGTCCTTTCTCCTGTCTTCCCGGCTCCCTAGGGAGGAGCTCTTGTGTTAGAGAGGATATTTCAGTGAATTTAATTGTGTTCCTTAGCATAAAATCAGACTTGTCTGAAACACTTCAGAACAATTAGCAAATTGTCATCCATTTTCTTCTTCTCACTTGGTGGCCCCCAGGGACAAATGGAGAACTGTCACTGTGGTAATTACAAACCTTCTTTCCCCTTTCTTTTTCCTGCTAACTCTAAATCCAAGTCTCATGCAAATAGAGTATTAGGGTTACAAGTGAAAGATTCAGTTTCAAAAAGCCAAACTTATTTTCCAGTTCTATGATTTCCTCCCTCTTGATATTTCAGGAGGAAACTGATTTCCATTTCACACCCCTGGGAAGTGGCATTATCATATCATCATGAAGAACTAAATTAGCTGCTATTGTCCCTGAGCCCATATTTTGAGGTCAGCCAATTGGAATTTATCCTTGCTGATCTAGGAGCCTGAGCTACTAGGGACCAGTAAAATGGGCCACAAAGCAAGAGGTGCCTAATAGCTCTCCTGAGAGATGGAGAAAATCTGAGCCGTTCGGGTCTTGATAAGGAGAAGGGTGATTTCATGCCAAATGGCATTAATACTGTGATCTGAATCTCTTAATATTAATTTTTATTTCTGAGAGCAAATGTACTTGAGAAAAGTCAGTACCCTTCACTTTTAAGCTTTTGTCATTAGATACAGGGCTAGATTAAAAGGCTTTCTGACACTGGAATGGCTTAGAAGAGCCTGGAACCTCTCCCTAGGAGAGGCAGTAATTACCACAGCATGGTGTCTTGAGGAGTCCACTTTTTTTTTCCTCACTCCCTGTCTATAATTTCAGTTTATCACCTGGACTCTACTGGGACAAGTGAATAAGCCACCTGACCTGTAAGGGATGTGGCTTTCAAGCTAAATAGGGGTTCACAAAAAGTTACAATAGTGTGCCTATGACTCCTGTCCTTCTACCAGACAGCAAGGTTAGACCTGCTTAGGAGGACAGCCAGTGTGGGTAGATGTCTGGAAACAGAATTGGGCAGATGAGTCTCTCCCTGTCCTTTCTTTGCCTTTAAAGTGTTTAGACAAATAATACCATTTGTACCAACGCCTGTTTCCTTCCAGAGTGTGGAATTTTGGCACATCCTAGCAGAGAATACCAATGTGACCAGCTCTCAGTAGTGTAAGAGAGGCCCACACTGACTCTGTTTTGAGTGTAGCCACCATTTTAAGCAATTACTGGAGCCTGCTCAATTCAGGGAAAAGGTCAATTTCTCAAGGTCAGTTGCTGGAGGCCTCAAGAACAGCTAATAAAATTTAAACTTGTCTAAAGATAACTGTTATTACTGTTGATATGTTGAGGACAGGTGGACTGACTTAACATTTCCTCGTTCCTGTCCCAAGACTGCATCTAAAGATACCCTTTGGTATGTGGGGGCAGGTGGGCTGACCTAACCATGAGCTGTAACTCTGCTATTATCCAATAAGGCTAGAAGTTACCCAAACCCTGCTAAAATTCCCCTAGACCCTGTATAAAAGGCCTGCGAGCCAAGTTATGGGGTCGGAGCCTTTTCCCTCCCACCCCAGCATGCTGGTTTACTTTTCCCCCCCGAAATAAAGTCTTGATTTTCCATCCTACGGTGTGTCTGGTGTGGATTCTCGAACCCTAACAGTAGAAACCACAGATACTAGGACCTGTGCTTCCCTGAGGACAATATTTCATAAGGGTTACTGAGAAATGAGGTCTATCATACTCGGGTTCAGTGGGAGAGGAGTCTTAGAAAACCTGGCTTGACCCAGTGGGCCTTAGTAGTGGCTCATTTTGTCTTGCATGCTTTTGCTATAATACATCAAAACAGTGAGTCTAACTCAAGGCTGGGCCATGGAATCTTCCTAACAAGTGATCCAACCTGGGCTGCTCTTATATGAGACATAATCCAAACACATCTCACTGCCTTTGTTCTACACTTTTTATGGGGTTGGCGTTGACTAATAGTTTGAAGTTACATTCCATCATGGAAGTGACATCACAGCAGGAAGAACTAGTTTAGAAGCAGAGAACAATGAATGCTTTCAGCAAGCTTTTTTTTTTTAAATAACATTTACTAGTTCACATAAATATTTTGAGAAAGCCTACATCTGTCTCCCCTTTCCAAATCTTTAGCACAATTTATCATAAGTTTTTAATAAACTACCGCAAATATCTAAAATAGGAAAATGAATTTTAAAAAATATGAAAAAGGTGAATAACTGCCAGATATGTGAACTTACGACAGGATGACTTTTTTCTTTTAAACATTAAGCCACTGATTTGAAACTCCTTTTGAAACAGATTTTACCTATAAAAACAAAGTAGTTTATAATTTGATCGTGATCTCTTTTGACAGCGGTTGAATTTTCACATAAAAATTGCAAAATTCCAACTAAAGAACAAATAGAACATCGAGACTTGAGTTTACACTTTAAAAATTCTATCAACTTCAACGAAGAAACGGTGACTTTGTATTAATTTATGATAGTACCATAGTCCAAAACACACTGTCCATGACAACATTTTCGATCTTGCTTCTGCACAGCAGGAGAACTTCTAGTGGGAATTAGTAGTCTGTTCTTGATGAAGACAACACTCTACAGATGTTGCCTGATGTCTGGGTAATGCTGAATGTAACAAAACCACTCAGGCATATTAAAATACTTCTCCTTTTCTTGAACTGTCAGGTCAACTATGAAGCGATGGAGGCTGTAGTAGAGCAAGATGTCTGCCAAGGTGAAGTTCTATCCTGCACGGTAGACTTTATCTTCAAGATAGGAATTGAGATCCTTCAGCAGAGGGTGGATCTCTTCTTTGCTGGAGCGTCCTTCTACTCCAGTGATCCTCTATTTTAACCACTGCTGAACTACAGCCTTTTCTTCTGCAGTAGTCCCCAGCAAATGTTCCTTATTGGCTTGCTTGACTAGATGAATTGCTATTGTAGTCAGTCCTGTTAGACTTGGGCCATTATGTGTTTGTAGAACTGGATGGAGTCTGCCACTCGCCCTGAGTGCTGAATTAGTCCCTTTCCTCAGCCCCAGCGACTTCTCCAGCAGCTTCATCTCCGTTACAGCTGCCATCTTCCCAGCCAGCCTCTTAAAAGTAAAATTTTCAGTTGCCTTAGTTTATTCTTTGACATCAATTTAGATAACCCCAAAGCACATTATCAATTCGGAGAAAGTTTCGAAGAAGTTGATGTAAGCTTGGAAAGAGGTCACCTGGATTGATTCTTTTTTTAAATATTTTATTATTTTTATTTTATGCATGTGTATATGTAAGTGCACCCATGTCCTGCAATACATGCAGAGTCAGAAGATGTCGATTCCCCTGGAGCTGGATTTATGGATGATTTAGCCACTACATGGGTGCTGGGAATCAAATCCAAGTCCTCTGCAAGAGCATCCGGTGCTCTTAACCATTGAGTCATCTCTCCACCCCATGGATTGATTCTTTATTTGAGTTATTTATTTACACAATACTGCACCATATTCTGCTCAAGTTGAGTGTTGTGGCAGCTTTTATTTTTAGGGAGATCTCTAATGGAATGACTGATTTCTCAGCAGCACTTCTAGTTTCTGGAGTACCACACTGGGAAAAGTTGGGGGTCTGACTGAGTTATTTTCACAGAGGAAGTTCTCTGAGTAATAAAATAAAATGTTATATCTGAGAAAAAAATTAGATACAAGAACCTGCAACACTGGTAAGATATATTTTTCTGATGTCTGATATAAAGAAAAGTAACTTTAGGTGGCTCTATTAAACATTGCATTTGTGTATGTCAAAGCTTCAAATATTCCTCAGATGGCTACAAATAATAAAATTTTGATAAAATTTAATGGAATGAGTAAGTGTGAGGAGCTGTAAGCCTGCTCCCTAAAAGTGCAGACATGCAGAGAAGCTTCCTACCTGCATACCTGCTGTTCCCGAGGAAGCTTATCACAAGTAAACAGCTTCTGCTGGAGCCAACAGCCTGCGGAAGAAGCTTATTGCGAGCAAACAGTCTCTGCCGGCTCGAGCAGCCAGCCCGATAAACTTTAATTTTTACAAGAGCCACCTTCCACCCCCTCCCCTCTTCCTGATTCTTCCCGCCTTTTACTAAATATATACTGCTGTCTTTGCTCAATAAAAGTAGACTTTGGCAACCTTCGCAAAGTCTCGATCTTTTCTCTTGCTTATCTCCACAGGTTTTGGGGTCCTTCTCGGGTACCTGATGTTACATGACCCATAGACAGGGTCATATTGGCGCCCGATGTAGGGGCTCAAGGTAAGAGACCCCTCTACCAGACAAGGAACAAGGAGGTCCGGCCAGACGACATAATAGAGAGGGCGCTTTGCTATCAGCGGAACGCAGAAAACCTCGGGAAAAAGAGAGGGCACTTCGCCAACAGTGGAGCGCGGAAAACCTCGAGAAAAAGAGAGGACGTTTCGCCACCCACGGAGCGCAAATCCTCAGGAGAAAAAGGTAAGTGGCTCCTTGATCTTTAAAGATGGGCAATTCACTGTCTAAGGAAGAAAAGTTTATTCAGTACTTCAAGACAGCTTTCAGGGAGAGAAGAATTCGGGTTAAAGAAAAAAGATTAAACTAGATTTTTTATATTCATAGGGGATACATGTCCCTGGGTGGTCCTTGATGGGCCTTCAATTCACCCCAAAATATGGAAAAAGGTAAAGCAAGATCTTGACTGCATCATGCAGACTAAGGAACCGGACAGTATTCCTGTCCAGACTTTTACTTATCGGACTGTTATTAATGAGATAATTCAGAACCGCCCCCCCTGCGTGCACTCGCTGCGGGCTCCGTCCCCAATCGCCCTAAGCCAGACACCCCAGGCACCGCCTGTCAGTCCCCCAAAGAGATCCATTTCCTCTGCCCTATAAAGCAGCTCCCCCTCCCCTTTTTGCGGCCAAACTTGGCGCTGCTGGAGTCCGAGAATCTTAACTTCTCCAGCAGGTGACTGGCTTCCTCCCCTAAGTGCTCCATGCCCTTCCAGGCCGGCCCCCTGCAGTGTATCTGCGGCCGCCCCTCTGCCAGAGTACCAGCTCGAGTTCCCCAGGGGCACAGGCTATGCCAAGGAGCTCACTGGGTGGCCCAGGTGCCCAGCGTTCGCCATCTCGCACCACCTCCCAGTGGGACAGGCTGAGCTCGCCCCACAAGCCACTGTTCCCTTATTTCAGTTACCCAATCCCATTCCAAAACCACCCAGAAAGATTTTAACGAGGCTATGTCTCCAAACTCTGATAAGGGAGAGACAGAACCAGAGGGAAAGACCGAGTAAGTCAATAGCCAGGAAAAAAGAGGGAAATACAAAATCCATCATATTAAGATGCCAGGCAGCAGGCCCTGCTTAACATAACTGTTAGTTAAGGTGGAACAGACATTTAGTAAATCAATCCAACATTTGGTGACTTTGAGTACAAAAGTGTTTTAATGGAGTTAACTAAAAAATGTCATATGTCTATGCTAGCTGTCTGTGTGTTAACTGTTCTCTCATGTGTCTGATTTTTGTCTCCATATGTCTATGCTAGCTGTCTGTGTGTTAACTGTTCTCTCAGGTGTCTGATTTTTGTTTCTGTTGGTTTCTGTTAAAAGTGGCCACTTCAAAGTTTTTTCATTCTATATTGTGCACATAAATTAAGCTTACTTTCGGCATGCCTCTTAAACTTTTTAAAGGCCTAATTTGAACCTGGGTTCCTAAGTTCCTACAAAAACTTCTAAACTAGTTTTCTAAAGGTTTTATTTGTTATCTGTTAAGACTGGATAAAGCCAGGCGTGGTGGCGCACACCTTTAATCCTAGCCCTTGGGAGGCAGAGGCAGACTGACCTTTGTAAAGCCAGACTGGTCTACAGAGCAAGCTCCAGGACAGCTGGGGCTACAGGGAGACCCTGTCTTGAAAAAAATAAAATAAAATAAAGAGGGACCTGTGGGTCTTGGAGACCAGTTTGATAAGCTAAAATCTCTGCAAGATGGGAAATTACACTTTCAAGGAAGCTATGTTCCAGGAGGAATTGTTTTGTGATGTATGGTATGTGTTTGTTGACTGTGTGCTGTGGTTTGCCGTGGCTGTTGCGTTTCAAGTTGTGGCATGGAGAAAGTTTAACATCTCCAAATCAGTAAAGGCATGGGCTAAGGATAAATGCAGAGGAAATTCTCCTATTGACTGGTGGTGAGCCTGTGGGTGGCGCTGATGGAGATTTGGCCTGTGTGCCAGAGACCCTTTCTCTGATAGGCTTTGAGAAGCTTGCATTCTCTTGTGGGTTTTCACCCACTCGGAGGGACGCGATTATGCAGCCCATGAATGCTGGTTTGGCTTCCCTGGATTAGGGCCATCTGTTGTTTCCCCAGCCTTCCCAGGTGGTAGGTATTCAAAAAAATTGTGAGAGGAGCCCCTCCTCTTCCCTCAATCGCCTTCTAGAGGTTTTGAAATATGGTTAAAATTTGCCTTACAGCCTGGGGTCCTGGTTTCCCCTTCTGGCCACAGCTCAGGTGGAGAAGGTCACAGAGGCTGGAAAGACAGGCATGCCCACGGAGCATTTTGCAGCAAGCATTGCTAGTCTTCTATGCTGCAAATTGAGCTTGTGGATTCTGGGCTTGGTGGTGGGCCACGCCTTTAATCCAAACAGATGTTTGTGAGTTCTGGGCTGCCTATTCTCCCAGCCAGGGACAGTGTTCATTGTGCAGCCTTGATTCCAATCCTCCAGAGACAGACTGTGGACCTCCACCCTACCAAGCTGTATCAATTAAGCAATTCAAATCCATCTCAGCATGTTTAACTTAAAGTCTAGAAGAATTTACAGGCCTTGAATTTCTAACAAAACAAACTTGGTCCGATAAATTGTCTTTTTTTAAGAAACTTTGGTAAAGGTCTCTTTAATAACGTAAATTGATATTTTGGTTTAATTTAAATAAAAAATTCTTTAAATAAAACTGTTTTATGCTTCCTTAGGCCCATCTTCAAGCTGTGTGTATGTGTGAGTGAGTGTGAGTTCCTGCTTTCAATTTATTATAGTCCTACAGGTTTAACTAACTATTAACAAAAATAGATTTGATTCATAAAAAATGTTTGCTTTATACCCCTTAGTGTTAACAATTTTTAATTGGGTTTATAGTATACATATTATTCAGTTTAATGATAGATTGTTGTTAATTATTATTAGTAATTATTGTTAATGGTTATAGTTATTGTTATTGATATGATTATTAATAATAATTGATAAAAATTCAGTCTAATGGTAAATTGTTCATTGTTGGCTACTATTTTTGACCATTATTATTTATAATTACTGTTGTGACTAATAATAGTTAATGGTAATTATTGATAATTAATAATAATTAATAATAGTTATAATTGTTGTTATTATAAATAATTATTATTTTTCCAAAGTCCTTAATAACAGGACAAGATGGATCATTTCAAGACTACAAACAACTTTGGCCTGTCTACTTTAGGGAATCCTCAATCTTTAGATTTATAAATAATATAGGGTCAGTTAGGCTTAGCAAAAGGACAGCTTAGGAATAATTGACCAAAGAGACAAGATAGGGAAAAAATAGTAAACTTTAGGTATAGTTCATTAAAGACAAGTGGTTACAAATGGGCCTAAGAGGTGGCATATGGATCTCAGCTGTTTTATGAGTTACTAGAACATTTATTCTAATTATGTAAAAATAACCCTATAACAAATTATAAAAATTTCATGTTTTTCATTGGACATCAAACGATATGGCTTTCTTCTCTTACAGGTCAACCTAACAAATCTTTCTTATGTATGTATGTGTGTATGTATGTATGTGCGCGCACACGTGTGTATGGATGAGTGTACTTTTGTGTTCTAAGTATATTATGTTAATAGACATGATAATATAAAAACATTGCCTCTAAGTTGGAACTGGCCCTTCCATCTTAAGATGCAAATTTATATTAAACAGCCAAAACATGGTTCGATTTCAACAAAGGTTATGGGTTATCTATCAAGGAATTTGAAATAATGAATCTACACTGGTTACACTCTTTCAACATCTAAAACAAAGATGCAACCAGGTTTTCAGTGTATTAAAGTGTTAATAAGTTTTTGGATGTTTAAAAATAAAAAATAAAAAGGTGTATAAAGAAATTAATCAAGATGGTAATGATGGTAACAACTTCTCATGGGACATATCTAGCCAATCTTTAATTGACTGATGGACATAATAACTATAAAAAATATATATTTTATTAAGAGCTAGATATTAAAAAATCTTTATGGTAGGTTTTCATGCCAGGCCTAAAAAAGGCCAAGAACTAAAAAAAAAAAAAGGTAGCTATTATAACCCACCCTGTAAGGTTTACAGTTTAAAATGGTAATACATTTAAACTAATTGAAAAAATAAGATGTTAATTGTTTCATTTGTGATCTGTATTAAATTTCCAACAATGGCTTTGGGATTAAGGCACACAAATGGTCTCTGTATTTTTCTGTGTTATACAGTATCACCTTGTAACATCTTCCCTTTACTTGTAGTATAATTAAAAAAAATTAAGTCTGAGTTCACTTCCCAAATAAACATACAGTCAAGGATAAACAGTTTGGGTAAATTTAATGAAAACTTACACCTTGGTTCCTGTTTGTGGGTATTTGTGGTACAACTTAGGCATCTATTGATCAAAAAGAAGGGAGGTGATATAATATTCCCTCTATAGTCCAAACTTTTTGATAAATTTTTAATTTAAAAATTTAAAATTAACAATGGGAGGATATTTGTATGTTCCCACAGGTAAAAACACCAACCTAAATGCCCGAAAATACACAATCTTTGACTGTAAGGTGGACTGAGAAATGCCAGCAGAGAGGCTGACCCATCTGGACATTGAAGAAAAGGAAGCCTCAGATTGCCTGAGTCACAGACATTGAACATTTCTCTAAATTCTGTTTGGGATAACTGTTTATGACGTGGTCTGATGAAGTTTACCTTCCAGATGCTGAGAAACCTTTCTGCCTCTCACCTTTATATAAGAAGGAAAAATTTGATGGTAGTGGGGTCGTTCCCCAGCTGTGGATTGGAAATTACTGCTATAATGGTAAATGCTTGTGGAACAGGTGTGACTGCCTTCTTTGGTTGATTGATGGACATACAAACTGTACAGGGATGGTTCTCTGTCTAGAGCCAAATATAAATGTAATTTATAAGTGGTACAATTGAGCACAGTATGTTAATGCAGGAAAGCCCTGATGTCGATGGTGGATTGTTCTGCCAAGGAGATGTTGGCTGGGGGATCCAGGCCCCCCAAATTATAAAGGCCTTTTGCCTGTAAAAGATGGGATGTTTGCAAAGAGTAAGGTGGTAAGTCCCTGTTGTCGAAGACCAGGTATAAGCATGAAAAAATATTTTGAGACATCACTTGCTAATGTACAGCTGGCCTCTAAAATGCCAGAGAGAGTTACCAAAGGCCACTAATGTGATAAAGCAAAATATTTGTCTCCTTGAGTCAAGCAAGACTCCTCTGTCAGTATCAGCTACACCTCAAATGCCTGGAGATGCTGTGCAACAGTGGCAGCCATGTGTCTATACATATCCCAAATCTAATTGGTTATTAGCTCTCTCCTTGGAGGAATAATTCATGGCTGATGCCATAAGCTTATGTCCTCTAGTGGTTAGGAGATTATATGAGCCACAATAAGAACTTGTCATCTTTTATAGAGAGACCACAGCTTGTGGATTAACATACCATCCAAACATCTGTGTCTATGCTCACAGCTTAGCTTGCCATAATAATATTGTTTAAATGCCTGTACATCTAATTGCTTGTGCTTTGTTAGTAGGATTAAAAAGGTACCCTGGATAAGCTGTCAACCCATGAAGGGAAACAACCTGACTGGAGTAAAAAATAACATCTGCTTTGCTTCTCACCCACCTGTGCCCCTCTCCCAAAGCCTAGGGAACAAATTGCGGAAGAGGAGGCGTGGTAGAATGTAAGGGCTGCGGAGAGACTGGGGTGAATTGTGAGACTACAATGATATGGACTGGACTCTTAATTGATCAACATGCTTGTGCATACAAGCTTTTCCAATTGGACTATGGGAACCTTAGGTTGTTCAAAATATAAACATAGATACTTAAAAACCCACCTTTACAAGTGGGGCTCCCCCTCTTTTTGTATAAAAGAAGGGAGGATTGTGGCAGTCTTGACAGAGTCCTGGTTAGACTTTAGTCTGGGAGTGGAAGCATCAGAGTTGATGGGCATCGTGGGAAGTAAGGCATGTTCCTCCTGGAGCTACAACTGGGAAAATGAGATGGGTCCCCAGTAAAGGCACCAGAGTGTCTCTTAAGAAGAGTTATCATTATCCTGTGGTGGGGACTTTCTTAAAGCTCAATTTAAAATAGCTTAGATCTCTCTCTGGTCACTTCATATGATCCTGGAAAAATGACACTCCAGAGACAGACAACAGGTTAGGTATAAAAATCAGGTTTGCAGTGTTGGACAACAGTAATTGTGGGGTGTGGTTAAAACATGATTAAGTCATTGTTAGGGTAGAAGCTGCTATAAATGGCTTCCCTGTGATTTGCCTAGATCCTCTTTAATGACTGATCACTAGCAAGACTTGTGTGAATTATCCACCTTCTGAAATCAAAACGCTTTTTGTCTTTGGTATTTCCCTTTATCTCTCTTTTGGTTCTCCATCTTAGTATCACCAAATTCCTGACCTTAGTGTGTACCTTGTCTGATTGTCCCTCTCTAGAACTTTGTCCTCTGCACTACTCGACTAAGTGATACAGAGCACTTGCTAGTGGGAACCTACAGACCTTGAAGGTCTGCCATAGCTTACACTTGGTCCTTTCTTCAGCTGAGAGCATATGAGGAGACCCAGAAGCTTCTCCTGTATATGCTGGGAGCCAAAGCTGTCAGATATGCATGCTCGCAAAAAATTACTAACTTGCTTATCTCCTGAGTTTACCAGAGCAACCTACTTATCTCAGGAGTTTAGGAGCCAGCTTACTAACCTCAGGAATTTATGAGTACAGCTTGCTTATCTCAGAAACTTATGAGAACCAGCCTAGATCCCAGTGCTGACGATCCAGCTCCCAGTGCCGGTTTAAATTTTAAAAATATTAAAAATCACAATTGGAGATGTTGATGATGGGATTAGTAAAAAATAGCTTACAAAAAGAAAAAAACACAAACAACAAAAATCCTGGTATAAAAATTGGTTGTCCACTCCTTTTTGGTGGTCCACCTTATTACCTGGTCTCCTGGGACCTGTTCTTGGATTGATCCTGCTAATTTCATTTGGGCCATGGGCGCTTAATCGATTAACCAATTTTGTTAAGTCCCAAATAGATTCCTCACTTACAGCACAAGTCCATTATCATCGCTTGGCCATCAAAGAAGAAGCTGATGACAACCCTGGGCCCACTCGCCCATCCTCTGCCACTGTTCCTGCACCTGCCATTCGGCTTGATTTTCGCTCCTTGTAAATTATCATCCCCAGGCTATAGAGTATGCTAGCCTGTTCCTGTCCAGGTGGCCACCCCAAAGACGGGCAACTTCCTCTCCCCTCTTACCAACCTAAGACAGGAGTCCTGAGGACGACAGGGTGTCCAGAGATGGGTAAGGAAGAGGGTCTAGTAGAGGTCAAACCTAAAACAGGGACGGCCACATAATCGGCTGATGGTGCCACTCTACCTGGATATCTCCCTGAGCCTTCTTAATGTAAAGAAGGGGGATATGTGAGGAGCTGTAAGCCTGCTCCCTAAAAGTGCAGACGTGCAGAAAAGCTTCCTACCTGCATACCTGATGTTCCAGAGGAAGCTTATCACAAGTAAACAGCTTCTGCTGGAGCCAACAGCCCTCGGAGGAAGCTTATGGCGCGCAAACAGTCTCTGCCGGCACGAGCAGCCAGCCCAATAAACTTTAACTTTTACAAGAGCTACCTTCCACCCCCTCCCCCTTCCTGATTCTTCCCGCCTTTTACTAAATATATACTGCTGTCTTTGCTCAATAAAAGTAGACTTTGACAACCTTCGCAAAGTCTCAATCTTTTCTCTAGCTTATCTCCACAGGTTTTGGGGTCCTTCTCGGGTACCTGACATTACATGACCCGTAGACAGGGTCAAGTAAGGGGCTATTACATTAAGTCATAAAACAAGTGAAGGAATAAAGTAGGAAAAATATTTTTTTCTCAGGAAAATTACTAGCTCTTCAGTTGTGGATATTTGTTCTCAGACCACATGAGAGCCAATGGACTTCTGCAAAGGTAGAGAGGCTGTGGTTTACACGAGTGCTGCAGGCTGGTCGCAGCTGGCTAATTCCTAGTATCAGAGTCAGCATCCTGTTTTGTCCAAACTCTTTCCTCCAGGTTCAGAATAGATGGCTTCCAATGTGGATAAAACAACATCCCGCAGCCAGATTTATTCAGACCAGAGTTGTAGGTTCTTGAGATATGAGTGTGTACAGTGGAATACTCAATGTCCTTGCAGAGGACCAGGATGTGGTTCCCAGCACACACATCAGGCATCTCATGACAACTTATAAATCCCATCCCACGACATCCAACACCCTTTTCTGGGTTCTGCGGATGCTGTGTGGATCTGTGCACATATGTCTGTATTCAGGTACATAAAAAAAGGAAAAAAAAAAAAAGAAAATGAGAGTTGGATTTAAGATCATAAACCAGAATCAATATGAGTCTAAGCATGGGTTTTGGAGCCATATACTAAATCTGTCTAAGTCATTAAGTAATAGGCCACAATGTTTATTTTTGGCATTATGCTTTATCATTAGAAAATGTAATGACAGAACTCAATGCACAAGGCATTACACTATATGGGCAAAATGGAAAGCCATTTATGAGACTATATCTACAAACCGTGCCTGGGACACTAAATCAAAGGTAGATACTGTAGTCAACTTTTGCCTTTTGAGAAAATCATGGCTTTTGATGGATGGTCAAGGAAGCATAAATAAACAAGTAAATACTTTTATACTAAACTAACTTTAGAGCAATTAATTGTATTTCCCACCTGGGAGATCCTCTGGTTGAAAAATCACTATTTGGGGTCTGGAGAAATGGCACAATGACCAAGGGCACTTGGATCTTGTACAGAAGACCCAAGTTAAGTTCTCAGGACCCATGTCAGGTGGCTCACAAATGCCTGTAATTCTAGCTGTGAAAGATCCACTCCTCTCTTAAAACCGTGTCTGTGCATATACTCACATAAAAACATACACACAAACATGTAAAATAATAATATAAATCTTTAAAAATTTTAGTATTTATTAATTTATTTTTTTATGTGTATGAGTGTACTGTCTGCATGTAAGTAGGTACACCCTTCTCATGCAATGCTGCAGAGAACAGAAGAGGGTGTTGGATTCCCCTGGAACTGGAGATAATGATGGTTCTTAGCCGCCATGTGGGTGCTGGGAATCAAACCCGAGTCCTCTGTAAGAGCAGTCAGTGTTCTTAACCACTGGGCCATCTCTCCAGCCCCAATAATATAAATCTTTAAAAATAGTTATTTTTAAAACCACTGGAATCCAAGGCATCTTATTTTTTCACGACTTTTGACTTGAAGCTACTGCTTCCAAGCATACTTTCTTCTAGCACCTTGGTGTATCTGTACACACTAGCAATCAAAGCAGTGTCCCATTACTCTGACTTCTATGAGAAGAAAACCTATTCCGGGAGTCCTCCATTCCCATGAATTTTTCGGGAATACTTTGCAGTTTGAATCTTTTAGATTGAAGCCAATTTAGTGAAAAATCATCTAGTCACTCTCTTAGAATGTAGTAGGAATAAACCAAAGTTGTAGGCTTCCAGATAATAATTAACCATGCTCTTATCCCTGCCTCCGTGTAGGACTGTGATAATTAATGCTAGTGTAGGTTGATGTAACTATTACCCAAGGACAATGTGCTACCAGGGAATTGATCAAATGTGAATTAAATAATTTCTCTGACTGTTCATATTGTATTGTCTAATTTCATTTCCGTTGCTATGATGTTTAAATACCATGACAAAAAAGCAGCCTAGGGGAAGAAATAATTTATTTTAACTTCACAATTCTGGTTATAGCTGATCAAAGAAGGGAAGTCAAGAGTAGAGAGCAATGGGAGCATGTGTGTCTTTTCTTCATCTCTCTCTCTCCAGGAGGACCTCCTGCCTAGGATCTGGTGTCCCCTCTGTGAGCTGTGTCTCCCCACATCAGTTCACATAATCAAGAAAATCCCCACAGACGTGCCCACTGCCCAACCTAATCTAGATAATTACTCAGCGATACTCTCTTCCCAGGAGAGTCTAGATTCTATCAACTTAACAATTAATAGCACTTGCATTGATAAAAAAAAAAAATTAAAACCGATGGTCCAGGGGTTGGAGGGTTGGCTCAGAAATTAAGAGCACTAGCTGTGCTTATGGAGGACTTGAATTCAGATCCATGCAAGTGGCAGATCACAATATAAATCCAGTTCCAGGGGAATCTGACACCTCCTTCAGGCCTCCATGGGCATTGCATGACAAAAGGCAAAACACACATAAACATAAAACATAAAAATAAATTAAAAAAAAAAACCCTGACAGTCCAATTAGCTAAAAATATTTGAGGATAAATACTTATAGAAGTGTGGGAGATCTAGAGAACAGAAGTAGGGAAAATAAGAATTAAGAAATGAAGTATAGAGGCTAGAGAGATGGCTCAGCTGTGAAGAGCACTGCTTGATCTTGCACATGGCCCAGGTTCAGTTCTCACAGCACCTACCTGGCATTGAACAACCATCTTTAACTCCAGTTCTAAGAGTTCTGATGGCCTCTTCTGGCCTCCACAGGCACTGCACTGCATGGCATGGGTGCACTTACATATGTACACATAAATTAAAAGTAATAAGTAAACTTTAAAACAAGAAATGAAGTACAGACAAGAACACACAGGAAAAGCAAATATTACAAGGGTAGAAGGCTCTGGTCACTCGATAGGCCAGAAGATACCTTGGATTTAAAGTCATGCTGAAAACTTACCAGTTCAATATGTTTGGAAACCAAGTACCTATTAAAAAGCAGCATGATTTGGTCAAAATCTATGCAAAGTGTGATGAAGTATGTGGGCTCAGGTATGCCTGTAATTAAGGAGTGAAACAAAATGAGGGGCACTCTGGCTAAGACTCAACTGCCAGATATCAGTAAGAAGGCCTTTTTATTAAAAAAAATCAAAAGTGAAGGTCATGATGGTGTGGGCAAGCTAGGGTTAACTGGTACCAGAGAAAACAAGTTACATCATCTTTACATGAAAAGTAAAGAGGGGCCGGAGAGATGGCCTAGCAGTTAAGAGCGCCAACTGCTCTTGCAGAGGACCCGGGTTCGATCCCCAGCACCCACATGGCAGCTAAGAACCATCCGTAACTCCAATTCCAGGAGAACTCCAGTTCCAGGGGAATCCAATGCCCTCTTCTGACCTCCAAGGCATTGCACGACACGGGTGCACAAACCTACATGCAGACAGTACATTCATACACATAAAACAAATAAATAAGGGCTGGAGAGATAGCCTAGCGGTTAAGAGCACCTACTGCTCTTGCAGAGGACCCGGGTTCAATCCCCAGCACCCACATGGCGGCTAAGAACCGTCTGTAACTCCAATTCCAGGAGAACTCCAGTTCCAGGGGAATCCGAGACCCTCTTCTGACCTCCGTGGCATTGCATGACAACGGCGCACAGACTTACATGCAGACAGTACATTCATACACATACAAAAATAAATAAAATTAAAAATAAATAAATTAATTAATTAAATTAAAAAAAAGAAAAGTAAAGATAATGGATCTGAAAGTAACAATAAGACTGCCTTTGAGTTATACAAAGAACTCCATCAAACATGAGTGATCCAGTGATTCAGACCTTGCCCAACCCTTCTGAACCCTTATCAAAGCTGATGGCATATAATGTTTTTAACTCATTCTGTTGGGTATCAACTCAGAGTGACCACTGACTACCTCCTACTCAATGAAGTTGTGTTTCAAGTTGAAGGATCAATACATGTGTCATTTTCTGTATCACTGGCTTTCTGACCCCCGAACCAGGTAAAAATGAATAATATTTCCTCTGGAATCTCTGTGTATAGTAATTACTTAGAGCAGAGTATCTATAACACATTATTGTATTTATTTCTTCATGTGGCTTTTTCTTATAAATTATAATTTTCTTATAGGCTAAGCATATAATTAATCTTTATATGTGCCTGACACAAAAAAATAATTTAGATTAATGGTCAATGGAAGGGATGAGAAAGTAGAAAACAACAAAGAGAAAGAATTCAAAGAGTCTCATAAATCTAATTATATGACAGTGCTTTTCTCACCAGGGTTCACTTAAGCCACGGGGACAAACATTTCTCCTTTTGTATCTGTGTTCTAAGATGAACAACTACCAAAAAGTTTAAAGAGACAATATTAAAACAAAACATGAAACTTCTCCCCACTAACAAATTCATGGTAAAGGAGAAAATACAACCTGGATATCTCTACAGACACAAACTGAAGGAAAAATGAAATACCACAATTCTGGATTTCATAGTTCTTTTTCCTTGACATCAGGAACTTTCAAACTTAAAATAGCTCCCAAACATTTGAGTTTAAAAGTCTGAAAGTCCAGCAGGCACACAAGCTCCTGTTTAGCAGGAGAGTAGAGGACACTGCGTTCCTCCAGGCCGAGGGAAGGCCCTGGAGGATTAGCTCAGCATACTCTACTTTTTTCACCTGTTTACTTTTCTACTTTGAAGTTACATTTCAGGCAGGAGTGAATTTCCCAGATTATTCAAGTACAGGCCTTGACAATATGGCTCCCAAGGCCATCAGAGCTCTGCGCATCCAGCATCAATCACAGGAGAAGGTTATTGGCATCAAGACACTTTCTCATTATGAAACACCCAAGAGAAAAGCTTCTTAATGAATTTGCATCAGAGCTCTGAGTGTTAGTCTTGAAACAAAGGACTGAATTCCAGCAGCTCCATTATATGCAATTAATTGAATAAAGCTGTGCTGTGGTCTTTAGACCTACCTTGAGCACACTCAAGCATATGGATTTGCTAGCTGTCAGGGTTTCATACACAGACCTTACCTGCTGTTATTCGAAAGTCCTCATGAACAGGGCTTGATATTTAATTCTTTGTGAAGCTATCAAACTCTAGCTTCTAAAGGGAAACTATAAAAAGTATTTTATATTCATAGCTTGTCTCCTTTATCATTTCTCATTCCAAATGTACATTATGTATGTAATATATATGTATATATATATATATATATATATAATATACACATATACATATACTTTTGTTTCTAGCTGAGACAGAAAAAGCAGTGAAATATACATTCATTAAATTTATGGGTAAACATATTAAATAACGTTAGGTGCCTTAAATATAAGCACTTATAACAAAATGAATACTACCCATCTCTATTCCAAATATGTTACAAACAGTGGCTAGACCAGGGGGAGGTAACAGTGAAACATAAAATTTAAATCAGAAAGAAAATGAGACCTTCAGAATTATAAATTTTTTTTTGTTTTTGGGGTTTTTTTGTTTTTTTTGGTTTTTTTTTGGTGTTTTCAAGACAGGGTCTCCCTGTAGCCCCAGCTGTCCTGGAACTCACTCTGTAGACCAGGCTGGCCTTGAACTCACAAAGATCCGCCTGCCTCTGCCTTCCAAGTGCTAGGATTAAAGGCATACGCCACCACGCCTGGTTCAGAATTATAACTTTTTAAAATTTTTTTTAATTAATTTTATTTATTTCTGTATGTGTATAAATGTACTGTCTGCATGCAAGTCTGTGCACTCGTGTCGTGCAATGCCGCAGAGGTCAGAAGAAGGCATCGGATTCCCCTGGAACTGGAGTTCTCCTGGAATTGGAGTTTCAGACGGCTCTCGGCTGCCATGTGGGTGCTGGGGATCGAACCCGGGTCCTCTGTAAGAGCAGTCCGCGCTCTTAACCACTAGGCCATCTCTCCAGCCCCAGAATTATAACTTTTTATAGAGGCTCAAAAGACACAGGATTCCCATGAGTCTAAGATTGAAAGGATGATGATAGATAAGTTTCCATGTTCCAGAGAGAATTTGTGATAGATGCAAAAGGACAAGAAAATTTTAAAATCCAAAGCACACTTTAAAAAATAAAACAGGAGTTTCACCCTCTGATGTGACCCTGGAGTGATCTTTTGCTCAGTCGTACTTACCCTTGGTAGAGAGGGGAACAATGAGCAGTTGAATGAAGGCCCACAGGAGTGTGTGTGAGAGACTACTTAAAGGAGCATATAAAACCCAAAGATGGCGACATCATTGAAAAGCCAAGTGAATGGTGAAACTACAGCAATGTAGTCTGGACACTCATTTGATCAACTTGATTGAACATACAACCCCTCACCCCCTGCTGGATGGTGGGGCTGTGGGGGTTTTGGCACAACAGCCTGCAAATTGGTTTCATATGAAGGATGCTTGTACTCATGGATCATCACTTAAAGCTAAAAAATGAAAAAAAAAAAAAACTGAGAGAAAGATGCAGGACAGTTATGGCAAAATGCATGATCTGGGATGGGGTGGGGGTAGGGGGGAAGGGAAAGGGAAATATGCCTGATCTGAATTGGAAAATGATGAATGAAATGCACAAAGCACCAAAAAAAAAAAAAAAAAAAAAAAAGCCAAGTGGCAGCAGGATCCCTGGAGCTCCCTGTGTGACTTGCAGGACATCCAACAGGATGAAGACTCTCCTCTTCCCAGTGGTTGTTACTGCTTATACAGCCTTGAGGAGAGGCCTTGTGGACCTTGCTTCAGGAACTTCCTGAGACTACGCGTCTACTCTGCAGCTGCTGCTGTCGCCATTGCTACATTCCTTCACGGATATTAGACCCCAAATTTTCTGGCTTTTTGGAAGGGACTTAAGACCAGTGGCTCTCCAAAAACTCTTCAAGCCTTCACCACCAGGTTGGACCTGCCGAAGCATGGAGTGAGCTAGTACACGGTTCTCAGGATTTCCAGCACAAAGCCTTTGATTATTGGACTATGCAGACCATGTCAGGTTGGCCAATTCAATAATTCCCTTTTAAGATATACATTCATCCTATAGGCTCTGTTCCTCTAAAGAACCTTAATAATTCTTCATCTTTAAATTGGGCAGTGCCTGGGGTGTCTACTAGCAAAAAGGAAACAAGACCCATGTCCAGTCTGCAGGTAGGAGGTTAGGGGAAGGAGGAGGAAGACTCCCAGGTGAGGAGCGGGAGGATGGAAAAGCTAAAGAGAGAGAGAAAGTCAGTTCTGCATGTAGGAAGCGCCCAAGATTTTTACCTCTGATCCTGTTGTTTATTTTAATAACTGATCATTTCCTTTTGCTACTTTTTTTTTTTTTGTCTTTTCAAGACAGGGTCTCCCTGTAGCCCCAGCTGTCCTGGAACTCACTCTGTAGACCAGGCTGGCCTTGAACTCACAGAGATCCGCCTGCCTCTGCCTCCCAAGTGCTAGGATTAAAGGTGTGCACCACCATGCCCGGCTACCTTTTGCTACTTTAATAAATGATGACAAATGTAGTGGCTTAAAAAAATGAGGGTGGGGCTGGAGAGATGATTCAGTGGCTGAAAGCACTGGCTGCTCTTGCAGAGGACCTGGGTTTGATTCCCAGCACTCTCAGTGGCTAACAACCATCTCTAACTCCAGTTCCTGGGAAATCTGATGCCCTCTTCTGGCCTCCATAGGCATTGTAAGACATGGGTACACTTACATATGTGAAGGCAATGCATTCATACATATAAAATTAAAATAATAAATAAAATATTTTTTTAAAACACAAAAAATAATAAAAAAATAAAACAGTCTGTGGTGCCTAGTGGAGCGTTGTCGATCTTTTACAGGAGAACTGCATTTAAACTTGTCATGTATATGTGTAAGTTTTGGAAAACTTCAAAATTCCAGTGTCAGGAATGAGTTAACTTATTTGAGTTTGTTCATCAGTGGGGTTCTATAGACTCCCCAAATTTACTGGCTATTGCCACTGCTCTTGGTTACTCCACAGACATTAAAGGTAAGACTTTGTTGCTGTATGCGCTAGATTCTTGAGTCATAGAACATGGAGAAATCAAGTTTATTATTACCTCAAAGGTGTTTCAGTGCTGGGGGGTTTTCTGCACACTACCAGAGAAGAAAGATTAATCATCAGTCTAAATGAGCTGTGAACCCTACAAGCTACAACGACTGCCCAGGAAAGATATCCTGACTGGCCAAATAGTGGAATGAATGTTGCGTCAGTAACCAAACACTTTCTGATTGGATTTAAGGCTTATTTCACAAGATAGAATGCATATTGGGACTGTTCGTGTGCCAAGAACCCGTGGCTAGATAGGTCATTGTATTAATTACTTTTCTATTGCTGTGATAAAAGAGCAAGATCAAGGCAACTTATAGACAGAAATGTTTATTTGGCTTATGGCTCCAGAGAGATAAGAGTTTATAGTGGTTGGTAGTCATGGCAGGAGACCCTGGTAACAGGAGTCTGAAGACTCCCATCTTCAAGCATGCCCTGGAAGCAGAGAAAGCGGGACTGAAAATGGAGTAGAGCTATGAACTCTCAAAGTTGCGAATTCTTCCAGCACGTCTGTGCCTCATAAACCTCTGCAAACAGAGCCACCAACTAAGACCAAGGAAGCAAATACCTGGAGCTTATGGAGAACATTCTTATTCAACTCACCATAGTCATTGACCCTAGAGGAGAACCTATTAATATTATTCTGGTAAATGGACATAATTAAACCCACTCCTTATGACTTATTGTTATACCCATAGATAGTGCATCTCTCAACCCTCACCAGAGAAGCTTCCTTTTGGTAGATATGGATTAAGACAGAGATAACAGGTCAGCTTTCAGAAAATAAATGTCTGAGGCATGCTTAGCCCTACATAAAGTATTTATGTCACACTCCTCTCCCTCCAAGGCTGATGGATGACTACAATGAAATTGTTTCTGGACAGAGAAGTTGCACATATGAACTCACAGTGGTTGTGGCATGTGACAGCATGCACAAGACCTGTGCAAGCTCAAGCCAGACAAGCCAGAATGGAGGGGAGGGGTGGGCATTAAGTCCCACACATAGCGCAGGAAATACTGGCAATGGATAGCTGCTGGGAGACGGGGGAGTTGGTTTTCTTTAAGAGTGTGACTGCCCTCTAGGGGACAGACCTTACCCAAGCCAAGCGTATCTGAGTAACACAAATTGGACTTGACCAGCTTTAAAAAAAAATGTAATTCATGAATTAACATATCATCCAAACATATGTGTCTATGCCAAAGTAACCTACCATAACTATTAGTGCTGCTTAAATACCTATATATCTAATTGCTTGTGCTTCATTAGTAGGATCGAAAGGTTACTCCTGAACAAACTGTCAGCCCATGAAAGGAAACAGCCAGAATTGACCAGAATCCAAGTCAACAGCTCCAGAGAGAGAGGACAGTTTTACTTCTCATCCACCTGTGCCCCTTTTCTAAGCCTAGGGAACAATCTGCGGAAGAGGGGGCGTGGTAGAATGTAAAGGCTGCGATTGGGGTGAACGGTGAAACTACAGCGATGTAGTCTGGACACTCATTTGATCAACTTGATTGAACAAACAACCTGTCAACCTCCACTGAATGGTGGGACTGTGGGGGTTTGGGCACAACAGTCTATAGATTGGTTTTGCACGAAGGATGCTTATACTCATGGATTATCACTTATAGCTAAAAAAAAAAAAAAAAAAGAAATATATTGTGTCTCAATTCACCAACTAATTTCTCTTTTTCTTCACCAAATCACTTCTGACTTAATTCTTACTAGCTCAGAAGTTGGTGCCTGACGTTTCTTTCTGACTCTTATCAGGTAGCAGCGTATCTTCCGTAGTTTTAACTTCTCTTTAAGTATATTTTTAATCTTTATTTTTAAAAAATTTTTTTTAATTATTTTATTTTTTCGTATGTGTTATAATGTACTGTCTGCAATGCTAGTCTGGCACTGCTGTCGTGCAATGCTCGCGAGGTCAGAAGAGGGTCGGATTCCCTGGAACTGGAGTTCTCCTGGAATGGGAGTTTCAGACGTTCTGCCTCCATGTGGGTGCTGGGATCGAACCCGGGTCCTCTGAAAGCAGTCGGTGCCCTTAACCCCTAGGCCATCTCTCCAGCCCAATCGTTACTTTTAAATTGTATTTATTTTGAAACACTATTTCATGTAGCTTAGGCTAGGCGGGCCTCAAACTTGTTACACAGCTGAAGATAATCTTGAATCCATGATCTTATTGTTTCCACCTTGATGGTTTCTTCGCCTTTTCACGGATTGGGATTGGTAACCTACATTCATATTCTCTCCCTCTCCCCTCGTCACTCTCCTTTCCCTCCTTCACTCCCTCGCTCGATCTCCTCCTTCCTATCCTCCTCTTCTGGATCCCTCTCCCCTCTCCTCGCTCTCACCTCTCAACTCCCTCTCCCTCTCTATCTCCCCTCCTCTCCCTCTCTCTACTTCCCCCCTTCTCCCTCTCTCTCAGGCCATCCTTCTCACTCCTCCCCTCTTNCCTCTCCCTTCTCATTCACTCTCACCTCACTCACTCTCCCTCTCCTCTCCCTCTCCCTTTCTCCCAGTCTCCTCTCACTCTCCCTTCTCCCCCTTGCCTCCCCTGCCCCCTGCCCTCTCCCTCTCCCTCTCCGCTCCTCTCTCCTCCTGGTCTAGAGATGATTGATTAGCTTGTTACTCTTCACTGTCTCATACTCATAATATATCTTATGAGGTTTAGTAAGTTTTCCTTCCACCTATGATTCTTATTCGCATTTTCTTCTGTTCCTTGAACTTGATGCCTCTCCAGGTACATGAACCCGCTACCCCCCTGACGTCTTCCTCTGCTTCTTATCTTTTCTTTCAGGCTTTCATGATTTTAGTCAATACATAACAAACAAACCCATTTCAATAGCTCGCTGTCACTCTCATAGTCTCCTGACCCCTATCAGCTCACTCCTGATTCTCACTCTAAATCTCCCATTTTTCAATAATTATTTTATTTTTCTATATATTTGATTGGAGTCTATGTATAGTTTGGAACATGTTTGCGTGCATGTTCATTTGCTCTATTGTGATTCTTTAATGATTATGTGCACTTGCAATAGTTTGATCATATTCCTTTTTTTTCCATAATTCACCTCCATTGCTTCTTTCGTCTCTTGATCCCATTAGATTCTCTTCCTTTCCTGCTCTTCTATCTTTACTATTTTTTTTCTTTTTTTTTTTTTTTTGGTCTTTTGAGACAGGGTCTCCCTGTAGCTCGGCTGTCCTGTGGAATTCACTCTTGTAGACCAGGCTTGCCTCTGAACTCACAGAAGATCTCACTGCTTTGCCCCCAGCTGATGCCTAGGATTAAAGGACGTGTGCGCCACGCCCAGCATTATTTATTTCTGTATGTTATCAACGTACTGTCTGCATGCAAGTTTGTGCAACCCGTGTTCATGCCAATGCCGCGGAGGTCAGAAGAGGGTTCGGATCTCCTATTGAAAACTGGAGATGGAGTTCTCCTGGAAATGGCAGTTTCAGGGACGGTTCTCGGCCCGCCATTGTGGGGTGCTGGGATCAAACCCGGGTCTCCTGTAAGAGCGGTCGCGCTTCTTAACCCCTAGGCCACCTCTCCATTTCTCTTTTTGTTTGGTATAACACATAATAACTGATTTGATTGGGGAGGATGTCCACTCCACAGGAGGTAATTCACGTTGTGTATAAAAGCTTCTCATTACGGAGTCACAGGCGACTGGCTTACTTACTGCGGATAACTCATGCCTGTTTGTTTTACTATAAAGGGACAGTTTGTTAACCTATCAAATTTACCTTCACAACATAAAAAACTTGTTTATTCGCCCAAATTAGAATATTGCTGCTTTGGCTAGAGAACTTCATTTTTGCCCGTTGTTTGATGGTACTTAGGAGACTCATACAATGAGAAAGGACAACACTTAGTGACTTGTTGACTGCCCGCCATAAATGGAACATCTGTACACTCACCCCAACACTCAGAAATCACGGTAAGAGAAGGAGGAGAAAGAACCTATGAGCTGGAAGAAGACACGGAGACCTTTGGAACACTTGTGAACCCACAGCAATCATAATTATCTACCCAGGATCTGCACAGGTTTGGACCCCTCGAAAATGGTATCATGGAAGGAGGAGGGGCTCATGGAGCTCCCCCTAACAATTTACAGATAATGATCAATGGGGGTGCTGAGCGCTGTCTTCAGAGATGTAGCTATTGGTGCGGAACATGGGTTCATGTGTACAACTCTTACCCACTACCCTCCATTAATTTTTAAATAATATTTTTAAGTTCTTTGAGAGGTCTAATCAATGGATTTTAATGTTGTCGCTACTCACCCACCCACTCTCCAACCACACTCCCACCTCCCCACATCCAATTTTGTCCTTGTTCAATATATATTTTTTTTTAAAAAATTAGTTATTTATTTTTATCTTTATGTTACTGGACGAATGTTTGCCCCTGCTTTGTAACATTCACATAATATTCTTTTTTTTTTTTTTTTTTTTTTTGGTTTTATTGATGCGTTGGTTGCATTTGAGAAATCAATTTTACAATAAGATAAGGAATATGAAATTGTCACTCTCCCCCCAACCCCCACCCCATCCCAGATCATGATTCTGCCATAAACCGCTCCCTGCATCTTTCAGGTTTTTTTTTTTTTCATTTTTTTTGTCTTTTTGAGACAGGGTCTCCCTGTAGCCCCAGCTGTCTTGGAACTCACTCTGTAGACCAGGCTGGCCTTGAACTCACAAAGATCCACCTGCCTCTACCTCCTGAGTGCTAGGATTAAAGGCGTGCACCGCCAAGCCCAGCTAATATTTCTATCGTAGAAGACAAAGGAGTGGCTGGAATGATGGCTCAGCAGTTAAGACTAGTTAAGGCTAGTCTTGAAGAAGACCCAGGTTCAATTCCCAGCACCCACATAGTGGTTAACTACGGTTCCTAGCTCCTGTTCCAAGGAATCTGACACCTTCTTCTAGCCTAGGCAGGCTTTGTATGACTTGAGAACATTTAAATACATGCAAACAATATACTCATACACATTTAATAAAAATAAATAAATAAAATAGAAGTTAAAGGAAAGCTATTCCATCTACTTAGAACAGGAAGTACTATATAAGCCATCATCTTAACCTCCAAACCTTCAGCAAGTTTTGAATCTCCCTATGCTTTCATTTCCTCATCTGTAAAATGAGAATGAATATAACACTAACCCAGGTGGGTGTTGGGAGCAGTGACGATTAACATGGGGCAGTCCTGAAAATATCATGTCTGGCAAAGAAATAAAGAAAGGCCTTGATTGTACATCATCATCAAATAAAGCAAGCATGTGTCACGTAAGGAAATTTCTTTGGTATTTTCAAAAGTGAGATAGTTTCTCTGACCTATATTTTTGCATGAGCAAGAGGAGCAAAGTTCAGATCTCCAGAACTCATGTAGGTCCCAGATAGGCATGGCAGCCTGCCTGTACATCCAGCCTGTGAGGAGGAGGTAAAGGTTCCCATATAAAGCTGGCTAGGGAGATTAGCCATACATGGGAATTGTGGATTTATTGAGAGACCTTTCTTCCAAGAATAAGTAGAAGAGCTATGGAACATTCCTGAAATCAACCTCAGTCCTCCATCTACTTACACTTCCATGTGTGTGTGCAAGGGTGCACACACACGCTCCAGACACATGCAAACATGTATATACTAAGTACATGCACCACACTGAGAACAATATATATATATATATATATATATATATATATATATATGTGTGTGTGTGTGTGTGTGTGTATGCTAAACCACTATACTCTGTGCACCTCTACCATGTTTTCTCCTGCAGTGGCTTTGATCTCTGATATTTATAAGAGAAAGAAGTAAACAAATGTGGTCTTATATAAACTTCATGTTGGGCAGAGCCATCAAGGGACTGAAGCATTCTTTAGACAGTAATGCAAGGTGTGATGAATTGTTGCTTGGCATTTCTTTTTTTGTTCTCAGGCAGGGACAGAGCTTAGGGAGAGAATTCAGGGCATCACAGCTCTTCTCCAAAGATGAACTATTTGTGTGACATCCCTTTCCAGTTGTCACTTTCTTTTGTGTCAACTTGGAACAAGCTGACAGAATCACTTAATTTATCCAATTCAAACAGTCAAAACTGAACTATGTAACTTCAAGGTACCTTCACAGTCAGAGATTCTGTGATTTCAGCCAGGTGAAGCAGTGTTGTAAGAGGAAGCGTGTCAAATCTAGTGTTCTTAGGAGAGTTAATGGTGCCATTTTCAGACAATAATAGTGAAACAATTAGAAAAATAGGTTCTTTTATCAGACCTTTAAATGGTAGTAATATTCTGGGGGTGTGGGGCATCATTCAGAATCTTCATTGTGCCTAATTGCATTTTCTAAATATAAAAACAAATTTCCTTTTTCAGAAGAAGGTTTTCAGAGAGTATCTAGTCATTTTGAAGGATATAATGCCAAACAGAACTATATATGCATGTGTGTATGACTATAAATTTAATAATAACACGTGCATGTGCTTTAGCATCTTCAGATGAAAATGATGCTTAGTCCTTCTTCCTTAATGTTCTAGGCAAGAGATGATAACTATTGATAAAGCATTGGCAATTTCAATTTAGTGTCTTGAAAATATTTTATTGAATACTAAAGACACTGAGGTTAGTGTGGATACAGGTATAACATTTTATAGAGATAACCTGAGATGAAATAGATGCTGTCTTGACAGACCATGTCCTACATACTATTAGCAAAAGCTTGGAACAGGAGGCTGATTGCCCCATCACAGTTCCTAATTATCTTTTCCATCCAAATACAGACATGTGTTCGTATTGCCTTGGTATCTTTGTGTCTGGAGCATATATAAATAAAACAAACATAATCTTGGTTAACATGGTATTATAGAAAATGATGTCTTAATAATCTTTAATTTTTATGGCATTTTATCACATAGGTAATACAGATGTGTTAATTCAAATTTATTGTGATAAGTCTTGCAATTTTAATTAATTGGTTGAAATAAATTAATAATTAATAACTGAAATAAATATTGAACTCTTTTTTTTAAATTTTTTAAATTAATTTTATTTATTTCTGTATGTGTATGAATGTACTGTCTGCATGCAAGTCTGTGCACCCGTGTCGTGCAACGCCGCGGAGGTCAGAAGAGGGTCTCGGATTCCCCTGGAACTGGAGTTCTCCTGGAATTGGAGCTTCAGACGGTTCTCAGCCGCCATGTGGGTGCTGGGGATTGAACCCGGGTCCTCTGTAAGAGCGGTCGGCGCTCTTAACCGCTAGGCCATCTCTCCAGGCCCCAATATTGAACTCTTCTAGATGCCAAGTACTTCTCCTGATGGCAGGCACAGCAGTGCATTCAGATGAGCCCAAATTTATAGAGCTCACATTATAGAGAAGATTGGTCCACAATAAAAAAGTCAAATGTAGAATGTGTTAGAAGATGATAAATGATGTATATAAAAGACCTACAATGGTGACACAAATCTTTGTATGGATTAGGAAGGAGGAATTTTTTTGCAACTTTCAGAAAGATCTTGAAGACCAATGTTATTAAACCCCAGGGAGAGATGTGAAAGGAATCAACAGTGACACAGCAGAAGACTGTCCCAGGCAGAGGGAACAGAAAGCTCAAATAGCCTGAGCTGGGTGTTTTGAAAATGAGTGTGAAATGATCTCACTTATGTTTTCATTATCACTGTAAATGTTGTGTGACGATAAACAAAGGGGGGTGGGGTAGAGGACGCAGAAACCCTGAGCACAACTGAGTAATTCAGTAACAGGGATGGTGATCTTGCATTGAGCCAGAATGACAATATCAAGTATGATAAGCTAGTCAGATGTGTGTTCTGAAATAGAGTGGCTGACAGCTCACTGTGGGAGGAGAGGAAACAGCAACTGGTAGGAAAGTGGAGCCTGCTAGACTCCAAATGTTTTCAGAAATAAGTTCAAATTCTTAAAGTTGAAGATGTCTACAAGAACCAAAGCAGACAAAAGAAAAGCATGGCAAGAAACAGAATTTTGGACACATAGAAGGCATTTCAAAGCATGTTATTGAAGGAGATTAGGCAAAATTACCTTGGTGATTAGGGGATAGTTGAATCCCTGGGCATAAAAGTAGAGAGAGGGAGAGGGAGAAGGAGAGGGAGAGGGAGAGGGAGATGGGGGGGAGAGAGAGAGAGAGATCAGAACAGACTGAGAGACTGAGGCAGAGTTAATGAGACACAAGAAAGGTGGTGAGACTCTCCAGTAGAAGACAGCAGACAGGTCAGCTGGTCAGCTGTGGTCTATGTGCTGGCTATGTAGGTAAGAGGTGGGCATGACATGTTGAATCTTTGATTTTGTTCATCACCGGAAGCTGCAGACTTTGCTAAAAACAGCATTAGAAGAATATTAAGAATCAAATATAGCCCGGTGTGGTGGCGCACGCCTTTAATCCTAGCACTCAGGAGGCAGAGGCAGGTGGATCTTTGTGAGTTCAAGGCCAGCCTGGTCTACAGAGTGAGTTCCAGGACAGCTGGGGCTACAGGAAGACCCTGTCTCGAAAAGACCAAAAAAAAAAAAAAAAACAAAAAAAAAAAAAAGAATCAAATAACAATAAGAATTTTTTAGGAACCAATATCTTTTTATTAGGAAATTAAAAAAAAAATGTTCTTATAGACATTATGATGAATGAAGATGCATCCCAATGGTATTGAATTTTCTCCATTTTCATGTACTGAAATATGTGAGACGAAACAACTGCCTGAAGTTTACTTAAAAATTAAAATGATTCCGGTACCTATAAAAAAAAATCTACCTCAATTAAATGTATTGAAGAGGTCTATGACTTAATGTGGAGACTAAAGTTTTTTCAGATTACTTTGATTGTTTTATATTTTTTTTTATTAAACTTTTCCATAAGTCTTACATCATTTTCAATCAAATAGTAAGTCCCTTATCCATAACCCCCACCCTACCGAGTCCCTGCATTGCTGCCAAATGTCCTGCATCTTTTTCTGTTGTCCTTCAGAGATTTTTCCAGCTTGTTTATGGTTCTTTTTTTCTTTGCGTTTTTTTTTAGTTTTTGCTTACTATACATATATTAATATATATATATACATAAATATATACATACATATACATATCACTTGAATTGCAGGACTTTTTTTTTCCTAAAATATGTCAGATTTTCCTTAAGGAAGTGCTCAAAGGCTCCTCCTTGGCAAGCCCAAATAACCATCAGTCCTGCACTTGTGCTCCACAGTGGGGTTTTTCCCTCTCATAGTCCCCCAAATGAAGTCTAGTAAGCATGCGTCCTGTCTTGATCCCCCTGCACTGGCCTCCATGATATGGTTGAGGTAGTCCAACAATGGCAGTCCATATTCTGAGGAGGCTGAATTCCCATTACCTGCTTAGTTCACAAGCTGGGTGTCTCAGCAGTCCTCAGTCCACATTGGAAGGTTAAAAAGCTGTATCTCATGTCCTTAAGGAGTGTCAAAAGCAGTGGCATCCACAGAGCAGATGCATCTGCCTGTAAGAATTGAAGACAGGCCGGCCAAACAACAGTGCTCTCTTTTTTATTTTTGTCTTTTTACTAAGATCTCAAGTTTTGTGTCTGCATTACAGTTTCTCTGGTCTTACTGATTATTTATTTCTGGTTGTACTTTCCTTCTGGATGCTTAAGGCCACACAATTAACCAGGATTAGCCAAGGTTTTGTTTTCTTGAGGTCAGTTGAGGATCTGGTCTTCAGGGGTTTCTCGGGATTTTTTTGGGGGGGAGGGTGGGAGCCCTTTGCTCCTTTCAGCTCCTCATCCACCAGTTCCATCCACTTGAGGACAAAATCATCTAACAAAAAATATTAAGAATAATATGAAGAATTAAAAATTCCCAAATTTTAAGATATTTGAATTTTCAAATTCCATTTCTGCTACCTTTGAAATAAAATCCTTTTAAATATATCAAAGGTAGGTTATGAAGTACTGGAAGTGGATATAAATAATAGTGATGGCAAGTGAAGCAAAAATAGCACCAGTCATCCTCACAGACAGAGAATAAATACTACAGGCAAAATCAGTGCAGGTGGGAAGATTGTGATATGGTGAACGCTGTGGGGTTATTTAATAATGGTGCTGTTGGCAAAAGAGAGAAGAAAGTTTTAGCAAGGATGCCAGAATCATACTCAAAGGACAATTCTTTACCAAATATCAACTATATTAGTGAACACTATATTTGGCTACTTAAATAAAAATCTGTGTCTATGTATTTACAAAGCAATGAAATGCTACCTTTTGAAATACTAAGGCGTCCAAGAAGAGATCGACAGCCTAAATAGACCAATAATACATGAAGAAATTGAAGATGTAATAAGTAGCCTCCCAACCAAAAAATGCCCAGGCCCAGATGGTTTCACTGCAGAATTCTATAAATTATTTCAAAAAGAATTACAACCATTACTACTCAAGTTGTTTAGAAGGATACAAATGGAGGGATTTCTCCCAGATTCCTCTATGAAGTCAGCATCACACTATTACCAAAACCAGGTAAAAATACAACCAAAAAAGGAGAACTATAGACCCATTTCCCTAATGAACACAGATGCCAAAATTCTAAACAGGATTCTGGCAAATTGCATACAGACCCACATCAAGAAGATCATCCATCATGACCGAGTTGGATTCATACCAGAGATGCAGGGATGGTTCAACATATGAAAATCAATAAATATCATCAAACATATAAATGGCCTGAAAGACAAAATCCACACCACCATTTCAACTGACACGGAGAAAGCCTTTGACAAAATCCAGCATCCCTTCATGCTTAAAGTCCTAGAGGGATTTGGACTGGAGGGATCATTCCTCAATGTGATCAAAGCCATATACAGGAAACCCACAGCCAATATCATCCTAAATGGGGAAACGACAGAAGCATTCCTCTTAAAGGTAAGAACTTGGCAAGGCTGCCCCCTGTCACCACTCCTTTTCAATGTAGTGCTTGAAACCCTTGCTAGGGCAATAAGGCAAGAAAAGGAAATTAAAGGAGTTCTAATTGGAAAAGAGGAAATCAAGCTATCCCTTTTGGCTGATGATATGATTGTCTACCTAAGGGATGCTAAGAACTCCACCAGAAAACTCCTAGAAACTATTAAGAGCTTTGGTAAAGTGGCAGGATACAAAACAAATCTAGAAAAATCAGTAGCCTTTCTTTACACCAACAACAAGCAACTGAAGATGGACTACAAGGAGACCGTCCCACTCACAATAGCCTCAAAAACAATAAAATACCTAGGAACAAACCTAACCAAAGACACCAAGGATCTCTACAACAAAAATTTTAAACCCCTGAAAAAGGAAATTGAGGAAGACATCAGAAGATGGACAAACCTCCCATGCTCATGGATTGGGAAAATAAATATAGTAAAAATGTCCATCCTACCCAAACTAGTGTACAGATTTAATGCAATCCCAATCAAAATCCCCAAGAGTTTCTTCACAGGCTTGGAAAAAAAAATCCTCAATTTCATTTGGAAAAACAAAAGACCCCGAATAGCCAAAGCAACCCTGAGTGAAAAGAGCAATACAGGGGGGATCGCTATACCAGACATCAAACTATACTACAGGGCTATAGTCATAAAAACAGCCTGGTACTGGCACAAAAACAGACCAGTTGACCAATGGAATAAAACTGAAGATCCAAACCTGAGCTCATACAATTTCAGCCACCTCATATTTGACAAGGGGGCCAAGAAGACACAATGGAGGAAAGACAGCATCTTCAGCAAGTGGTGCTGGCAAAATTGGATCACCACTTGTAGAAGAATGAAATTAAACCCCTACCTCTCACCTTGTACAAAAGTCAACTCCAGATGGACCAAAGACCTCAACGTGAAACCCCAAACTCTGGAGGTGATAGAAGAGAAACTTGGCAGCAGACTACAAGACATAGGTGTAGGAAAAGACTTCCTAAATCAGACAGCAGCTGCACAAGAAATAAGATCAACAATTGACAAATGGGATCTCCTTAAACTCAAAAGCTTCTGTACATCAAAAGAAACAATAAAGGAAGTGAAGAGAAAACCCACAGAGTGGGAGGAAACCTTCACTGCAGACACATCTGACAAAGCATTAATCTCCAGAGTATACAAGCTACTCAAAAAACAAAGAAGAAAGAAAACAAATGAAACACTCAAAAGATGGAGCAAAGATCTGAATAGAGACTTCACACAGGAGGAAATAGAGATGGCCGAGAAACATCTTAAGAAGTGTTCAGCATCTCTGATAATTAAGGAAATGCAAATTAAAACCACTTTGAGATATCACCTTACTCCAATAAGACTGGCTAGGATCAAGAACACAAATGATACCAAGTGCTGGAGAGGTTGTGGAGAAAGGGGAACACTCATCCATTGCTGGTGGGAATGTAAACTTGTACAGCCACTATGGAAATCAGTGTGGAGAACCCTTAGAAGACTCAAAACGAGCCTTCCATTTGACCCAGTCATACCACTCCTGGGTATATACCCACAAGACACATCTTACTGCAAAGATACATGCACAGCTATGTTTATTGCAGCTCTGTTCACAATAGCAAAAAGCTGGAACCAGCCCAGGTGCCCCTCAACTGACGAGTGGATAGAGAAAATGTGGTACATGTATACAATGGAGTTCTATGCAGCGGTAAAGAGGGACAACATCATGAACTTTGCAGGTAAATGGATGGAGCTGGAAGACATTATGTTAAGTGAAGTAACACAGTCCCAGAAAAACAAACGACAAATGGTGTCCCTCATATGTGGATGCTAGTGCCAATAACCCAGATATAAATATTTCTCGTGGAGAGGGATGCATAGTAAAAGAACAACAACAGAAAGACTGCATCAGAAAACTGACTGAAATGGTGAATTGGGAAGGGTGGGAGGGGCGGGAGAGGGACACGGGTGTATATTCGATTAATGCATATTTAATTGACGTGAGTTCAACAAGTATCCAGTTTTGCCCAGACACTGTCTACAGGTTACATGGTGTTTTAGGACTTAGTAAAAGTAAATATGTGTATATTAAACAACATTGGTTTACAGGCTCTGATAAAAACGGTAATGCATCTGAGTTAAATGGAGATATAAATTGCTGTTGTCCACATTTGTTTTACATAAAATCTGTATAACAATAACTTTGGGATTGGCACATACAAATGTTCTCTATAATTTTTCTGTTGTACAGTATCACCTTGTAGCATTCTCTTTCACCTATAAGATGATTTAACGTAAAAATTAAGTTTGCTTCCCAAGTTAATCACATACAGTCACCCAAAACAGCATGGGTGAATTTGATGAAATCTGTGCCTTGATTCCACCCTATAGGTATGTATAATACAACTGCCTTCTGGAGACTCATGGGTCAAAAAACAAAAACCTAAAAAAAAAGGGGGGGGATACAGATAGATATGAAACCTTTTTGTCAAAAACCTTGCAATTCAAATCTTAAAACTAACTACGGGAAAAGATTTGTATGTTCCAACAGGTCAAAATGTCACCAACTTAATGGCTGAGAAAGAAAAGATACAGCTTTGCATTGAGTAGGATGTACCAGAAAGTGCCAACAGAAAGGTTGGCCCGTCTGAACATTGAAAGGAAGAAAAGCCTCAGATTGCTACAAACATCAAACCCCTCTGTGGATCCTACTTGTAACAACTATTTATAATGAGTCCTAACGAAACTTACCTTCTAGGTGCCGCAAAGGTTTTAATACGAGAGACTTTCTTACCTCCCCCCCATAGAACAAGGAGAAATATGATGATGATGAGGTCGTTCTCTAACTGTAAATTGGAGCCAACTGTTATAGAGGTAATCTCTTATAAAACCGGTAAAACTGCCTTCTTTAATTGACTAATAGACATAGGAACTGTGAAAAGGATTATTCTCTATTCAGATCCAAATATAATACTAAAGTCTCCTTAAGCTATGCACTTAAGCAAAATATATTAATACAGGAGAGCTCTGATATCAGCAATGGATTATTCTACCAAGGAGATGTTGGCCAGGGGATCCAAGCCCCCCCCCCCCCCAAAAGGTAAAGGCTTCTTGCCTGTAAACTGGGATACCTGCAAGAAGAGAGACAATAAGGCCCTGCTGTGGAAGACCTGATGTAAGCATGGGAAAGATGCATTGAGACCACACTTGCAAGTTGGTCTCTGGAATACCAGAGAGTGTTACCAAAGGCCACTAAACCAATAAAGCAAATATAGGTCTCCTGGAGTCAAGCAAGACTCCTCCATCAGCACCAGCTACACCTCACCTGCCTGGAAGAACTGTGCAGCAGAGGCAGCCATATGCCTGTATATCCCAAATGTAATTGGCTATTAGCTCTCTCCTTGGAGGAATAACCCATGGCTGATGCCATCAGTTTACATCATCTAGTGGCTAGGAGATGTTAAAAACCACAGTAAGACCCTGTCATATTTTATAGAAAAAATGTAATTCATGGATTAACATACCATCCAAACATCTGTGTCTATACCAAAGTAACCTACCATAACAATTAGTACTGTTTAAATACCTATATATCTAATTGCTTATGCTTCATTAGTAGGATTGAAAGGTTATTCCTGGACAAACTGTCAGCCCATGAAAGGAAACAGCTAGAATTGACCAGAGTCCAAGACAACAGCTCCAGAGAAAGTAGACTGTTTTGCTTCTCGTCCACCTGTGCCCCTTTTCTAAGCCTGGGGAACAATCTGTGGAAGAGGGGGCATGATAGAATTTAAGGGCTGAGATTGTGGTGAATAGTGAAACTACAGCAGTATAGTGTGGACACTCATCTGATCAACTTGACTGAATATACAAGCCCCTCCCCCCAGCTGGATGGTGGGACCCATGGGCTGTGTGGGTTTGGGCACAACTGCTTGCAAGTTGGTTTTACATGAAGGATGCTTGTACTCATAAATTATTTCTTATTGTTAAAAAATGAAAAAAAATAAAGAAGTAATTTAAAAAATAATAAAATACTAAGGCATACCTTACTTAAATATGGAATACAATGATTGGGAGTTCTTGGTTATGTCTGAATTTGTAGCTTGGCATATTAATATGCTATCAAAGGACAATTTTAAAATAAAGTTTTGTGTCAAAGAAATATGGGAAGGTGTGACAAATGTATTTAACCTGTAGGTGAAGGAAAAATGGAATGGTTAGGCTAAGTCAAAAAAAATCAAAGAGAATGCAAAGTCAATAGAGAAATCCATGCTTAAACAAATTAAGTTAGACAAAACTGATTAATAACTCCAGGGCTACTAAATAGTAATCTTTTCTACCATAGATCAATCATTTGCTCCTTGAATAAACAGTACTGGTTAAAATCCTTACAGTAAGTACATGATTGCCCAGAATATGGGCCTAACTGTGAGAAGTATCTTATATACTGAAGTAATATTTAGGTGACTATTAGATGATACATCCTTTTTCTGGAGTCTTTTTTCCTGTGTGCTTAGCAAAGATTCTGCCTCTCATACTTGACGTTTTATACTCAGCTGACATTACATGACCCAGGACAATATCCAGGCTGTCTTCATGACAAAATTCTAATTTCCCAGTACAGTTCCATTCTCTAGCTCTCTCCCTTCCACAAGTCCATCCATAGCCCAGGCTGGAAAACAGATTCTTAATAAACCCATGCAAACTATTATATGCTATACTGTCAGAAAATGTAGAGAGTCAGTTTTTGTCTGTTTCCTGAAGTGTCACAGATAAACCACTTTTAAACATAGTCATTTCAGTTTGAGAAAGTGTGTCTGACTAAGAAATATAAATAATTTGTTCATATACCCATGAGGAAATAGTACAATGAAGAAAACTTTTAACAATGCTCCACAATGAGTAACCATTATTAGAGTTTCCTCCTTAGCTTATTCAGTCCCAATGAATTTCCACCACATAAGGTCTTAGGCCAGCAGCTTGAGTCAAGATTTCATGAAGCTGTCTATTTCTTCAAAATCTTCAGTTGGTTCCCTGGTAAAGTCCAATGCCATCTAAGCACTGTGATCTTTAAAATATATGTATTTAGTCTGTGCCTTGAAGCACTAGTCTCTGCTGCAGGGTCCTGAAAAATGTGTGTTTATTTTTAATGAAGAACAAGTTTCTCTTTTAGTTTTATTTTTTACTATGTGTATATTTGCATTTGTGTTTCTAGGCATGTGATTGTGAGTGTGGTTGCCTGGAGGAGGTGGGAATGCACCTCTCATCTCTTATACCAGTATGTGTTGTCGGCTGCAGAGCTTCTTCTCTAGCACTGAGGAATAGGTTTCCGAATTACAGTTTAGGGTGAATTTTTAGGAAAACTGGAAAAGGTTGAAGTATAAATCCTTTGCTGACATTCTAAATGGTCTGGCCATGATTACTTCCTTGCCTTAAGTGGTACTATAAGATTCCATGGGGTCAATCAGGTTATAATTCATTATGACATCGTCAGGATTCAATCCATGTTTTCACTATTACTAAATACACACTATGAACTCTGAGGATATTACCTTGATCCTGGAGCCTTCTAGTCCTCTCTTTGATAAGGTTACCCCTGATACATATTAATTGCACGATTAAATGCAAACTAAATTAAGGAGAGTTTGGGTCTCTTAATTAGACAGCTCTTCCCAACCAGCTCTGTCTGTCAATAGTGTTGAAGTAATTCAGAATATTGAGCATATCAAACAACCTAAATTTCCAGTAGTCCTGGTTTAGTAAGATGAAAGGAAAATATATGTCTGTATCCAGAGACTTCCAGAAAACCCAAACATCACTGAAGTATAAAAATTATCTTAAAAAGATATATGTTTAAATATAGAATATGGTCTTATGAGGCCAACATCAAAAGAACTGCAGAGGAGTTTGGATATTTTATTAAGAGGTGAACATGAATACCAGGGAGAAAATGCATGATCGTACCTTGCTTACCTATTAATCATAATGTTAAAAAGATGTACAAAGTAGGTATATCTAATGGTAACCTAGTTGTAAGAGACTTTGACTCTTTCAGAAGTAATGTTTTATTTTATTTTTTTAATTTTATTTTATTTTTGAGACAGGATCTCCCTATAGCCCCAGCTGTCCTGGAATTCACTCTGTAGACCAGGCTGTCCTTGAACTCACAGAGATCCTCCTGCCTCTGCCTCCTGAGTGCTGGAATTAAAGGCATGCACCACCGCTTAAAGGCGGTTCTTAGTCTCCATGTGGGTGCTGAGAATCGAACCCGGGGCCTCTGCAAGAGCAGTCAGCACTCTTAACCACTAAGCCATCTCTCCAGCCCCCTATTTTTTTTTTTTTTAATTTCAATGAGAGGAGAACGTATCCAAAGCAATTCTTATTTCTCTTGCCTGTAAAATTACCAAGTTAGAGAGAAGCCTTTTATTATTTTCTGTTCAGAGAAACTGGTTACTCCAAGACTAATTTTCCATTTCAGAAAAAAAAAAAACAAAACAAAACAACATTTCCAGTCTCTGGTATTATATTAGTTTGATTTTGGTAATAAAGGATTCACAATTTTTTCCCTCCCTTATAAACACATCAAATCAGCACCAAAACATTCAGGACCTCTTTTCAGATTCTTCCATCTTATGAACTGCAATATTAACTAAAATTTATTCTAAAAACTTAAATAACTTGATATTCTAGTTTGCTTTCAATTGCTGTGACAAAACATTCAATGGCTGTGACAGACCTGAATCAGTTGTCTTTGGATAATTGTGAAAGTGTTTGAAATTCTGGAATAGATAAACTATTGAGTGCTTAGAGTTTGTTGCTGTGGAGCTTTGAACAGTTAAGGTAAAAGAGTTGTAGATGATAGAGGCCAAGCTTGTGAAGTTTCAAAAGGAAGCAGAGAATATCAGGTCTGTTTATATGATGTTTTGTATTGAGAATCTATGGTTTCTGGTGGCCTAGGGCTAAACAACCACCTGTAATTAAGAAGAGACCAGAACCTGAAGCGAAACCTTTGTTTTACTGGGACAATTGATCCTGTTTTAGCATAGGCTGAAAAATCAGTTGTAAGTAATAAGAGACCAGCATCACTGTAGTGACATCTTCTGGAAAGAATTTCCTCAGGGTCAGCACACAGAAGCTGTAGTTCAGAGGAGGCCCGAGCCTCTATCTCAAGCGGGAAGTAGGACTTGGTAATGTGTAAGAGTCTCTGGCACGATTCTGGTGTTGAAAGCATGAAGGGGTCATAGATAGCAACTGAGGCTTGGCACTGTGTGAGGCCAGGAAAGACCACTGATGAAAGTGCAGCCTCAGTTGCAGTGAAAACCCCAGGATTGCAGGGGTCATGAAGAGAAGCTGAGACTTTGAATCAGGAAGGGTCAGAAGCACCTATTGGTGAAGGTGCAGCTACAGTTTTAGTGGAGACCCCAGCTTTTTGGAGATGCCAAGACCATGGGTGACCAACAAGGACAGCATCAGGTGTGGCATGGAACTGCCCTGGGCCTTCAAGAGGAGCTGTGTGTCCTAGGAACAGTAGAGCCAGAGAAGTGGAGCTGCTGAAACCCTTTGGAGCCCAGAAGATCATAAATGAATCCCAAATATCTAGCTTTGAGCTACTTTGCTGGATTCTGTTTTCCTTACGTGTGCCTGATTCTTCCCTTTGAAATAAGATAGTACTTGTTTTTGGATATTACAGGAGTTCACAGTTAAGAGACTTTTAAAAGAGTCTGTGAACTTTCAAGTGTTTGGATTTTTGAAGGACTGTGGTGCTTTTAAGGTTGTAGTATCATACACCGTGATATTAATGTTAACATCGTATCTTGGGGACAAGAAATGGAAAGGTGGTGGTTTAATAGTGATGTGTTTTGTTTGCCAAGTTGACAAGAAGTTAATTTTGCTCCATAGCTTGACACACCTGGATTGAGGAAACCTCAAATGGGGAATTTCCTCCATTGGACTGGCCTATGGCCATGTCCTTGGGGTTGTCTTCTTGATTGTCCAGTGACGTGGGAGGGCCCAGCCCACTGTGGGAAGTGCCTCTCCTGGTAAGTTATTCTATATTGTATAAGAAAGCAGGGAGCATGGGCCAGGGGAGCAAGCCAGTAAGCAGTGTTCTGCCATGGCCTGTGCTTCAGTTCCTGCCTCCAGATTCCTCCCTGAGTTCCTACCTTGGGCTCCATAAGTGATGAACTGTGAACCTAGAGACATAAGCCAAATAAACCCTTTCATTCCCAAGTTGGTGTTGATCAGAGTGTTTTGTCAGAGCTACTGAAAGCGATCTAGAACTCTTGATATACTCACTCAACTTGCAACCTTTTTTATGATTGCTTTCTTTCTGTATTTTGGAACAACCTGATACTTAGCTTTAGGGAAAAAAAATACTTCTCTGGTCAAAACATAAAAAATTCAAACCCACAAAACCAATTTTATTGCCATGCATACAGAATTGTGTTTATCTGGGATTTTTCACATAGAATCTTATCCATCTGCTTGAGCTTTGTGACTTTTAATCCAAATACTCTGCTTGCCTCCCAAGAAAAAGTTCAAAGCAGGTAAACAAAAACTCTCTGTCTTACAGAAACATTTCGGCAGATAAGAGAAGCATGTGATTAAGTGCTACGAAGCTTCTGCCGTGTGCCATGTTTACCATGTTTATATTTTTAAACATAAATAAGCTCATTAGTGGATGTCAAGGCACAGTAACTCAGTAAAATTTTAACATTAAAATTATGCTTTGCAGCATTCTATGAGACTTATAAGTAATCTGTGCATCCAAATACAATGTCATAATTCTGGGATTAAGGTCAAAATTCAACTCCAGGATCTTGAATGTTTTATTAGAATCAGGATCAATGAATTCAAGGGGTTACAATTCAGTCCATTTTAGATGGCATCTTGAAAAATTAATATACGTCACACAATTGCAGTCATATAGATCCCAGATCCAATTATCAAAACATATATTCAATACATATTGCATAATTTAAAAATTAAACTTATAAATAGGGAAACATACTATGTATCAAAGCATGCTTCTGTTATCACATTTCCCTTCGAGGGTCTGCCTGGGGTGGAGGGTGACCTTGGCTGGCATCTAAGAATCTTGCCTTTGGGATGTTCCCTTCATGACTAATTCATAAAGCTTCTTGGCTTGCCTGGGGCCTGGAAGCCTGCAGTATCAGCCTGTCTAGATCATTTGTACAAACGCTGTGATTTACATTGAACACCTGCTTTCCTTCTGGGAGTCTGGTGTTTTGGTAAATGCGGTTGATAGCAGAGGTGGAGGGTATATACCCTGCATGACCAATGCCCACAGAAATTCTCCACTCTATCAGGAGTAGTCTCCCTTAGCAACATGCTGCCAGGTCCATTGCTGGAAGAAGCAGTTTGATTTTGCTAAGGGAGAGATGGAAGGTATTGCTGCAGCCTTCCAGTCCTTCCTGCTGAGTCTTTTTTTTTTTTTTTTATGTGTATGAATGTACTGTCTGCATGTAGGTTTGTGCATCCGTGTCATACAATGCTGAGGAGGTCAGAAGAGGGTGTCAGATTCCGACTGGAACTGGAGTCAAAGATGGTTTTCAGCTGCCATGTGGGTGCTGGGGATCGAACCTGGGTCCTCTGCAAGAGCAGTCTGTGCTCTTAACCACTTGGCCATCTCTCCAGCCCCCCTGCTGAGTCTTTTTATTCCTTTGTCACTAGGCTTTGGCTTTGTGTCTCTTCACTGTAATAAAACATGGCTCTGAGAGTAGTCAAGGCCCTTAGAGTCCCATGTAAGTTCTAGTGACTCTCTGAACATCTGGGTAGTCAGCATCATTGGAAATATACACAAGCCCAAGATAATAAACCTGAATCCTGTAGTCTCTCATTCTTAGAGAAGAGGTAACAAAATGTTAGCAGTGATTATCAGAATGAGTTATCCACACAGTTTTCCCACTAAGAAAGTGGAAATGAATGAAGACTATGTGCACACTAGAACCAGAACCGAAATTAGCTATAAACTAGGAATCAAAACACAAAAACAGAGATGGGGAAAAGTATCAGCAAAGGTCTGTTTCCATTTCTGAGTCACTTTGGAAAAGAAAACTAAACTGTAGCTGTAAGTAGAACTGCTATCAGGAGCACTGAAATAATGGAAATTTATGGGGCTGGCAAGATGGATCAGTGGTTAAGAGCACTGACTGCTCTTTCCAAGGACCTAGGTTTGATTCCCAGCACAAAAGCTAACAACTGTCTCTAACTCCAGTTCCAGGCAATCCAACATCCTCTTCTGACCTCTGTGAACATGGAGCCAACACTGGTACACCCACACTGCAGGCAGTGCACTCATACTCATAAAATAAAAATAATAAAAGAGCTCTTTTCCTCCTGGGCTGCTCAGTGATCACTGCCATCATGAATGATACGGTGATTATCCAGACCAGGAAGTTCATGACCAACCATCTACTTCAGAGGAAGCAAATGGTCGTCTATGTCCTTCACCCAGGAAAGGCAACAGTACCAAAGACTGAGATTTGGGAAAAGCTTGCCAAAATGTACAAAACCACACCAGATGTCATCTTTGTGTCTGGATTCAGAACTCACTTTGGTGGTGGCAAGACAACTGGCTTCAGCATGATTTATGACTCTACAGATTTGCCAGACATGGCCTGTATGAGAAGAAAAAGACCTCCAGAAAACAGCGGAAGGAACGCAAGAACGGAATGAAGACGGTCAGGGGGGCTGCAAAGGCCAATGTTGGTGCTGGCAAAAAGCAAAAGGAGTAAAAGAGTCTGCAGCGACTTGCTCTGCCGTGGTGGTCACAGGTGCACATATTCAAGGAGACAAGATCCAATAAACTAAAAACTTGAAAAAAATGGAAATTGATGTAATGAAAAAAGACACACTGAAATGGTTCTAAGTGAAAAATAAAAGTGGTTAATGTCTAACAGGGCAATAAAAACATAACCTTAGGAGTTATCTTTCTAACTGACAAAAACCTTAACCTTGTTGCATTTGGGCCTTAATCAATGATCTCCCACACAGGAGAGAACTAACTCAAGCAAGTTGACCTTTGACCTTCAATTGAGCACATATATACACAATAAACATAAAAAAAGAAATAAAATGTATACACAGTTAGCCAAAGGGTATATATGAACATAACAGAAAACTAGATTTGAGTGAGAAATAAAATTTATTTATGTAATTACCCACAATTCTATTTTGAAAATTTATGACAAATGATCATATAGTTCATTCTAATAATGCATTAATTATATTTTAAAAGATTATGCTAAATAGACTCTGTACTGGGACAAAATAACAAGGAGTGTGTTTGCATGGGAACATGTCACACTGCATGCTTTGTAGTTATAGACAATTCAAGAAATTTGTGCTGTATTATGGCAATAAAATACAATGACAAACAATCTTTCTATGGGGTAAGAGCTATAGCTTCATAAAACTTCCTTTCCTCAAGCTAATAATAGAATGAATGAAATGTTTGTATATCTTAAAATTTATGGATTGAAATTTAATCCTCTAAAGTGAAGTTATTTGTATGAGAGAATTTGGGGAAGTAATTAAGCCACCGGTTAGAGCCTCTATGAATGGGATTGATAACCTGTATTAGTTACCTTTCTGTTTCTGTGATAAAAAACCAAGGCGTCTTACAGAAGAGAGGGTTTATTGGGTTTATAGATCCAGGGGCATAAGAACCATCATGGTGGAGAGGCATGGCAGGAGGCAGCTGGAGCAGAAAGCTAAGAGCTCACGTCTTCAAGGCTGCACTGGAAGCTTAGCTCAGAAGCTCAGAGTAAGACTGCATACCCACAAAGCCCATGCCTAGTGGCATGCTTCCCCAACTAGATCATGCCTCCTCAAGTTTCTATGACCCTCCCCGAGCCTCGCCACCAACTGATCAAGTAATACTTGAGCACACGGGGACATTTCTCATGCAAACCACCAGAGCACCCTCACTAAAAAGAAAACAGAAAGTGGGCCTGTTCTCTTCCACCACACAAGGGTAAAAGAATTCAGCAGTTTGCAACTGGAACGCATCTCAGGGTAACGCTACCACGATCCCAAAATTTCAGCTTCACAACTGTGAAAAATAAATTTCTGGGTTGTTTGCTTGTTTTATTTTGTTTTTGAGGTCAATGACACTTGTTGCATCCTTCTACACTAAGAAAAATGGAGATAGTTTCTATAGGCTTTGTTTATGAGTGTGTATGTACTTATGGAGGCCGGACGTCCAACTTGGGTGTTATTCCTCAGGTGCTGCTTACCTCTTTCTTTAAAAATATTTCTTTTCGAGTCAAGGCTTCTCTCTCACATGCTTGGAACTTGTGACTAGGCTTGACTAAATAGCCAGGGAACTCCAAGTATCTGCTTGTCTCCACTTCCCTGGAAATGAGTGTGAGCATGGGACACCACCTGCACTGGTTTTGTTTAAAAAAAACCCTAGGAGGAAGCTTTCAGAACAAGCACTTTACCAAGTGAGCCATCACCTGAGGCCTCTGCAGGTCGTTAGCCATATGCTGATGCTGCCATCTGCCCCTCCTACAGCACACGGCTGGGGCTGTACAATACCTCAAAAATGAGAACAGTATTCCGTAGTGATGTGGATACGGGAAAGCTGTATGGAACAGAAGGTCAATGCATTGCCTTATTTTTATTGAATTTTTACAATGTTTAAACAATATGATTTGATGTTATTTGGACACCCACCAGTTCCATTATCTGTACCTCTCTTTATGTGATTATATTATATACTATTATATATCATATAATTATATATATATATATATAATATATGATATATATAATAATATATGATATTATATATACATAATAGTATATAATAGTATATAATTATATGATATATAATAGTATATATATCACATATATAAAGGCCAATAGAGTCTAATTTGTGTCCTCAAATGTCCTTCAGTGTTGGTCCATCCACAGAAGCCTGGTAAACCTACAAGAGTCCCATCCTTGAAAGAGACTGTCCTCCTACTCCTAGGGGCCACTGGTTGCTCCAATTTCCTTAGGTTGGCTTGGGGTTTCTTACCCCCTTTTCACCAGTGCTGTGGCTTTCTATGTATAAGAGAACAGTTGTTTAGAAAACTCTCTTTCCTTGTGGTCATCCACCATCTCTGGATTTTACTATCATTCCACTCCATTTTTTTTTTTATTTTATTTTATTTTTTTTTATTTATTTTATTTTTTATTTTTTTTGTTTTTTCGAGACAGGGTCTCCCTGTAGCCCCAGCTGTCCTGAACTCACTCTGTAGACCAGGCTGGCCTTGAACTCACAAAGATCCACCTGCCTCTGCCTCCCAAGTGCTAGGATTAAAGGCATGCACCACCACGCCCGGCTTCCACTCCCTCATTTGTAAGGATCTCTGAGCTATGGGAGCCAGAAGGTTGACCTAGGAGTCCTACTCAGAGCTAAGCACTCTACAACCTCTTGTTCTCTGCACATTGTTTTGATTCCCATAGCTGTCCCCCAAAGAGAGTATTTGTAATGTATTATGGAAGTAAATTTCATAAAATAAGTTGTTTATCTCACATTACTAACCTTGACTATTTCATGGAATCTGTAGGTACTAAACTCAATTTTAATAAAGAAAGAAATTTTGACTTCCTTGCTCTGAGGTCCTTCAGATGATGCCTGTGAAAGGAGTTGGCATTCAAGGAAGTGTGGATCACTTATGCTACCTTATATCTGTTTTCCAGGAACAACCTCACTCACACAGGTTCACAGATGAACACTATTTCTCAGGACCCCTTATGTGAAAAATTATCAGAGGTAGCTTTTCTCCTAATTCAGGCTGGTAATCAGGCCTACATATTCAGAGGGGAACAATCACAAATCCAGGTACTGATTAGTAGCAAACTAATTCATAAGAAATATTTGGCTCAAACCTAAAATCAAGAGAAGAATAGGAAACATGGACTGAAATAATATATTTTCAAATTAAAGAGTGAATATCTAGAATCTTTTAAAATAGCTCCAATTTACCATTAAAGTGATTTTTATTGTCAAATAACTTCAGTAGGGAAAAGGACAATCTCACTGACACCATGACTTTTGAAAGAGCCTCATAGCTTTGTGATAGTTACTATGTTTTTTTTTTAATAGGAATAAAATATGGTCCAAATTGTTGAAATTTTACTTTAGTATTATTTTATAAAGATCTCAATAAGACAAAACCCAACATAGAACTGGAGAAATGGGCAGGAGGCCCCAACCTTAGCAGAGTAACTACTGGCAGCTGATCACTAAGAGGTGAAGGAGAGTTGATCTTCTTTAAGGGAGTGTTGCTGAAGAGGGTCCAATGGATGCACACACACCAAAGAACATCTGAGGACACAAACCTGACTCAATAGGCCTTAGCATATATAACATGAAAGTTATGGGCAGGTACAGATAGCAGAAGGGGACTAAATATGACTAAGATGGATGAAATGTGTAAACATTCAATAAAAATAAAGGCTGGAGAGATTGCAGTTAAGAACATTGGCTGCTCCTACAGAGAATTTATGTTCAGTTCTAGGCACCAAACAAATGGTGGCTAACAACCATCCTTAACTCCAGGTCAAGGAGATCCGATGTCTTTTTTTTGGCCTTTCTGGGCATTGCACAACAGGGGTGCATTTACTTACATACATGCAGGCCAAACACTCATATACATAAAATAAAAAATTAAAAATGTAAAACTCAATAAAAATATATATTAAAAATAGCTTGTCCTACTTTGCTTTTATTGCTGTGATAAAAACAAAAAACAAAAAACAAAAAACAAAAAAATCCCCTAACCAAACCAGCTCAGGGAAGAAAGGGTTTATTTGGCTTACAGCTCACAGTCCATCATCAAGGGAAGCCAAGGCAGGAACACAGACCATGGAGGAACACTGCTGACTGGCTTGCTCCCCTGCCCCATGCTCAGTCTGCTTTGTTATACAGCCCAAGTCTGCCTGCCTAGGGATGGTGTGTTCTAGAGTGGGCTGGGCCCTCCCACATCACTTAACAATCAAGAAAATACCCCATGAACATGGCCACAGGCCAGTCCAAAGGCAAAAATTCCTCAATTGAGGGTCCCTCCACCGAAGCTCATCAAGTTGACAAATGAAACTATCCAGCAAAATTGACCCCTGTCAACCTGACACAAAAATGCATCACAGTTAAACCACAACCTCTCCACTTCTTACTCCCAAGATCTTATGTTAATATTAATACTATAACATAAAATACATCTTTAAAAGTCTTAAAATTTCTAACACTCTAAAAGTTCAATGTCTCCTTAAAATAATCCAAAGTCTCTCAATTGTGTGCTCCCATAAAATCCAAAATAAGTAACACACCCTCTTACTTCAAAAAGGAAGAAATAGGCACACTTAAAAAAAACTGAAGTCCAGCAATGTAGCTCAGTGTTGGACATCCAGGATTCACTCATAATCCTGTAGCTCAGTGTTGGACATCTGGGATTCACTCATAATCATGTAGCTCAGTGTTGGACATCTGGGATTCACTCATAATCCTGTAGCTCAGTGTTGGACATCTGGGATTCACTCATAATCATGTAGCTCAGTGTTGGACATCCAGGATTCACTCATAATCCTGTAGCTCAGTGTTGGACATCTGGGATTCACTCATAATCATGTAGCTCAGTGTTGGACATCCGGGATTCACTCATAATCCTGTAGCTCAGTGTTGGACATCTGGGATTCACTCATAATCATGTAGCTCAGTGTTGGACATCCAGGATTCACTCATAATCCTGTAGCTCAGTGTTGGACATCTGGGATTCACTCATAATCATGTAGCTCAGTGTTGGACATCCAGGATTCACTCATAATCCTGTAGCTCAGTGTTGGACATCTGGGATTCACTCATAATCATGTAGCTCAGTGTTGGACATCCAGGATTCACTCATAATCCTGTAGCTCAGTGTTGGACATCTGGGATTCACTCATAATCATGTAGCTCAGTGTTGGACATCCAGGATTCACTCATAATCCTGTAGCTCAGTGTTGGACATCTGGGATTCACTCATAATCATGTAGCTCAGTGTTGGACATCCAGGATTCACTCATAATCCTGTAGCTCAGTGTTGGACATCTGGGATTCACTCATAATCATGTAGCTCAGTGTTGGACATCCAGGATTCACTCATAATCCTGTAGCTCAGTGTTGGACATCTGGGATTCACTCATAATCATGTAGCTCAGTGTTGGACATCCAGGATTCACTCATAATCCTGTAGCTCAGTGTTGGACATCTGGGATTCACTCATAATCATGTAGCTCAGTGTTGGACATCCAGGATTCACTCATAATCCTGTAGCTCAGTGTTGGACATCTGGGATTCACTCATAATCATGTAGCTCAGTGTTGGACATCCAGGATTCACTCATAATCCTGTAGCTCAGTGTTGGACATCTGGGATTCACTCATAATCATGTAGCTCAGTGTTGGACATCTGGGATTTACTCATAATCATGTAGCTCAGTGTTGGACATCCAGGATTCACTCATAATCCTGTAGCTCAGTGTTGGACATCTGGGATTCACTCATAATCATGTAGCTCAGTGTTGGACATCTGGGATTTACTCATAATCATGTAGCTCAGTGTTGGACATCCAGGATTCACTCATAATCCTGTAGCTCAGTGTTGGACATCTGGGATTCACTCATAATCATGTAGCTCAGTGTTGGACATCCGGGATTCACTCATAATCCTGTAGCTCAGTGTTGGACATCCAGGATTCACTAAATCTTCTGGACTACAAAGGGCTTATGCAGCTTCACTTCTCTGGCCTGTTGTCCACAGCACACACGACTTGTTTCATAGGTCCAGGCCAGCTCCCCTCCACACCTGCCACTGCCCTTGGTGGTCATCACCAGTTCCTATCATCTCCAATATGCCAGGGTCTCATCTGGTACTGAGGCCACCCCTTAACCAATGACTTCTCCTCACCTTTCAGGATGCAAAACCTCAGATTTTCTCCTGCCAATCCTGAAGGTTCTCACCAAATCTGAGGCCACACCTTCACCAATGGCCCTTTCTGGCCTCTCAGAGTTTCAAACCCCAGCTATTCTCCACGATCCCTTCATTCCATCAAACAAGTACCTGTAGGAGATTCTTACACATTACCAAGTCCTGTTTATACCTTGAGATGGAACATCACTCGCCCCCCCCTCCTGCAACCCAGCTTCTGTGTGCTGACTCTGAGGAACTACCTCCTAGAAAATTTCACCACAATGATGCTGTCTCTTGATACAGCTGATTTTTCAGCCCTAGCTAACCATCACCAATTGTCCTAGGAAAGCAAAGGATATTCTTCAGTGCTGCTGGTCTCTTTTAAATCACAGCCCCAACCCTCCAGAAACCATAGATTCTTAATTCAAAATATTACACAACAGCCCTGATAGTTCTTGCTTCCTTGGAAAAGTCATAGGCCAGGCCTCCATCATTCACGCTTCCTTCAGCCTTATCCTCCAGGCCTCTACCCAACATCTCACTGAACCATGTGTCCAAATGCATGAAGTTATGGAGAACATTTCTCATTCAAACCACCAACTTTATAATCCCATTTAATAAAACAAAGGAATGGGTTACCAATACCTGCAACAAGCCTGATGACTCTAGTGAGTGAGATAAAGAACAAATCAATCTCAAACATCATATGACTCCATTTATCTAACAGATTTAAAAAGGTAAAATTATAAAAACGAGAATACATTAACACTTACTAAGATTATAAAAAATATAGAGACGTGAGGGAACTGGAGAACTGAAACAAGGCACCCAGAGGGATGCTGTAGTGATGGAACTGTTCTCCACCATAATAGGATACTTGCAATCTACTATTTCTTTCAACTGCATGGAAATGGATACTAAATCAACATTTGAAAATTTAAAAATATCAGAGTTAAACAAAAACAGAGTTATATTCGATATTAAGATTGCATCAGAGATATAGGTTGTTACTTAAGTATCAAACTGGTAAGAATGCTGGCTTTCAGTGGGGCATGTGTTGGTGGAAAGGTAAAGATTGAAATGTTTTTAAAGACAAAAATTCAGTAAATTTTTAATATCTTTAGCCATTTAATTTTATCTTGAAAATAGACATGAGGATTCTGAGGCAGAGAATTTCTTATTCATAAAGAAATGGCGGGGCTGGAGAGATGGCTCAGTGGTTAAGAGCACTGACTGCTCTTGCAGAGGACCCAGGTTCGATTCCCAGAACCCACATGGAGGCTAAGAACCGTCTTTGACTCCAGTTCCAGAGAAATCTAATGCCCTCTTCTGACCTCCGGGGCATTGCATGACACGGGTGCACCAACCTACATAAAAATAATAACTAATTAATTAATTAATTAAAAAATAAAGAAATGACTATATTCATCCTGTTCTTTACACCCCTGAGGCTGTGTAGTTGAGCCAAGTGTCCCAGTACAAAGGAGAATCTATGCTTATGAGAGGAATGCTGGAATTACAAAATTGGGAATTTTGAATTGGTTGATCAAATGTCCTTTACTGTCTATAGAAGATAAATCTTATCTATGTAATGAAAACAATTTTTTAGAAAGACAAACGGAATCCTTGTACTTACTGTATAAGGAAATCTCTTTAAAACATAAGACAACCATGCTGTTTGAAGTCCTTAAAATATCTGCATGTGTGTTGAATTTCCATTATTATAATGAAGTAGCTTAAGCAATAAAGACATATTTGATTCCATTTATATTTTGGACATACTTTTCCAAGATGCATCAGTCCAGCAAAGGAGCACACCACATCCAGTATGTGGAGAGCAGAGTTCCTTACATCACAAGCCAGGGAGCAAAAGGGAAAGAAGAAGGGACTGGGGTACCATGAACCTGTAGGGCATTCCCTTAATGATCCAAGGGCCGCCTACTCTGCTCTGCCTCTTAAAGATCCAACTTCTTCTCAGTATGGCCATACATGAAACAAAATCAATAAATAGTCCCTCTGAGGGGAATTTCAAGAACCACATTACAGCATCTATTTATAGGCTTCATTTCTCCTTGAAATATAATGACTTCCCTTCAAGCAGGCAAATTGGCACAAAAAGCTTTACAATCAATTCAGTTCTTTAACTTTCAAAGTGTAAAAGTGTGTCGTGTAACCAGATAGCTGAGATTATTTTCTACTTAGAATATCATAAGCATGCAAAAAACTGAACAATTATCATTAAAAATTAGGAATATAAAAATATTCTCTAGTTTTTAATGCCTCATGAAATTGAAGCATTAAAAATCACTTGAAAACAATTTTGAAAGTTCATAGATAAGAGAAAAGGTAAATCCAGGTGGTACCATAAAAGGCATATGAAAAAAAAGTGATCAAAATATGGATAAAATTATATTCCGTTTCAAACAGTTCCAACAAAATCAAAGAAGAAGCAGGAGTGCAAAACCCAAGAATAAATGACTGGAGAATGCCAAATGGGGAGGAGGGGAGGGCACCCGGAGGGGGGGAGGGCACCTGGAGGGGGGAGGGCACCGGGAAGGGGGGAGGGCAATGGAACAGGTCTGAAGGATAGGAGAACATGCTTGGATCCTCGCCACCAGCGCAAGATTGTCAGTAGAAAAGAAATAAAAATAACTCAAAACAGCAGATTATACTGAAAGAAGAAATGAACATGACATGCACAAACACAAATTTATGAGTAATTATAATAAATAGAAATGGACAGAATGAATAAGGAAACAAGATAATAAAGGCGCAGTGCCCGAGTACTCAAAGAATATGCTTGTTCTCTGAGTAAGGTAGATGCCAAACCAAAGAAGATTTATGGCACCAAATTACTGCCAGATAACATGGTTGTAAATATGGAAAATAATTGTGGATGATGAAGTTATCATTATATGATTGAAGTTTGATTTAAATCAATCGTCTACATTTCAAATACCTGTAATAAAATGAAGGAACTGGCAAATCTACTGTGATAGTTTTCAACACACCTTTCTGTGCTGACATGCCAAGCACACAAAATAATCAGGAACTATATAAATCTAACATCTCAACAGTGAATTTAAACTAGCGCACACACAGAGTTTTATAAACAGCCATTAAAAAATCTGCATTTTCCTCAAGCATACATAGCTTTATTAGGAATGCCATATTTTCATAAAGATTATTAAAACAGAAAAATTTTTAAATGTAACAAATGTAGGATGATGTCCATGAACTCTTATGGTGATACAAATAATTTAAAAACTATTTAAAAATTTTATAATTATTTGCATGTGTGAATGTATATGTGGGAACACATGCCACAGTGATCTTGGGGAGCTCTGAGGACAACCTGCAAGAATCAGTTCTCTTCTACCTGTAGTTCCCAGTGATGAACTCAGCTTGTCAAACTTTGTGTTAGATTTATAAAAGGCACAATCCCCTGATAAAAGACAGGCACATGAGGCTTAGTCCCTCCGGGAACATATTTACTTCAGAAATTGCCAGGAAGGGTGGCTGCGTGTTGGTTCATAGTGGAACAGCCAGCAGGACGGTGACTGAGGTACACTCTTTTAAAGCCCCTGGGTGGGACCTCAAGTGAAGGGAAAGAGTTCATAAGATTGGCAGCCTCTGGAGGAAGTGGACCTATGTGTGTCCTTTGGAATTCTGGGAAATTCAGACCTAACATTCCAGCCTTTTGGTTAAGATAAGTCGATGGGATGTTCTCTTTTCTGTATCTGCTTCAGAGCTGAGGGGGAGCAGAGTCCCCAGGGAACTGGTGTCAGGGTGGAGGGTTAGAATCTGGTCTCCCATCTTGGCTTCTCTGGGTGCCTGGTGTTTTTGGTCCAGATCGATAGTGGCCAGTAGTTAGTGGACAGTTTCTCTGCAACTGAAAAGACAAGCTGGTAAGTTTTATATGAGTGTACCAGTGCATGGACTTCCCAGTACCAACAGGGGTCTAGTGTGTGCATTAGCGATTGGAGGGTCCCTGTCTAGAGTCTCCAGAGGAAGAATGGACCTGTATCCTATTCTGAGGAATTGGAATAAAAGTTTTAGCACACAGGGCTCCGGAATTTGGGCCAGTTTTAGTACACAGGGCACCAGAATGAGAGCCAGCACAACCATGGGAATATAAAAAGTTGCTATTTTCTGGCATGGCACAGTGAATCTGTCACCTGTTCCTGAGATATTTTCTAGCATGGCACAGTGAATCTGTCACCTGTTCCTGAGATATTTTCTAACATGGCACAGTAGGTCTCTCACCTATCTCTCTGGTAATAAGGTATAAGTTATTTTATTTTTTTCTTCTTTTCATTATAGCTTCCTTTTGGGGTGCTTAAAATCATATAGTTAGCCCAGATAATTAAATTAGTTTTGGTGTTAAGGTCAGTTGAGGTTCTGGTCCTTAGGGGTCTCTCAGGCCGTGCACCTGGCTCTTTTTATCAGTTCCATCTATTTGAGGACAAAGGCAGGTCTTGCTTGACCAGAGCTTCCCTTTGAAGCATGAGGAGTTTCTCCTCTATATTGACTTTCCTCCCTTGACTGGACACTGGCCAGATGAAGTCTTTTTTTAATTTATTTTTATTTTTTGTATGTGTATGAATGTACTGTCTGCATGTAGGTTTGTACACCCGTGTCATGCAATGCCTTGGAGGTCAGAAGAGGGCATCAGATTCCCCCGGAACTGGAGTTAAAGACGGTTCTCAGACACCATGTGGGTGCTGGGGATCGAACCTGGGTTCGATCCTGAGCTCTTAACCGCTAGACCATCTCTCCAGCCCCATATGAAGTCCTTTTAAGTGAATTAGTGAATCTCCAAGACCTCCTTGGCCTGGGATGACTGGTAACTCACTTCCATAGGAGATGTATAGAGGTACCCATGCAGGACCCTAGGCCATGTCACCTGTTCTAAGATTTTGAATGATAGCTTTGAGAAGGAAAAGGAGAAGGCGGGGGGGGCACATTTTCACAGACCTAAAACAGACAGGAAATACTTAGACCAAGCTCACCCCAATGGGTTTCATTCGAACTGTCCCATGTGGTCCCCAGAAGTAAAACCTAATTTTTCTTAAAAATATTAAAAGTAACATGTGCAAAGTATAATAGATATATAAAACACTTTTAGTATGTATGGGTAACAATATTTACATATGTCCATTTCACCTGAGGCTATAACAAGGTGTGTAGTACCTGAAAGGGGATGGACTTAGAATTTTGGTTGTAAAATTAGTTTTTATAGACTGTCCACAAGTTGCACAGTACTGAGAATCTCCAGCTGTAAAACATAATTTCTCATATATGCTATAAATACACTAAAGAAATTTTAAAAGTAAACAGTACTTCATACATGCACTCATATATACATACATACACACATTTATCCACACATTTAATTTTATTTTTTATATTTTTTGGTCTTCTTGAGACAGGGTCTCTCTGTAGCCCCAGCTGTCCTGGAACTCATTCTGTAGACCAGGGTGGCCTTGAACTCATGAAGATTTGCCTGCCTCTGCCTCCCAAGTGCTAGGATTAAAGGCGTGCGCCACCATGCCTGGCTATCCACATATTTATAAAAGAGATTTCTATCCAAGTGTTTGTACTTAATAGGGTCACATACATTGCTATCAGACATGAATGCTTTTTTTGGAGAAAAGTACCTTTAGAAATGTTATTTAAAGCTTACAGCCCTAATTGCACTGCCAAGGCTGAGATGGCTGATGCAGTTTCCTTATCATGCTGTCATTGACATCTTGCACCTTTAGTTCTAAAACTGTGAACTTATTGAAACACTTTAACAAGTTATGGAAAACAGAATTATATATCTAGTCATGACTAAAATTATAATACAATAATTAAAGACAGTTTCACCAAGGGAAAAGATAAAGAGTGATTTATCAGGAGACATTCATTTCTGCCAAGGCAGTACAAAACCAAGACAATTCGGCAATGGACAATCCAAAAAACATTGTAGGCTCTTTCACTGGAGGGGAGGGATTGCAGTTTATAGGTATCCAGAGGAAGCCATGTGTCACTGTCCAAGTGTCAAAGTATCAATGAATCTAGGGATTTTTAAATTGGTCTCTGGTCAGAGTGAAGGTGGCACAGATGTCAGAAGCCTGGTTAAGTATAAGAAAGGAAAAAAAATCTGTTAGTGAGCCTGTAAGGGTCAACAATCAGGTCTTCAGAGGTCTGGAAACAAGAAAAACTTGAAAGGAAACTGAAGTTAGAATACCTGTAAACAAACAACATCACTTTAAAGCAGTTTAATTTGGAGATCGAATTCAGCCTAACAGATAACAATTAAATCTTTAGATAAGCAGTATAGAAATTTATGAACCCAGGTTCAAATTGGGCCTTTGAAAAGGTTTAAGAGGGATGCTAAAAGTAAATGTATTTTGTGTGTGTGTGTGTGTATGTGTGTGTACAATATAGAATGAAAGAATTTTGAAGTGGCCACTTTGTTTTGAGAGAAATTAACACACAAGAGAATGTGGACACATGACAGTTACATGAATCTCAAAGACACATAGGAGAACAGTTATCACACATAGACAGATTGGAAAGACACATGACTTAATTGTATCCTTTAAATCTGGACAATGGGAAATTCCTTTTTTTTCTTAAAATCTCAGTGCTAAGTGTCTGTGCCCAGAATAACTTGATCTCAAGGCACAGAAAGTACTCAGTTCCCTGATCTGCTGCACACTTTATTCTAAAATTGTCCATGGCTGTGCAGGACTGTGGAACCATTAATTTCCATTGTTACATTCACACAGAATTATTTAGAGTTTTACTCTGCTGATTTTTAAAGACACTTACTCAGGTGGGAACAGCCTCTGTGCCCATCCAGTGCTTGCAGCATGGGCTCTGTGAGTGTGTGTGTGTGTGTGTGTGTGTGTGTGTGTGTGCAGGCACCAGCACAGGATGGAGGGGTGGAGCGGAAGTGCAGGATTTGGTATCTGGAGTGCACAGATTTCCTGTCTCCAACAAGTGCTGGATTTACCTACTAATTTTTTTATTTAATATTTTTATGTGTATGAGTGTACTGTCGGCATGTAGGTTGGTGCACCCATGTTGTGCAATGCTGCAGAGATCAGAAGAGGGCATCAGATTCCCCTGGAACTGGAGTTAAAGATGGTTCTTAGCCACCCTGTGGGTGCTGGGAATCAAACCCAGGTCCTCTGCAAGAGCAGTTGGTGCTCTTAACCACTGAGCCATCTATCTAGCCCCTTACCTGCTAATTTAATGAGAATAAATTTATTGTTAGTAGAAAAAGCAAAAGTCCTTTCCTTAAGGGGAGGCAGCAGGATTAAGTCTTGCTGCCTGAAGCAAGATCCCAACACCAGCTGGGATGGGGTGAGGTGGACCTGCCTTTCTAATCTCAGTACAGACTGATGAACTGACAGCCTAGTCAAAATGCCAAGATCTGAAGTAATCCTCTAAAAATAGGTAAAATTCTTGTAAAAAAACCCCAATATATATATATATATATATCATATTAAAAACTTTAACAACCTCTCTATAATATCTATATATATAAAAACAGTGTTTGGTAAAAAGCCAAATGATGTGGGGAAATCATTTTATTAAACATGTTTTTATTGAGTTATGTGCATTTCATACATCATTTCTCAGCCTAATCTAAACTCATCTCCCATTCCATGACCCCCACCCCACCTGAGTTCATACACCCTGCCATCCCTGCCCTGTATCTTTTTCTGATTCTTTTCAAAGATTTTTCAAAGCAGGAGATCATTGTCCTTAGGGGAACTTTACTGTTTCATTTGGTTTCTTGTCCCGGTTCCTCTGCTGTTGTTGTTCCCTCCAATCTGTATTGCTTCAACATATGCATATATATATATATATATATATATATATATATATGTGTGTGTGTGTGTCACACCTATACTAAAATTATATCATCTGTACACAAACTGTCATTTCCATATCATATTTCAGAATTCACATTTTCTCTTCTTAATTTTATATTACTCCAAAATATTCCTACGTGTCCTTCACCTATATACCAAGATTACAAAGTCTAAAAATAAGTGATGGTTAGTTCTAGAGCCTGTTAAGGGATTTACATTATAAAAGCACAGTTGCTTTCAGGGAAAGGGGTATATAACATTGATGTTGCTCAGTTTGCCTTACAACTTGGAGCTTGGTGCTAGCATCCACAGATGAGGGATACCCTTCCTCCTTTGCTTTTCTGGGACTGCATTACTTCATTTAGTATAATATCTTCTAGTTCCATCCATTTACCTGCAAAGTTCATGATGCCATCTTTACCATTGCATAGAACTCCATTGTGTAGATGTATCACATTTTCTCTATCTACTGGTTGGTTGAGGGGCACGTGGGTTGGTTCCAGCTCTTTGCTATTGTGAAGAGAGCTCCAATGAACATGGCTGTACATGTATCTCTGTGGTAGGATGTATATTGTGGGTATATACCTGTCTATGTCTAGTGCATTGGGGTCCCTGGGTAATGGTTGTGAACTAACCAGGACACAGGGAATGCAGAGCAGAATAGGCAAGAGAGTCTGTGCAACTGCAACTGCGTGCCATGCTTTATTAATAACTTGTTTTTATAGACAACTAGGACAAAGATTACAGTCTCTAAGGAATGAAGTGATACACAAAGTCTTGGGATACAGTCTCTAAGGAACCAAGCAATACACAAAATCATGAGATACAATCTCTAAGGAACTTTTTAAACAATGTCAGATATTAATCACCTCTTTTTGGGAACAGAACATGTCTAAGAGATGCTTCCTTATCTCAGAGAACATCTTGCAGGTAAACACTAGAGAGAACAGTGCAGGAGGTATGCCTCCTGCTGTGCTTGGTTTGCCAAGCATTCTTTTTCCCATAGCTATACCCGAAATGACCTCAGATAGAGCCTGCACCTTAAGTCATGTCTGTGTCTCCACATATACCCAGGAGTGATATGGCTGAGTTAACTTGAAAGCTCATTTTGAGTCTTATCAGAGTTGTCCATACTGTTTTCCATAGTGGTTGTATTCCCACCAGCAGTAGATGAGTGTTCCCATTTCCCCACAACCTCTCCAGAATGGTGGCACACACCTTTAATCCCAGCACTTGGGAACCAGAGGCAGGCAAATATCTGTGAGTTCAAGGCCAGACTGGTCTATATAGGGAGCTCCAAGGCAGCTGGGACTAAAGAGTAGATCTTGTCTCAAAAAGATTAAAAAAAAAAAAAAGATCTAAAAAATCTTAAGCAATAACCTGTAAAACAAAACAAAACAAAACAAAAAACATTAACTCCCCATACCAAATGGAAAATGATTTTATTTTGAAACAGATGAAAAACCGATAAAAAACAAAACTCGGATAATCTGACATAAAAATGCATTTAATTTAAACTCAATTGCTTTTTTATAATAATCCAATATAAAACCCCCCAAAACCAAAATTGTCAAAGGATTAGAACATGCTATTAAATAAATTATAAAAGGATTAGAACATGGCAGTAGTTGTTATAAGCTCCAAGGTAAATTTAACAGATCCCAGTAAGGTATCTGTTCCATGTGGTGGATTAAGATGGTGGCTGAGAAGGAGTGGGTGTGGTTTAGGTACCATGGAAATGTATCTATGCACCTGTGGTTACTAAGATGGTAGCTGGGAAGCAGTGGGTGTGGTCTAGCACAGCTACCATGGAAACCAGGCACTGCTGCAGACACAACCTAGCTCCACGCTTTGCTGTTTGAGGAGCCTGGGAAAAGAAAAAAATGGGGAGAAAAAGCCTGGATTTAAGGTTGAGGTCTTTTACTACATAAATCTGTTAAGGTTACGGGGAGGTCAGAGAGAGGGAGAGACAGAGATATGAGATCCAGTCTGCATGGTGGTGCACGCCTTTAATCCTAGCACTCAGAAGGCAGAAGCAGGTGGGTCTTCATGAGTTCAAGGCCAGCCTGGTCTACAGAGTGAGTTCTGGGACAGCTGGAGCTATGGGGAGATCCTGTCTCAAAAAAAAAAAAAAAAAAAAGAGTTTTGGAGCAGAGAAAACAGTTTAGGAAAACTCAGCCTTAAAAGTACTTTTGAGAGGGGTTGGAGAGATGGCCTAGTGGTTAAGAGCACCGACCGCTCTTGCAGAAGACCCCGGGTTAAGAAAGCATCCCTTCTTAAACTCAGAAATATGGAATGGGACCCACATGCCTGTGGACTCAGTGTCCTGGGAGTACGGGGGGTGGGAGGGAACAATTTTGGAATGGCACCCTAGGGTCTGCACTCTCCATGTCCTGAAAATGCAGAGAAGGGTTTAAACACTGGGGCAGACTCAGGAACCCACTGAGATAGCATGCAAGTCTCACTGGGTTCAAAACTGCAGTGTAAGGCTGAAAAGAAGAAAAGCAGAAAGAGGAGGAAGAAATCATGTAAGGCAGAAGAGGGGGAGAGAGAGAGAGGGAGGCAGAAAGAGTGGGGGGGAGACAGAGAAAGAGAGAGTGCATGGGAGAGAAGATATGGATATGGTACCTTATTGTAAAATGTGGAAGCTGGTTCTGTGGAGAAATACACTTCTGGCAATTCCCAGGGGGTTGCAATAAAAATGTTAGGGTCTTTTTGAGGAAAGATCTGGGAGCACACCACACCTGACCCTGTTAGGGTTTGAGAATCCACACCAGACACACCGAAGGATGGAAAACCAAGTCTTGGGTCTAGGGGAATTTTGGCGGGGTTTGGGTAACTTCTAGCCTTATTGGATAATAGCAGGCTTACGGCTCATGGTTAGGTCAGCCCAACGGCACCCCACATACCAACAGTTATCTTTAGACACAATCCTGCAACTGGAATGAGGAAATGTTGAGTCAGTCCATCTGCCCTCACATACCAACAGTTATCTTTAACAAGTTTAAGTTAGCTTTTCTTGAGGCCTTGAGCAACTGTCTTTGAGCAATCAACCTTTTCCCTGAATTGGGCAGGTTCCAGTAATTGCTTAAAATGGTGGCTATACTCAAAATGGAGTCAGTGTGGGCCTCTCTTACAACCCAAAGGTGCAACCACCTGATAAAAGACAGGGCCATGAGGCTTAGTCACTCCAGGAACATATTTGCTTCAGAAATTGCCAGGACTGGCTACCTGTTGGTACATGGTGGGGCAGCCAGCAGGATGGTGACTGAGGTACACTCTTTTAAAGCCCCTGGGTGGGACCTCAGGTGAAGGAGAAGAGTTCATAAGATTGGCAGCCTCTGGAGGAAGTGGATATCTGTGTGTCTCTTGGAATTCTGGGAAATTCAGACCTAATCCTTCGCAACAAGTGCTTTTTTTTTTTTCCTTAGAGCTACTTCACAAGCCCAGATGTTACTTTTTAATGATAAAAGGGAAAAATCTGCATAATTCCAAAATTTTAAGCATTTATAACCTTAAATATTTGCATTGGAAAAGAAAAATTATAAAGCATTTGTGCTGATATACACTCTTAAAAATTATAAGATGAATACTGAAGTTAAGTACTTCCAACTCCAAGGAAATTGCTAAAACCTTAGAAATATAATCAATGCAATAAACACATGCTGTTTTCAGCAGGACGTGATTGTTGAATGGGAAATAGAAGGGAGCAATAACAAGGACAGGAAGAAGTTAGGGGATATAGAAAGCAGTAATGGGAAGCACTGATAGCAAACGGTAACAAGTAGTAACAGGAATTAATAGTATGTGGTAATGGGAACCAGTAGCAGGATGTGGTAATAGGAAGTACTAACAGAAAGCAGCAACAGGAAGGAGTAGCAGGACTGTGATAGCCAGCAGTAACAGGAAGCAGTCAAGATGTGCTAATATAGTGGATTTGTCAAAATAGGCTTGGTTACTAAAAGACCTGACAGTGTTATAGTAATGGAGATAGAAGCAGAAGAGTAGTCTGGAGCCAGCCTCTCTGTGGTTACTCAGGAGGGGCCTTTCCTGTAAGCTTTACCTAGGACAGAAGTCTTTATTTCCCCAGAAAGTCACATTCCTGTGGCCTTTGATGTTATCTATCTGTAAATCAGGCCAGGATGTCACATTTGTTATCTGTAGACCAGGATGCCACATTTCCAAGGGCGTTTGTGTTTTTCTGTTACACGTTTTACCACTTGTGTGTTACATGCTTTTTGCTTGCATATGTCTCAGGGGTAGAAAAGGTCTGAGAGACTCAGGTTGCTGACTCCATTATGGAATGATCGCTGGGCTCCAGCCCACGCTGGTAGGCTAGCCACTAGAGTGAAACAAACTCTCTCTTCTCACCTAACTTTGGCTTTGTTCTCATGATTTTTCTGGAACACTTAACAGGAAGCCCTACTAGGAAGAAGTAACAGGAAGCAGTAACAGGAAGCAGTAATAGGAAGCAATAACATCAAGTGCTAAAAGCAAGCAGGCAGTAACCTTGTTAGAAAAGCAGTAAGTTTCATTAAAAGAAAATTTTCTTTCTGGTCCAGAGAATGCAAGCCCTGGCCTGGGTAAAAAAAAAAAAAAATCCTATATTCCAGTCCAGCAGGTCAAGCACTTTGCTAAAAATCCACCTGAAAACCTAAAAAGACAGGAGAATAACGATGTCTTTAATGGGATAATGCACTTCTTTTTAGAATCCCTGCCTACTGTGGGGGTGGCAGAGCAGCAGCCACACAGGTTCCTGACTCTCCACACTTCCCTTCCCAATTTCTGAGTTTCTCAGCAAAAGGCAACTTTCCCCTTTCTCCTTTCCCTTTCCGAGTCTTGCTTGTCCTATCACTTTGGGCTTCACTTTCTCCAAAGCCCCGTGCTGCTGAGCCCCACGCCTGACTCTCCAATCCACGGCTTTCTCTTTTCCAATTCTCTCTCTCCTTCCTCCTGTCAGTTTCAGATAGTCACAGCCCACCAACCTGGGGTTTTCCCTTTAAATTCTGATAAAATTGTCTTTCAGTTTCTGTTTTAATCCACTCTTAAATTCTTTTATTAATGAGACAAAACCCCAAGAAGAGACATTGATTCTCCAGTAAAGTGTCTGACTCTGGTCCTCCACCAAATGTTTCTGGTAACAATAGGAAGCAATAACAGGAAACCCAGGATTGAGATATTTTTGCTTAACCTTTCTCTACCTAGGAGAATTTTATTTCACTTCTTAAATCAGCTTTGCCCTCTGTTTTGAACTACAGTGTCAGCTACCACACTAAAAGTTAAATACAGCCTATGATATAATACAGTGCACACAAGTCCAGACACCCTCTACAGGCATTCACAGACCTCATGTTGGAAATCATTCATTTTCTGTGTTTAAGCTATCAATGCATTTTTTTTATCTAATTCAGAGAAAAAAGAAATGTAGTAAATGTTAGAAATTACTCAGTGAAAACTTTCCAACAGTGACAGACACACACTTTAAGCATTCTAGCATAGGAGCTCCAGAAGTATACCTTTCTCCAGCCTCTGACATCAGTAGATTATTGTTTCAACATTAAGCAAGTTTCTTGAACTCTCCAAAGAATACAGTTCTTTCTTTCTTGAGCAATGATCTCACATTGAATTTCCATACTTTTAATTTGTGTTAAATCCAAACTCTAGCACATTGCTTTATTTTCCAGTCTAATTTTTCAAAAATTATTGTATTTATTGTTTTTATTTTTATATGTACGAGTGTATTGTCTGCACGTATGTAACTGCACTTCTATTGTGCAATGCCCACAGAGGTCAGGCGAGGGTGTCTGATCCCTTGGAACTAGAGTAATGGAGAGTTGTTAGCTGCCATGTGGGCGCTAGGAATCACATCGGACTCCTCTGCAAGAGCAGCCAGTGCTCTTAACTTCTGAACCATCTCTCCGACCCTGCCACTTAGTTTTTTACATGGTTCAGGGTGTCTGACTTGACACCTGAGTATGGTAATGTGTATGTTGATACTACTTTCTGTAAGTATCTGTTGTTGTTTTTTAAACATATTTCTTTTTTTAATTTTTATTTATTTATTTTTTTATGTGTATGAATGTACTGTCTGCATGTAGGTTTGTGCACCCGTGTCGTGCAATGCCACAGAGGTCAGAAGAGGGTGTCGGATTCCCCTGGAATTGGAGTTCTCCTGGAACTGGAATTACAGATGGTTATCAGCCGCCATGTGGGTTCTGGGGATCAAACCCATGTCCTCTGCAAGAGCAGTTGGTGCTCTTAACCTCTAGGCTATCTCTCCAGCCCTGTAAGTATCTATCGTGCAGTTCCTAACAGTATATGTGATGTTACAACTTCAGGTTGTTTAGGATCCTCAACTTCTCAAAGTTGAGAAGTTTCCCTGTATCACACCCTTCTGCCATGATGTAGTGCCTCTCCCAGAAACAGAAGAACTGAGTAACATAGATTAATCCAAAATAAATTATCTCTCCTTAATTTTAGTTTCTCTCAGGTATTTGGACATAGCAATGGAAAACTGACTAACACAATGGCATATATTTATGTGCATGCACATGTATTTATGCTTAAATAACAGTAGACTTTGATCCAGGAAGCATAATGGCTATAGTGCCAGAGCTTAGGTCACTGTTCTTGTCATATTCTAGAGAGTGACAGTGAATATTCCTCCCCCTTCTAAGTATTCTTGGGGTTGGTTAGAGTAAAAGTTTCCTAGTTTGGTAGAAAAACTCACTCAGAATCACTAAGAGTCCTGGAACTTACCCCAACACATCTAATTCAGGGCGTCTGGCATACAACCCAGGCTTCTGTATTTCCAGCTTGTGGCCTTAGGGTGACTTTATTACTAGATAAGTTTAGAAAACATTGCTTCGCGCAGCTCCAAAGTCTAAACTCTACATACACAGAACGTTGACATTGCATTTGCTCTTTCTTGTGTGGCTTATCTGATTCTTCAATCATCCCAAGAGAGAAAGGTAGTACTCATTTATTTTTCACATTCCTGTCCTGCAATCTTGTTTCCTAAAGTTTGTCTTGAGTTTCAAAGACATTACTGATAATAATATCTACTTCAGAGGAAATTTTAGAGAATCCTATAAACTAATGACTATAAAACACAACATAGAAGAGTAAGCATACAATAATTTCATTTCTGATAATTATTAGATCATATGGCAAACACATTGTTTGCCTAATATAATTAATTAGTTTTAAAACTTTGTCATTATTTTTCCCATGCCAAACCTCTATAACAGGTGGCTTCCTACCAAATCACATGAAGAAATTAGGGTAGTCTTGTCAACTGTTCTAGACAATCAAATTAAATGGCAGAATGAAATTGGATTCATTCAGAGTCTAGGCTCCAATAAGCCTGGTAGACTTGTCTGCTTATGAGCAAGCCTACTCTAAGATGAGAATGTTGTATAAAATGGAGGGCCTCCCCCTCACCAATAATATTGCTTAGGATCCTCAGCTTACAAACTTCAGAAACTTTGTAACAATCTATAATATAATTTAACAGAGACCTAACTGGACTACATGGATAAGAAGTATAGCATTATACTCTCTAGTAAGTGCATTGAGAAAACGGCCAGGGAAACAGAAAAGTATCCTGTTTAATTTATTCCAGGAGCTTATGAATTATGAATATAAAGTGAGTGGCCGTCTCATGAAGCTGGCACCATACATCTCAGGGAAGCAAGAGAAAAAGTTCTGACCTTTAGGAACACAATAAATTTATAGAAAACTGGTCCTCCAGGCATCCGCATTGAAAAGTGCACTCTTATCTATAAACGGCAGAGACAAGCTACACTCTTAACTCAAATAATGGCTATGCCTCCCTCCTGAAACTGCAGAACTATTCTTGGACTATAAAAGAGTCCAATTGCAAGAAGAGCTGTGGACAAAGTTAGCAAGTTATTTAGATTGGATCCTGCAAGTAGAGATATGCTTTATTTTTTCCCCCAGCACAAATGAAATCTCAAACGAGCACATTTTATGCATATAGGATCCTGGAAGTTGTAGAATTTAGTCCAGATGCTCTTCTCCTTAAATTACATGTAATCAATTTATTAAAGTGAGCCAGTTTGTACGCGGTTGAATTACACAGTCGAATCCTTTTCTTCTTTCTTTCCAGTCTCTACTAAATTCACTGAATGGGATGGGATATTCTTTCCCACCTTTGGTAAAACTGGAGCAAGGTCCAGATCTTCCTTAACAACTCTTCGATGTGAAATGATAGTTGTCTTTTTTTTTTTAAGGTAATAGGACATCTGGTCAATGTGATTCTCACACTTATCAAGTCCTTATGCCAACATATCCTCCCAGGACTAACTTATTTATAATTTCAGATTTATTACCATCACACCATTCCATGCTAGGGAAGGGTCTGATTTTTTTCCTGCCTTCTAATAAGTAATTCTATTTATTTATTTATTTATTTATTTATTTATTTATTTATTTATCTTGTTTCAATAGTAAGTTCCTTGATGGAAAACACATTTTTCCTTTTTCTTTTCCCCTGTGTAAGCTCATGTGTGTATGTGTATGTGTGTCTGTCTGGGTCTATGTCTGTGTCTATGTCTGAGTCTGTGTCTGTGTATGTCTGTGTGATTATATTCAGTGATTTATTCTTTGAACCTAAAACAGTGACTATCACACTGTTTAAAAGGGACAATCAGGGCTGGAGAGATGGCCTAGCGGTTAAGAGCACCGACTGCTCTTACAGAGGACCCGGGTTCGATCCCCAGCACCCACATGGCGGCCGAGAACCGTCTAAAACTCCAATTCCAGGAGAACTCCAGCTCCAGGGGAATCTGAGACCCTCTTCTGACCTCCGCGGCATTGCACGACACAGGTGCACAAACTTGCATGCAGACAGTACATTCATACACATACAGAAATAAATAAAATTAATAAAAAAAAAATAAAAAAAAAAGGGACAATCAGAAACCCAAATTTTCATCTGCTTTTCTGATTGTCTCCTCTGTCAGCCTGGGTAACTATAAGCAAAAGGCTAGTAGAGAGGGAAGGCGATTTGTGTGGCTGGGTGTTCACCTCTCCAGCTGTTGTCTTCTTTTACTCATCAGCTGCTACCAGTGGCTAGGCTATAAGGCAGGGCGGGAGGTAAGCGAATACACAGTTTTTTTATGGTTGTGATTTTTAAACATAAATTGTTTTATAACAACTATGACAGATGCACAATTTGCAGCATTTTGCTTTGTGGAGTAGTTTTATGAGTTTTTGATGTTTGTGGTATCTTGATGAGTACATTGCTTATGATATTACTTAGCTTCAGGATTCAAATGCTTTATTTTTATGTTTCAGATTAAATTATGTTCTTTCTATAATATGAAAAAATAATTAAGGGTTGAAGAGATGGCTCAGTGGTTAAGAGCACTTGCTGCTCTTACAGAGAACCCAGGTTGCTCCCAGCACCCACTTGACAGTTAACATCCATTTGTATACCCCGTTCCAGGGGGTCTGATCCTGTCTTCTGGGTTCTGTAAGCATTGCATATATGTGATACACTTACACACATGCAAGCAAAATACATATATATATATATATATATATATATATATATATAATAAAATCTTCCCAAAATTTTTAAAAAGAAAAAAGATAGTTATATAGATAAGATTTATACATAAAAACCAAAACTCATCCTTTTATTTTACAGCCCATTCTCCATCAAGTCATTAACATTAATAGGCTTTTCCATAACTTTCTCTTAGTTATACAAATTAATGCAAAATTATGCAAATATGGCTTGTCATTTTTACATATATATCTTTACTTAAAACTAGAGTCTATTATAATTAAAAGTTGTATATGACATGTTCAGCACTGTATTCAGCACAGGCAATCACTGTATAGAATTTGCATGCTTAATTACATAAACAAGCAAACCTTGCTTTTAATTTCTGTCTCATTTTTTTTGTTACAAATTTTTAGGACTCTTAATTTTTTCTTATTCTTGGATGAGAAGTAAGGTCAGTTCCTTCAGACAGAGATTCAAGTAGACAATTATAATATTCATTCCTAGTTTGCATGTTTGATCATCCATTAAAATCTTTGTGAGTTTGCCATTCATTCCCTTTCAAAATTCTCCAAGATATACAAAGTCTTTCAATGTAATTGTGTTGCTTCTTAAATAAAACAATGCTAATAAACTGTTTTAGATTAATAATTAATTTACTTATTTGGGCCCATTCTGATAGTTTAAGTTTGAATTTCCAGGAAATTTTTGCATGTGACCTGAGAAGGACTTTCAACTTTACTTTCTTTCATGTTTACAAAGCTTGTATCAATACCATTGACTTTAAAAGCCCTTACCCTACTGTCAGGTAATGAATGTAGAAGAGTGTTGCACAATAAGGACACAGAAATATACTCAAATAGCTAGTCATACCTAGTTTTTGCCAAAAGTGTCAAAAGCACCCATTAGAAAAAGACAGTTTCTTCAACCAACAATGCTCAGAAAGCTGAATATCTACCTACAAAGGAATGAAATTAGATCTGCGTCTCTCCCTGTACAAAAATCTGTTCAAAATGGATAAAAGAGATTTTAAAAAGACTGAAATGCCAAAACTGTTAGAGGAAAACATATGAAAACGGGACATTGCCTAGGCAAGTATTTTCTGAAAAAGAGAAAATAACCCTGAGATTTGATAAATGAGGTCATGTGGAACTGAAAAGCTTCTGGATAGCAACAGACTTAAGAGACTGCTTTTATTTTTTTAATTTTTTTTTAATTTATTTATTTCTGTATGTGTATGAATGTACTGTCTGCATGCAGGTCTGTGCACCCGTGTCGTGCAATGCCGCGGAGGTCAGAAGAGGGTCTCGGATTCCCCTGGAACTGGAGTTCTCCTGGAATTGGAGTTACAGACGGTTCTTAGCCGCCATGTGGGTGCTGGGGATCGAACCCGGGTCTTCTGCAAGAGCGTCGGTGCTCTTAACCACTAGGCTGTCTCTCCAGCCCCAAGAGACTGCTTTTAAAGGGGAGAAAATTTTGCTAGGTATATTTCAGGCAGAGGATTAATTTCTAAAATACATAAAGAAGTAGGAAATTAAACACAAAAGCCACAAATTATTTAGTAAATATATGGGCCATTAAACTGGAAAATTCTCAAAAGTTCTCAAAAGATGAATAACGAGTGGCTAAATGACTATTTTTGAAAAGTATAAAAGTGTTCAACATCCTTAGCCATCATGAAAGTCAATTAGTTTTTTGGCATTCTGTCTAGCCCCAATTACATTGGTTAACATCAAGAAAATCAATGTCAGATAAATAAATGCTCCCAAGGGAAAGGGAAAAAGAATGAACCCTTATTCATTAATGATAGAAGGTTACACTGCTGTAGCCACTCTGAAATTTTGTGTGGAGGTTTCCCAAAAAGCATAAATATAGAATTACCAGCTATGGGGCTAGAGAGATGGCCTAGTGGTTAAGAGCACCGACCGCTCTTGTAGAGGACCCAGGTTCAATCCCCAGCACCCACATGGTGGCTGAGAACCATCTGAAACTCCAATTCCAGGAGAACTCCAGTTCCAGGGAAATCTGACACCCTCTTCTGACCTCCGCGGCGTTGCACGACACGGGCGCACAAACTTGCATGCAGACAGGACATTCATACACCATACAGAAATAAATAAAATTAAAAAAAAAAAAAAGAATTACCAGTTAGTCCTCTCCTGCTATGTACTAAAAAAACTTTAAATCTTACAATGGAGAAATGTACAAATCCATGTGTATTGCTTGACTATAGCTAAAAAAAAGATAAAGAAGTGGTACAACTAATCTACAGTGGAATTTTATTCAGCCACAAAATGAAATCATGACATTTAGAGGAAAATGAATGAAACGAAAATGATGTAATGCACAATAACCCAGATTTAGAAAGACAAATGCTATAGTTCTCACCTATGTAGATCTGAGATTTTATATGTACATATATATGGGCTAGAGTATATAGATAACAAGACTAGAAAGGAGGCCAGGAGAGTGAAATAAGAGTTCTTAGGAAAAGAAAATACAGCAGGGTCGCCATAACTGTTTCTGTTCTTTTCCAGAGATCCATTCCTCTATCTCTTGCCAATATTGTGCTGTAATAAAAAAAGGCTGTATTGTGTGGTCCAGTATTAGTATCATTACATTTCCTTCTTATGTTTTTCTTGGTCTAACTATAACATTTATAATTTCTCATTAAGTAATTAGATCCCCACTCTTGCTGCCAATTTTACAACAAATATTCCTATTTAACATGTGGAACTATGAGCTAGGTGTGGTGATACCCACCTGTAATCGCCACACCCAGAAGGCACGCACGGGAAGAGTTTGGGTTGGAGGCCATTCTTGGCTATGAGACCTTGGCTCAACCCCCTTCTCCCTACAAAAAAATGTGGAATATTTTTTCAATTTTTAGAAAATTGTCTTATGTTCATTAATTATATTTTATAGTTTTATTTGTAGAGATATTGAATGCTTCTTGTGGAATTTATTCCTAAAGCATTTGTGGCTTTTGTTGTTAGTATGACTGCTGTGTCATTTCTACTATCATGAGTTTATGCCTGAGATAGAGAAAGCCTTTTTATTTTTATTTTTTTATTTTTTATTTTTATTTATTTTTTTGTGTGTGTGTCTTTTCAAGACAGGGTCTCCCGGTAGCCCCAGCTGTCCTGGAACTTACTCTGCAGACCAGGCTGGCCTTGAACTCACAAAGATCCACCTGCCTCTGCCTCCCAAGTGCTAGGATTAAAGGTGTGCACCACCACGCCCAGCTAAGCCTTTTTATTTTTATATACTTCCTTTATAACAGTCATCAACATACTTCTTTTAGACTAGGAGTGACTGTACATCTCTTGACTGGTACATAATCATACCATCCATCAAAAGCAACAATAATTATAGCAACTTTAAATTTCCTTTCCAATATTTACACATTAAAAATGCATATATTTTATTTATTAGTAACAGACATTCCTAGTGACTAGTTTATAATTTTCATTGAAATCATTACAGTTTTTCCTATCACCATTACTTAATATTAAATGTTGGTTAATAAGATGTTATGGTATTTAAATATCCCTCAACTTCACAGTTTTAAAGATATAACTTTGTGATCCGAGGCTCAGTTTTTTTAAAAAAACAAACATTCCCTTGTAGTTTCGTAGCATGAAATTGGAAAGAATTTTAAGAATTCCTACAAAAGCTATTTGTATTTCATGTTAGTAATATTTAAACAAAAATATTTTATTGGATTTTTGCAAAGGCTAAAGCTGAAGTTTAAAAAAAATGTTATCAATCTAGAGGTTAGTTTAAAAGCTAGTGAATTTTGCAGCATTCCCAGAGTCCAAGCCTCATGGAAGTAAGAGAAGAGCCCTGTAAGCTGGAAGGAGGGGCAAGGTCTGCGGCATTATCTCCAAGCTTTCTTGATTCTTAGAGGACAAGACATGGAGCCTTTGGTAGATTTTAAACCATGAAGGAAAGGGCAGGAACATGGAAAATATGATCAATAGATCTGGACTCAAAGTTCCCTGTGGACGTTCAGTTTCCTATCTGGGAAAGGAGATAAAAGTAATACCCCAGAGGCTCACAAGGAAAATATGTGACTGCAGCCTCTGGGACAGGTATCATTAGGTACCCAAGGGACAGATAGCTCTCTGTTGCTTGAACAGTGTGGAGGTATTTGCTTTAAGATAGGAAAAGTAATTTGAAATTCAAACCTCACATCTTTCTTGCAGGAAAAGCCATTGAAAAGATGAGGTGTCTCCCCTCAGCCCAAGAAGTCTGTTTCCTTTTATATTAACTTTCCCCTTTTCCAGATATATAGAAGAGTTGAAAGCAGCTCAAACATAGATTTATTTCTCAAAAATATGCTTTAGACTTTGATGGGGAAGTGCTTTCTTCACTTGCCTCCTCTCTGAGATATGTTATAAATCACTTAGAGTCCTAGACTTGAACTCAAGATCTAATCAAGTAAAAAGTAAAATAAAACCTCACAGTAGCTGAGGGACATAATTAAATTTTGATTAATCTGGTATCTTTTCTAGAGTGTCTTAGAGGAATGCTAACCTCCTTACAAAATGATTTATCATCTGACATGTAGCCTTGAGAAATTGCACAAGCTTTCAACTGAGAAGGAATGTTATAGGCCCACAGGCCTACATTCCGTGTCAGACACAAAGGTTCCAAACACCGTCACTACTAAATTCCTTTTACTTTCATCCTATGACCCTGAGATTTGAAGATTGTATTGAATGTATATTCAATAAAGGTTTGCTTCCTTAATGTGATTAAAGGAAACTTTGGTTAAACTCCCCTAACCAGTTTTTGACTACAATATCCTTTTTGACATTAAACAAAATAAACACTGTATTTTGAATATGCTGTGGTATTTACATTGCAGATGAGTATGAATGCTGTGATTTCTTTTAGAGCTTTGCACCAAATAGCTTTCAGTTATCAGCTCCATAGTTCATTTTATTCTTAGGTGTGTAATTTGACTAAACCCACATAAAGGTGTCAAGATTCTCAGATTATGGAAAGGCAAGCATCACTAAGATTATTGGAAACTTGATAGAAGTAAAAACTTTAGGGCTCTACTCTATATAGACTGAGTGAGAAATTTTAACAATTGGAGTTTGAACAACTCTCTCTGTGTTGGAATGCACAGCAACATTTGAGAACCACTGGACAAAATAAACACCAGATTTAAGTAAAAACTATCTGCAAAGAAATAAACATATTGCTTAGCAATATTAGGAACTTCAAAACAATCAGTGGTACTGATATAGTTTGCAACCTGTTATAAATTTTTTGAGAGACATAAAGAGGTTTTACAGCTTGGTGATTGTTAATTTCAGTTGTCAATTTAGTAATATCTAAAATGACCTGGGAGATGGGTATGCCTGGCTATTGATTAGGTTAATTAAAATCAGAGGAGCTTCCTACATGGGCATCACCATTCCCTGTCTGAGATCCTGGACTGCATAGGAAGGGGAAAGTGCCCTGAGCACCATCTTTCCTTGCTCTGCATTTCCTGACCATGGAACAAGGTGACAGCTCCCTCAAACTTTCCTGCTGTGACGTCCTTGCCTTGATTGATAAAAGTCCCAAACTATGAGCCAAAATAAGCTCCTGTCCCCATAAAGTGACTTTTGTCAGGACATTTTATCACAGCAACAGGAAAATAACTGAAATAAACTAAAATAAACTCCAAACACATAGCAAATGATAGGAGATGGAAGTATTGATTATACTGACATGCTGAAATATGACACATAGAGAGCCCTCGAAACTTGAAACGATGTTCGAGGAGTTGGAAATGTTAGCTACCTAACTTGATCATTACATAGAGTCAACAGGTATAAAATTATTACATAGTACCCTATAAATTTTCACAGTCGACATAATAATTTAAAAGTAATCAATCAAAAAGAGATTAAAATGTACCCAGAGACTATCCTTGTCTACTGCCTAGGTTAGAGATCACTGATTTAAGCAATTAAGTGGGAAGGGATTATTTCACATTTTTTATAAAGTATGTATCAGAGACTTCAAGAATTCAAAGTTCCTTAGGAGAGATGGAACACAGTATGAGCTATTAAAACTATCCCTAGGCCTCTCTTCCTGATTAAAGGAATAGAACTTACCTCTTAGGAAATCGCTGTCTCTTCTAAAAATATAAAAATAATTAAAAGAGCTGGAGAGATAGCTTGGCAGTTAAGAGCACACTGGCTGCTCTTGCAGAGGACCCGAGCTCAATTCTCAGCACTCACATGGCAGCTAACAACTGTCCTTAACTCCATTTCCAGGGGATCCAATGCCTTCTTCTGACCTCTGTGGGCTTTGCACAACAGGAGTACACATATCCAGGCATTGCACTCATACAAATAAAATAAAAAATAATAATTAAAACGTACTTTTGACACATCTTTAGATGGAAATGACTTTCAGGCTATCTCAGTTGACCTGGTTCTCACAGAGAGGATGGAGAAAGCCTGGAGTGTGTGTGGGGGGTACCCTTCTGGGCCTGGCTGTGAGGAAGGTGCGTTCTTGCAGCTGGCTCATGGTTGGACCAATGGCATGTGACACTTCCGGTTCCCAGCCCCAAATGTGGCCTCGTACACATCTCTTCTTGCCTTTTCTGATGTTTGTCCTGCCTGCACATTAAGGTCTGACCATGTATTTTTGCCATTAAGTGTTCTGGAGCTTGTAGACCTTCCTACCCACACACCCCATCATGGGTTGTGGCCAACAGAAAATAGAAGCAGAACTTAACAGTTTTCTATCTCTAGTTATTTTTGTGGTTTTCAAATGGGGTGTTAACTCCTTATGAATGTTAGATGAAGAAAAAGTTGGTGAACTAATTTGTCAAGTCTTAATAAGAAAATTGTACTTTTGTTTCACCAGTCTTTCATCACCCATCCACCTTTCTTTAAACTCATATTCACTCCCTCAGAGTGCCCTGAGTCATTTTATTTTTCATAACCATTATACTTTCAAAAAGAAATCTGAGGTTTGCAGCAAAACTGAAAGGAAGGGGCAAATATTTCTTTAATTTTTTCTTTTTTGGGGGGCACACTTAATTTGTCAGTGTGTGTGTTTGTGTGTGTATGTGTGTGTTGTGTGTGTGTGATGTATATGTGTTAACATGTGTGTGTGTGTGTGTGTGTGTGTGTGTGTGCAAATACCTCATCTGTGAAAGCATGTGTGAAAACCTGAGATGCTGTTTGGGCATTTTCCTCAATTCTTTCTCAAATTTATTATTTGTGAGAGGTGTGTGTGTGTGTGTGTGTGTGTGTGTGTGTATGAGTGTGTGTGAGAGAGAGAGAAAGAGAAAGAGAGTGAGAGAAAGAGAGAGTCTATCACTGAAACTGTCACTGAACCTGGGGCTTATTCTTTGCGCTACGCCGGCTGATGAACAAAACCTTGGCTCTCCCTGTCTTGTGTGCGTATGTGAATGTGTGTGTATGTGTGTATGAGTGTGTGTGAGAGAGAGAGAAAGAAAGAGAGTGAGAGAGAAAGAGAGTCTATCACTGAACCTGTCACTGAACCTGGGGCTTATTCTCCGGCTGATGAACAAAACCTTGGATCTCCCTGTCTTTTCTGAACTCAGGTCCCTGGGCATGCAGTGTAGGCACTTTATCCGCTGAGCCATTGTTCTATTCTTTCTTTATTTTTTAAATTAGCATAAAATGAACAGTTTTTAAAATGGCATTTTCATACTTTGTGTTGAACTATTGTGAATAGAGCGTCAATAAAGAAGGATGTGAGGTTGTCTGTGTGGAAGGATAGAATCCTTTGTGTATTTGCCATGAGTGATATAGCTGGGCCATGTGGCCATTCTATTTTCTGGTTTTTGAGAAATATCCGCACTGATTTCCATACTGGCTGCAACACTGTCTACTCCCAGCAACAGTGAATATAAGCTCCTGTTCCCACATCCCTACCAGCTTTGTTGTCATTTGTTTCCTTGATGTTAGCCATTTACCCATTTACGGTTTACTTCTTGATCCTCTGTTGTGTTTGGATGTCTGTTTTTGTTTTCGTACCATGCTGTCTTTTTACATCTTCCCAGATTTAGTAAAGAGATTTCTTTGTATTGTTTCCATGACCCTGTGCACGCGCGCGCGCACACACACACACACACACACACACACACACACAGTCTCCTCACTTTCACTAAGTGGGACCTTTGCTCTAACTGATGATCCAACATTTGCACATCATGATCACACAGAACCCACAGGTTTCATTTGAGTTCATGTTTGTGGTTGTATATTGTGTGGGTTTGGGCAAATTCTTGCATGCACCCAGCACTTCTATCACACAGTCATGTGGAATATTTTTACAGCCCTAAATCATCCATGCTCTAATGTCTCTAACCATCCACAACCCCTCCACAGTTTAAGCATTTTAAGACAAAAGAAAACCAAAGAATATCTTTGGTCTATAGAAGTACAAAAATGAAGTTGTTTTTGTCACAAATTCTGATGAGAAAGCAGCAGGAGGAGTTTCAGGATATCAGAAAATTTGATCTCTAATTCTGACTTTGGCTATCATTTTTCATGATTGAATATCTGGGCGAAAAATAAAACATGATTACTAATACGTTTATCTGCCAAAGAGCATCCTTTAGGGCTTGCCTGGCAGAAGAGAGTTTGTTTTCTGAATTTCCTTCTCACTTTGAAGATAACCTCCTGAGTCATTCTTACATAGCCATCTTTTAGGACTTAAATGGGCATATCCTTCCAGAATTCTGACTTTATCACTCTGAAATCTCACACTGATAAGCAGTCAATTCACTTGCCCACTGCTTGAGGCCTTTTTTCTAGTTCAGAGGCTACTTTGGCTGAGTTCAGTTCTGGATGTCTGTCTTTCTCTTCATGCCTCTTTTGCTATTCCCCATTCTAAAAAAACCACAGAAATTCTAGAGTTCTCGATAACTAAAATTCAGTAGAGTTCAGATAATTGAAGTTCAGTAGGCTAAGAATTTGGTAAGTTCTTTTAAAACTCTGTATCTTTCAAGTGTGTTATTTTTTTTTCTATCTTTCAGTTTCAATTTCTTTATACAGAATTGTGTCCATCATTTGTTTAACCTACTGAAAGTGTCTTTTAATGCATATTAGATACTTCCGATAGTTGTTAAACTCAAGCAAACAAACAAACAAACAAAATGTGATGCAAAGAGCAGGTTCCTGGATATCATCCACAGAGATGCTTTGAGGGTACAAAGAGGTCACTGATAAAGAGATCCACACTACATTTTGATAAGTCCACATCTTCTTGTCTTTCTGTGTTGCTGTAGTTCTCATTCTATTCTGCAAACATTACACCATCATTCAGTCTCTATTTTAAAAAAATTGATGTTATTCAATCCCAAAGAATAAAGTCTAGACCTTTATCTCTACTGGTGATAGTTTCTGTGTATATATGAGGCTTACTGTTTTTTTTTTTTCTAGAAATATATAAGTCAAATTATTAAAGTATAGACATTATAACAAAATAATGACCAATAGCAGAATCATTACACTGTAAAATGTAATTTGGAAAATAAATATAACCAGAGTAATTGTAATGCCCAGAATACAGCAAGAAGACACTCTACCATTGCTCTGAGTAGACACTGAATGGGACTTGAAATGGTGCATCCAAAAGTTCCCAAAAGCACATCTCTGGCTGGGTGTAGCACAGTTTCTCGGGGGGAAGCATGTATCTTTGGTTAATGCGGAGACTATCTTCCTCATAATGAAATGAGAGAAAATGTGGTCTTGTGGATCTTGAGAAGTACATGTCTTATAATACAGTAAGCAATGTTTTATAATAACTATAGGCAGTAGGCTTTAGCAGCATGTTTCCTCGGGCTACTTCATATATTCATACATACCAGACAATGGTGCAGACGGCAGTGTGAAGCACAGTTTGTAAATACATCAGATCTCTCCACCTCTGACTAAGACAAGATACAGAACTTAACTTCAATAGAGCAGAGCTCTACAAATTGTCTTGGAGTGGGGATTAGGTTAAGCAAAGTTTATTAAGTTTTATCCTCGTAACAGAAGTTATTTCCCTCTACTGAGCTACAGGTACTCAGATAATTATCTAGACTATAACTCTTGTATGATGTTGAAAAGTGTATGCATGTATACTATAAATCCTATGGCAAAAACATAGTAACCTAGCAATAAGGAAAGAAGCTTGAAAGGCCTCCCCTACAGTGAGTTAGTGCAATATCACTGTGCATTGGGATGACAGATTATCCTCAATAAATAAAGCCTGATCTTCTCCAACAATGAACAAATGAAATCAGAGCTACAATTAACCTGGAACACTTGTAAAGCAGACCAGCTTTTTAATCCCCACATTATAATACCTTTTTAACAAAAGCATCTTACCTGGACAGGTATACTAGATACACCAGTGGTCCTAGGTGGGAGAAGGTGAAGCAGGAGGAGGTCAGCTTGGGCAATTCGATGAGATGATGTTCAAAATAAAATTCAAAAACTGAATGAGGATTAACTTCAGTGGTAGATTTCTTGCCGAGCACGTGCGGTACCCTGGGTTCAATCCCATGTACTAAACACAGAAAGGAAAGGAGGGAAGAGGGAAAAAGCCAAAGAAAAAGAAAGAAAACGAATTAAAAACTGCACTCTACTAATCTTGCTTTTCATGATGTTGAGATGGATCTCAGTGGTAGAATTCATATAAAAATGGTTCAACTTGTAAAACAAAGACTCCCCTTGATAAAACCAGGCTCAGAAACCTAGCACAAGGCATGCGACCTTCAAATGTAAACTACTCTACCTAGGCCATCACTCCTGCACAATTACCATGGTCTCTAATTGACCAAATCTGTCTCTCCTGCCTTTACTTTCCTCTGAGCATCAATATGCTGTGGTATTCTACACAAAATGTTTTCTCTACCATAATGTACATGTCAGGTCCTACCTATCGTTCAGTTCAAATCCCACTTACTTTATTGAAAATAGGCTAAAACATTGTGTATATAATTAGGATGCATTAAATTGGTGAGATATTTATTTAATCATCTCATTAAACAATGGGCACAAAGACATAACCTTTAAGGTATGTGTGTTGAGGGGAAGACTTTCTTACAGATAGCCAGGTACAAAAAGGAATCAGCAGATGTCCTTTACATTGAATAAAGATTACACATCCTCTTTAATTACCACCTTTTTATGGTATGTGTGAATGTCAGTCCCATCATTTGTAATCAGAGGCTGAAACAGATGCTGAAGGTTTAGTTTAAAATGATATGTGTCTGTTCTAACAACTTGCAATATGGTCTCCAAGGACGATTTACCTTCCACATTCCATAAACTCAGTACAAGACAGTTTATTCTTAAAAACATTTGAGGTAAATTAAGCACAGTGGATGGGACTTTCTTTAGAGATAACATTTAGTGGAGTTATTATAGGGTTTACTGTGTCTGCTTTGAGTGGGCATTTGTCTTAATGTCTTTGTTTAACAAGCTGTCTTCCTTTGCTTATGCAATTTAAAGTGCTTGTACAGCTATCGGCCCTCTGGAGTTTTGTTAAAAATATGTGCTAATCACTACTGATATATTCCAAAAGAGAAATTGGTACTTAAGAGAAAGGAATGTTAATAGTTTTAAAATCAAAGGTTACTGTTAAAATTCTAAGTTTGAAGCCAGCCAGCGTGGTGGTACATGCCTTTAATCCTAGCACTCAGGGGGCAGAGGCAGGCAGATCTTATTGAGTTCAAGGCCAGCCTGGTCTACAGAGCCCCAGGACAGCTGGGCTACAGGGAGACCCTGTCTGGAAAAATCCAAAAAGAAAAAAAATTCCAAGTTTGTTGTTTATCATAAGCAGTCTTTTCATTCTGAAGCTAGGGTATTAGAATCATGAATCCATGATATAAGGGTCCTCAGTCCACTCACACAGTTCATGAATGAGTGCCATCCTAGAATGAACAGAGGAGCATACTTCCTTAAGTTTCTAGATGGACTGGGAAAAGTGCATATTTCAAAGCTAGAGTAAGGGTGGTACCTTTAGTGTATCAAACAAATGTTAGGGTAGAGGATCAGAGGTCTTAGGTTAGTCTGTAATTCTGGATTTTGTATAGAAAATATCTTTGATTCAGATTTGTATAACTAAAAATGTTTCACAATCAGGTAAGTTCCAGAAGAAAGTAGATAGAAAGAAAAATATCATTGGTTTAAAAAATAAAAAAAGAAAAGAAAAATATGTACAACAAAAATCTTAGAATCCATCTGTCAATGACTAAAGTTTAATCCTCAACAACCAGTGAAAGTGGAAGGGAGTCCAATGTAAAAATAAATTAGGGGTAGAATTTAACACAAAAACTAAAATGAACTTAAAGCAATATAATCTACTTTTACAACAAAATGAAGCACAATATTATAAGCTACTGCAATTTCAAATTAAATACTATTTAAGATTTTTATATTTTATTTCGTGTCATAAAATAAGTGATTGTTATTCAATCTCTGATACTTGGTGAGTCTTAGAGTCTTATGGTCCAAATCAGCCAATGATTTGGTTGAGGTTGCCCAGAAGATAAAATAGATCTGCGAGGGTAACTCTCAATTGTCAACTTGATGAAATCTAGAATCACCTGGAAGATGGACATTTGGCCACGCCTGTGGGGATTATCTTGATCAGGTTAACTAAGATGGAAAGAACCATCCATTGTTGGTGGCTCTGTTCCCTAGGCTGAGATCCTGGCCTGCATAAGAGGGATAAAGTGAGCTGAGCACAAGTTTTGTCTCTTTCTGATTCCTGACTGTAGATGCAATGTAACAAGCCATCTTGAGCTTCTACCACAAGGCCCTTCCTGCCATGACAGACTGTGCTTGCACTATAATTCTAAAGGAAGACTTTCTCCCTTAAGTTACTTTTGTCAGAGTATGTTATCAAAGCAACAGTAAAATGAATAAAATCATGTTTTTTCTATAAAATTAATATATCATTGGGTTAGGAAGAAGCTTCATGGTAGAATATGTACTTAATGTGCATGAAAATTGGGGTTAGATCTTTAGCCTTTCTCTCTCTCATATACACACTTCTAAAAATCCTACCCCAATAGTAAAGAATTACAGTGAAATTTTCATATATTTCCCCAATTTCATATACTTTTGGGCCACAAATTATATATGCAGTATGTTTTATATATATAGTATATAATGTACATATTGTATAGTATTTATATATTGTATAAATAGCATTATTAATTGTATATTATGTATATATTATGTACATACTGATATATAGTATTATGAAATGTATATTACATACATATTGTATATTATGTATATATTATATATAGTATGAATTATATTGTGTATATATTGTATATTATGTATATATTGTATACCATGCATATAATATATAGTATATTATGCTCTCCTCTTTTCATAAAGTTGGTTGACCTTGTATTATCAAGAAAATTGACAGATTTGTTTTTTTATTTATTCTTTAATATATTTTATCCATTCATATTCTAATAAGAATATAAGATACCTTTTTATTTAACAAAATGTTGAATAAAAGAGAGAAACATCACAATTAACATGTAAAATATGGAAGGTATGGACAGAATTATGCTCCTTAATATTAGTAGCTTGAAGTCTGAATTCCATTGTGACTGGATTTTAAAATAGAGGCAAAGGAGGCAATTTAAATTTAGTGAAGTCATAGATTGGGCCTAATACAAAAGGTATGGTATCATTATACAAAGAAGCAGAAAGAGAAACAGTGTCTCTCTCTTCATTAATACAAAGGGGTTATTTGAGCACATGGTGAGCAGGGGGCCATGTCCATGCCATGAAAACAGGCTCCTGGATGAATGAGATCCCCCATTGCAGCACCTTGATCTCACACTACTATTTTCCAGAACACTGAGAAATACATTTCCCTTGTCCTAGCCACCCAGTGTGTGGTATCCTGAACAGACTAAAATATGAGGCTGTACTCTTCTTAACACTATGGAACACTATGTCTTCACAATCAGTTAATATTCTTGCACTGTGGGCAGATGCTGACTCTACAAGATTTATTCATACCCTAATCCCCACACCATGTGAATATTACTTATTTGGCCAAAGGTTGAATATTACTGCTAAGATTTGAATTCCCCAAAAGCCCGGAATCCATTTGAAATGCAGCAGATGACAGACAATCCAGGCAACAGGGAGAAACCTGCTCTACTGGGCTGCCTTTGCTAATGGAACAGCAGGCCATCACAGAATACTCAGGAATCTTCTGCTTTCTTTGAAAAGCTGGAGACTTGCTGCTTAACATCCTCCCCCAACCCCTTCTCAGTTCAATCATTTCGCCCTCCATGCCCCCCACCTCTCCCAAGTTCATGTAGTCTGCCATCCATGTCCTGTTTCCCCCCTTCTGAGTCTTTTCAAAGCTTTTCAAAGCAGAGGATTATTTTTTTGGGGGGGAAGAACTCTACTGCTTCAGTCAGTTCCCTGTCTCAGTTCTGTTGTAGTTGTTGTGCCCCCCAATCCATATTGTTTCAACATATGCATTTATATATGTCACACATGTGCCAAAATAAACTATGTTTTTTCCAAATCATATTTGGGATTCACATTTTTCCCTTTTAATTTTATATTGATCTAAAATATGCAAACATACCTTGTACCCTTTACCAAAATTATAAAGTCTGAAAATAAGTAGTAGGTTAATTCTAGAGACCATTAAGGGATATTGTAAGAGCACAGTGACTTTTAGATAAAGAGAAATATAACATTAATGTTACTCAATTTGCCTTACTTGATGCTAGCATCCACAAATGAGGGATATCTTCATCGTTTGTTTTTCTGGGACTGTGTTACCTCAGTTAGCATAATATCTTCTAGTTCCAACCATTTACCTGCAAAGTTCATGATATCATCTTTCTTTACCACTAAATAGAACTTCATTGTGTAGATGTATCACATTTTCTCTATCCATTCCTCAGTTGAGGGGCACTTGTGTTGGTTCCAACTCATTGTTATTGTGAAGAGAGCTGCAATAAACATGGCTGTGCATGCATCTCTGCAGTAGGATGAGTTTTGTGGGTATATACCTGTGGGAATGAAACTGTTTGTGGCTTGAAGCAAGAACTTGTAAGACCTGTCCTGGAAGGTCTCCAGTTATCTGATATCTCTGTGGGCATTCAGAGTTATCTGTAGCAGGAAGATTCGGGATATTACAATGATTCTTGCTTTGCCCTATCTCTGCAAATTTCCAGTCCCCTTCCCTTGAGACATTGAGCAAAATGTCACACCTCTAGTTACTTGTTGCACAAACCAGAGCTCTGCAGCCCCCTGATTAGAACTGAGGTGGCTCACCCCTCCCTTCCACCTGCTCCCCACTTCCTTGCCCAAAGCACAATAGTCTTAAATATATAGACCTCACTGATAGAAAACAAATGGAGTTCCTATCCTCCCTGGCTCTCCACGTGTGTGTGTGTGTGTGTGTGTGTGTGTGTGTGTGTGTGTGTGTGTGTGTGTTTGTTCTGTTCCATGGGTGATCTCCTGTGGTTTTCCCTCCCCCCTTCTTGCCAGAGCAAAGCTTAGAGACAAGTCCTGGAGCTGAGCCAAGAAGGGAAGGACAGCGTGTGGAATGCGGTAATGCGTGACTAAGACATTGAACAAAGACACTGACCCGACATATACCCAGGAGTGGTATGGCTGGCTGGGTCAGGTGATAGGCTCATTTTGAGTCTTTTAAGGGTTCTCCACACTCCTTTCCATAGTGGTTGTACAAGTTTGCATTCCCATCATCAGTGGATTAGTGTTCCCTTTCCCCACAACCTCTCCAGCATTTGTTATCATTTGTTTTCTTGATCCTAGTCAGTCTTATTGGAGTGAGATGATATCTTAAAATAGTTTTAATTTGCATTTCCTTAATTACTAGTGATGTTGAACACTTTTTTTTTTTTTTTAAATTAATTTTATTTATTTCTGTATGTGTACGAATGTACTGTCTGCATGCAAGTCTGTGCACCCGTGTCGTGCAATGCCGCGGAGGTCAGAAGTGGGCGTCGGATTCCCCTGGAGCTGGAGTTCTCCTGGAATTGGAGTTTCAGACGGCTCTCGGCCGCCATGTGAGTGCTGGGGATCGAACCCGGGTCCTCTGCAAGAGCGGTCGGCGCTCTTAACCGCTAGGCCATCTCTCCAGCCCCGATGTTGAACACTTTTAAGATTTTTCTCAGCCATCTTTATTTCCTCACTTGTGAAGTCTCTGTTCAGCTCTTTACTCCATCTCTTTACTCCATTTGTTTTCTTAGTTCTTTGTTTTTTGAGTAGTTTATATATTCTGGAAGTTAATGCTCTGTCAGATGTATCATTGATGAAGGTTTTCTCCAACTCTGTGGGTTTTCTCTTTACTTCCCTGATTGTTTCTTTTGCTGTACAGAAGTTTTTGAGTTTAATGAGGTCCCACTTGTCAATTGTTGACCTTATTTCTTGCACAGCTTCTATCTGATTTAGGAAGTCTTCTCCTATGCCTATGTGTTGTAGGTTGCTGCCAATGTTTTCTTCTATCACGTTCAGAGTTTTGGGTTTTATATTGAGGTCTTTGATTCATATGGAGTTGATTTTTGTACAGGGTGAGAGGTAGGGATTTAATTTTGTTCTTCTAAAAATTGTGGTCCAGTTTTGCCAGCACCACTTGCTGAAGATGCTGTCTTTCCTCCATTGTGTCTTCTTGGCCTCTTTGTCAAATATGAGGTGGCTGAAATTGTATGAACTCAAGTTGGGATCTTCAATTTTGTTCCATTGGTCTGTTTCTGTGCCACTACCAGGCTGTTTTTATGACTATAACCCTGTAATATAGTTTAAAGTCTGGTATAGTGACCCCCCGTATTGCTCTTTTTTCTCAGGGTTGCTTTGGCTACATGGGCTCTTTTGTTTTTCCATATGAATTTAAGGAATTTTTTTCCAAGTCTGTGAAGAAACTCTTGGGGATTTTCATTAGAATTGCACTGAGTTTATATATTAATTTGGGTAGAATGGACATTTTCTCTATCCCTTTCCAATCCATGAGTGTGAGAGGTCATTCTGTCTTCTGATGTTCTCTTCAATTTCCTTCTTCAGGGGTTTAAAATTTTTTTGTAGAGATCTTTGGTGTCTTTGGTTAGATTTGTTCCTAAGTATTTTATGGAAGAAAATCTACTGATTTTTCTAGGTTAATTTTGTATCCCACCATTTTACTGAAAGTCTTTATCATTTTTAGGAGTTTTCTGGTGGAGATTTTATCATCCCTTAGGTAAACTATCATATCCTCTACAAAAAGGGATAGCTTGACTTCCTCTTTTCCAATGAGTACTACTTTAATTTCCCTTTCTTGCCTTGTTGCCCTAGCAAGCATTTCAAGCACTCTATTGAAGAGGAGTGGTGATACGGAGTAGCCTTGCTGGGTTCCTGCCTTTAGGGGTAATATTTCTAACTTCTCCCCATTTAGGATGATGATGGCTGTGGGTTTGTAGTATATGGCTTTTATTATGTTGAGGAATATTCCCTCTAGTACAATTCCCTCTAGATGTTTAAACATGAAGGGATGCTGAATTTTGTCAAAGGCTTTTTCTGCATCAATTGAGATGACCATATGGTTTTTGTGTTTCAGTCCATTTATGTGTTTTATGATATATTGATTTACATATATTGAACCATCCTTGCACCTCTGGTATAAATCCAACTTGGTCATGATAGATGATATTTTTTATGTGGGTCGGTATGTGGTTTGCAAGTATTTTGTTGAGTATTTTTGCATCTATGTTCATTAATGAGATGGGCCTTGTCCTAGTTTGTCTTCCATTGCTGTGACAAAACACTCTGACCGACACCAACTTGGGGAGGAAAGGGTTTATTCAGCTTACATCTCCTGGGTCACAGTTCATTACTTAGGGAGCCCAAGACAGGAACTCAGGGCAGGAACCTGGAGGCAGGAGCTGAAGCACAGGCCATGTTCACCGGCTTGCTTGCTCTCGCTCATGCCCAGCCTGCCTTCTTATACTGTCACTGCTCAACAATCAAGACAATACACCACAGATGTGGCCATAGGCCAATCCAATGGACCAAATTCCCCAATTGAGGCTCCCTCAACCCAGGTATGTCAAGTTGACACTAAAGCTATCCAGCACAGGCCCATAGTTTCTTTTTTGGTTGTATCTTTGCCTGGTTGGGGTATTAGGATAATGCTGTCTTCACAGAAGGAATTTTGGAAATTTCCCTCTGTTTGTATCCTTCTGAGTAGCAATGTTTGTGAGTCCTCTTTAAATGTTTTATAGAATTCTGCTGTGAAACCATCTGGGCCTGGGCTTTTTTTTTTTTTTTTTTTTTATTACATTTTCAATTTCTTCAAATATTATGGGTCTGTTTAAGCTGTCAATCTCTTCTTGGTTAAGCTTTTGTGAATTCCAAGATTTCAGATGTTCTTCCATTTTGCTTAGGTTTTCAAATTTAGTAGATTTCACAATCATAAATATATTTGCTCCAAACTCTGGTGCCCTGAACTTTATAAACGCAATCCTGCAAGACCTTAAGGCACAGATAAATCCCAGCACACTAATAGTGGGGGGACTTTAGTATCTCACTGAGGTCTTTGGATAGATCAACTGGACAAAGAATAAGCAGAGAGACATCTAACTGAATAATACATTACTCCAAATGGCTCTCATAGACATCTACTGAATATCCATCCAAACACCAGAGAATATACTTTCTACTCAGCACCCCATGGAACATTTTCCAAAATCAGCCAAATACTGGAACACAGAAAACACCTCAGCAAATACAAAAGGATTGAAATAATTTCATGCATTCTGTCACACCACAGTGCAATAAAGCTCAATATCAACACCAGGATAAGCCCTACTATCTACAAGAACACATGGAGACTAAATGACACACTCCTGAATAATGAATGGGTCAAGGAAGAAATAAAATAAGAAATAAAAGCTTTCCTGGAGCTAAATGAAAATGACAACACAACACAACAAAACCTATGTGATACTTTAAAAGCAGACCTAAGGGGAAAGTTTATAGCCCTGGGTGCCTACATTAAAAAAAACAGAAAGAGCACAAACAAAAGATATAACATTATAGCTAATAACACTTGAGAAACAAGAACAAATGAACCCAAACCCAACATACAGGAAGAAATAACAAAACTCAGAGCAGAAATCAGTGAAATAGAAACAAAGAAAACAATACAAAAAATCAATGCATCCAACAATTGGTTCTTTGAAAGGATTAAACAAGATAGACAGACCTGTAGCCCAGTTAACCAAAAGAATAAAAGCAACTCCAAATTAATAGAACTTGTGATGAAAAGGTAAACATCACAATGGACAACAAAAAGATCCAGACAATCATATGGGAATACTTCAAAAACCTATACTCTACTAAATTTGAAATAAACTTTATCCCGGAGTGCCTAAAACCGTGTGGTCTCTTTATTCATTTGGGGGCACACTCTGTAACCTAACAATTACCTTTTGACAAAAGATGTAATTAAATGAAAATTTTGAGATAATCAGATATCCTGGATTAGTCGATTGCTTCATATATCAGATAACAAACAAACTTCCTTATTAAAAAAGTAGTTGGCATAGACAGTGGAAGGGAATGAAGTGATACACACACGAGTCAAGAAATGCTGACAACCAGTAGAAGCTGTATAGCCCCAGAAGGACAACCTGGCCAACAGCTTAATTTGGGTTTCTGTCGGAGTTAAACCCTCTGACTTGTGATAATTAGCTATGGTAGCCACAGGAAACTTGGTTTTTCCACTCAATTAACCTATATGGACTCAACAGCCTTTCTATAAATCTAGTATCAAAATTCCTTAGGAAACATTTTAAACTCTTAGATTGAAGTCTCATGTGTTTTTTACTTGAAATGCGCATGCGCGCATGCGCGTGCATGTGTGTGTGTGTGTGTGTGTGTGTGTGTGTGTGTGTGTGTGTGTATTGAGATGGGCATGTCACATAGACTCATATATAGATCTCAACTATTTGAACACTTTGTCAACTTTTCATTTAAAAATAAATTACATTCATTCATACAATGAAATAACTTCTCCTCTTTCTCCTCTTTGTCCTCTTTCTCCTCCTCCTTGTCTTCATCTCCTCCTAATTTTCTTTCTTTCCCTCACATTTCTCCACCATTTTCATTTAAACCTTATCTTGTGACCTTCTTGCATAAGCTTCTAGGGTATAGGAATATAGGCACGTACTGCCATGTTGGGCTTCATGGAAGATATTCTATACAGAGAAGATATGTAAAGTCTATGGTTCTATAAATGAAAGGATGACAAAGAACATACACATCAAGAAAGAAGATTGACTTATAAATTTTTTATCACTATCTCCTACCCTGTTCCCATTTCCCTTGAGCCTACATTTGGGGAATGATTGTGTGTGTGTGTGTGTGTGTGTGTGTGTGTGTGTGTGTGTGTGTATTTGAGACAGAGTCTCCCTGTGGTGTGGCTCAGGCTGTCCTGGAAGTCACAGAGATCTGCCTGCGTCTGCCTCCCAAGTGGTAGGATTAAAGGCGTGCACCACCATGCCTAGCTGGGGAATGATTTTTAAAGCATCCAAACTTGATGGAGGGTACCAACTGGAGAGTATCTTTCCTTTTTATATATTGATGGGGTAGGCAAGTACACTGTTCCACAAGACTTAGCTGTGGTGAGTTCCAGCGATTTTGGAAAAAGGCCTGTATAATGTAATTTGATAGAGACTGAGCATCTTGTGAAGCTCATACCAGGCTGTATATGTCAAGTAAAAGGTTATGAATGCCTTTTCAAGGATCAGAGTGATGACTGCATGTGGGAGAAGAGAGCACAATGAGCAAGGACTTGGAAGCCAGAAACAAAATACAAAACCCTGATTATCAGTGAAAAGAGATAGCACACTAAATTCAAACCACTGTAGCAGACCTAATTACAGTTTTCATTGGTATAATGATTCAATAGCCCAACTACTCCACAAAGAATACCAGAAAGATCCTGAGAAGTCAGAGCTACTGAGCATGCCATCCTCTGATATTCAGTTACAGAAGCCAGAAACAGTAAAGAGCTAAGAAGGGAAAATGAACTGGGGTTTCTAATCTCTTTTTCTGTACCACATGCAAACCCTCCAACTCTGTGCATTGCCTAACCGTGCTTTCTGAAGACAGAAATCTTGTTTTGAACATTGAATCACTAAGGACTTGAATAAGGCCTTTAGTATTGTAGCCTTCCTTCTTTCCATGTCTATGCCAGCTTTTCCCAGACCATACCAGTTCAACTAGGAAAGACTTTCCTACCTTCTTTTTCATGTGCTCCTAATCTGCAGCCAGAAGCATCCTGAATCAGCTTCCTTTGGATGGGGTTTCTCCCCAAAACTCTCTGCGTAAACACTAGGTACATCTTTCTTTCTGGTAGCTGGAATATGACATGGAGGGATGAATCTCTGAGAGTCAAATTAATTTGCAATACCAGCTTCTATATATTATACACTAGAAATTATATTGAAAATGTTGTGCCAACTGAGAAGACTTGCCCATAATAAAGTCAGAAGAGGCCAAGCAAGAATTCTCAAAAGAGGAAATACATTAAATATCATTTAAACTCAAAATTATTCTAACATATAGAAAAATAAAATCTAAAACCTTATGAAATTTTCAATAAAAAATAAAGTCTCATGATAGTGAATAGGCAACCTAAAGAATGGGAAAACTCCACTGGGCATGGTGGCACACGCCTTTAATCCTAGCACTTGGGAGGCAGAGGCAGGCAGATCATTGTGCGTTCAAGGCCAGCTTGGTCTACAGAGAGAGTTCCAGGACAGCTGGGGCTATAGGGAGACCTTGTCTCAAAAAGACCAAAAAGCAAAAACAAAAGCAAAAAAGAGCCAAATTAAAAACTGGGACAAGGAGATAAACAAGGAGTTCTCTAAAGATGAACCACAAATGATTGAGAAATACTTCAAAAATGGTCAGCATTTTTAGTCATCAGGCAAATGCAATTAAAACAATTTGGAGATTTCATCTTATCTTAGTCAAAATGGCTAGGATCCAAAAAATGGTGACAAATGATGGTGAAGATGTTGAGAAAGGGGAACGCTTATCCACTGCTGGTGGGAATGCAAGCTGTTGCTGCCACTGTGGAAATTGGTGTGGAGATTCTTCAAAAAGCTAGAAACCGATTGACCATATGATCCAGCTATACTACTCTTGGGCAAATGCCCCAAATGCTTTATATCTAGCACAGAAATATGTATTCCAGCATATTCATTGCTACCCTTTTCACAATATACAGTAATTGGTAACAACCTAGATGTCCATCAACTGATGAATGTATAAGGAAATTTTGATACATGTAACATATACAATCAAATATTATTCAGTTCCCATAAAACAAAATTATGAAATCTATAGGTAAATGGATAGAACTGGAAACATTCATTCTGTGTGAGGTAACCCAGACATAGAAAGACAAAGGCCACATATTCTCTCTCACAGCTGGATGTCAGCTTTGAACTCTTAGCCGTGCATGTTTCAATTTGAAAAATCCGGAGAGGTCAAGAAATTAATAAACTGGTATAGATAGAGGGTAAGGGTAAGGGATTCCTGGGAAGGGAAGTAGAATGCAACAATCTAAAGGGGAAAAGAAGAAGAATAGAATAGGGGTTAGGGCAGAAGAGCGAGTGTGGGTAGTGATAACTAGCATTAAAGGCCCTTATAAAAAGCCGTATGGAAACCTAATATTATAGAAGCTACTTAAAGTATATACATCTACATTATAAAAAGACAAAGAGTTATCTTACATGAGGAAAATTGCCTCTACTGAGGCAAACCACATAGGCTTGCACAGTAAAGCTCAAACAACACTGACTATTGCATCTGTTCTTGGTTGCCCTCAGGAACTTTACAGTAAGAGCCTATTGCTGAAGACACTGCATATATGGACCGTCAAACAACAAAAAAGAAATAAGCCTGATGCTGACTTCAACGCCTCATCTCTACTGTCTGGCTTTCATACTGCTGGAAGGTGCTATGTAAGCTGCCTGAATAGAAAATTTAGCATTGTGTTAGTCAGGGTTCTCTAATGAAACAGAAGCAACAGGACGAATATATAACTATATACAATTTATTGATTTGCTCACGTGGCAGAGCTCAAGTAATCCAACAGTAGCCGCGCCGAACTGGAGAGGCTGAGAATCCAGGGAACTGCTCAGTCCGCAAGGCTGGATGTCTCAGTAGTCCCAATCTGGTGCTGAAGGCCTGGTGGATTCCAGGAGATCTGCTGGTCTCAGTACACGCTGGGATCTGAAGGGTTGATCACAGCAGCAAGACAAACTCACCAGTGAGAGAGAGAGGCAAGCCGCAGGAAAAAAGGGACCAGCTCTCTCTGCCGTGGCCCTTTATACTGCCTGCCGGCAGAAGGTAATGCCCATAATTGGGGTGGGCCATCCGGGTTGAGGTGGTCCAATCCGAAGATCCTTTTCTCTTATTTGTTCCTTAGTCCAGTCAAGTTGACACCCAGGATTAACCATCACAAGCATGAACCATATTCATCTGTAAATTCTGTGAGCTACAATGACAACTTTCCTGGCAAGCTATGTCCACTAGTGAAATAGTGACACAAATATTATGGCAGTAATCTGCCACTGTCTAATTGGATTTAAGGTTTGCATCATAGGATGGAGTCCATACCTGATGCTGATATCAGTCCTAGGAATCTGAGGCTAAGATCTCCCAAGAACAGCTAAGGCAAGCCCAGGTAGGTAGACAGCAGCTGAGTGCTTCAGCAAGGCTGACTGTTGACTGATTTCATCTAGTTAATCCGTTAATCCAGTTTTCTTTGATTGGTTGGCTTTTGTGGCTGTGGGGGCGGAGTTATCCTCCCAGCCTGTATTAAAGGCAGGGTTGTGTGACTCTTGATCTGAGATCTCCCGAGAATAGCTCAGGCAAGCCCAGGTGCTGGGGTGTGGCTAAAGAGCCTACCCACAGCACTAGTTAATCCGTTAATCCAGTTTTCTTTGATTGGTTGGCTTTTGTGGCTGTGGGGGCGGAGTTATCCTCCCAGCCTGTATTAAAGGCAGGGTTGTGTGACTCTTGATCTGAGATCTCCCGAGAATAGCTCAGGCAAGCCCAGGTGCTGGGGTGTGGCTAAAGAGCCTACCCACAGCACTAGTTAATCCGTTAATCCAGTTTTCTTTGATTGGTTGGCTTTTGTGGCTGTGGGGGCGGAGTTATCCTCCCAGCCTGTATTAAAGGCAGGGTTGTGTGACTCTTGATCTGAGATCTCCCGAGAATAGCTCAGGCAAGCCCAGGTGCTGGGGTGTGGCTAAAGAGCCTACCCACAGCACTAGTTAATCCGTTAATCCAGTTTTCTTTGATTGGTTGGCTTTTGTGGCTGTGGGGGCGGAGTTATCCTCCCAGCCTGTATTAAAGGCAGGGTTGTGTGACTCTTGATCTGAGATCTCCCGAGAATAGCTCAGGCAAGCCCAGGTGCTGGGGTGTGGCTAAAGAGCCTACCCACAGCACTAGTTAATCCGTTAATCCAGTTTTCTTTGATTGGTTGGCTTTTGTGGCTGTGGGGGCGGAGTTATCCTCCCAGCCTGTATTAAAGGCAGGGTTGTGTGACTCTTGATCTGAGATCTCCCGAGAATAGCTCAGGCAAGCCCAGGTGCTGGGGTGTGGCTAAAGAGCCTACCCACAGCACTAGTTAATCCGTTAATCCAGTTTTCTTTGATTGGTTGGCTTTTGTGGCTGTGGGGGCGGAGTTATCCTCCCAGCCTGTATTAAAGGCAGGGTTGTGTGACTCTTGATCTGAGATCTCCCGAGAATAGCTCAGGCAAGCCCAGGTGCTGGGGTGTGGCTAAAGAGCCTACCCACAGCACTAGTTAATCCGTTAATCCAGTTTTCTTTGATTGGTTGGCTTTTGTGGCTGTGGGGGCGGAGTTATCCTCCCAGCCTGTATTAAAGGCAGGGTTGTGTGACTCTTGATCTGAGATCTCCCGAGAATAGCTCAGGCAAGCCCAGGTGCTGGGGTGTGGCTAAAGAGCCTACCCACAGCACTAGTTAATCCGTTAATCCAGTTTTCTTTGATTGGTTGGCTTTTGTGGCTGTGGGGGCGGAGTTATCCTCCCAGCCTGTATTAAAGGCAGGGTTGTGTGACTCTTGATCTGAGATCTCCCGAGAATAGCTCAGGCAAGCCCAGGTGCTGGGGTGTGGCTAAAGAGCCTACCCACAGCACTAGTTAATCCGTTAATCCAGTTTTCTTTGATTGGTTGGCTTTTGTGGCTGTGGGGGCGGAGTTATCCTCCCAGCCTGTATTAAAGGCAGGGTTGTGTGACTCTTGATCTGAGATCTCCCGAGAATAGCTCAGGCAAGCCCAGGTGCTGGGGTGTGGCTAAAGAGCCTACCCACAGCACTAGTTAATCCGTTAATCCAGTTTTCTTTGATTGGTTGGCTTTTGTGGCTGTGGGGGCGGAGTTATCCTCCCAGCCTGTATTAAAGGCAGGGTTGTGTGACTCTTGATCTGAGATCTCCCGAGAATAGCTCAGGCAAGCCCAGGTGCTGGGGTGTGGCTAAAGAGCCTACCCACAGCACTAGTTAATCCGTTAATCCAGTTTTCTTTGATTGGTTGGCTTTTGTGGCTGTGGGGGCGGAGTTATCCTCCCAGCCTGTATTAAAGGCAGGGTTGTGTGACTCTTGATCTGAGATCTCCCGAGAATAGCTCAGGCAAGCCCAGGTGCTGGGGTGTGGCTAAAGAGCCTACCCACAGCACTAGTTAATCCGTTAATCCAGTTTTCTTTGATTGGTTGGCTTTTGTGGCTGTGGGGGCGGAGTTATCCTCCCAGCCTGTATTAAAGGCAGGGTTGTGTGACTCTTGATCTGAGATCTCCCGAGAATAGCTCAGGCAAGCCCAGGTGCTGGGGTGTGGCTAAAGAGCCTACCCACAGCACTAGTTAATCCGTTAATCCAGTTTTCTTTGATTGGTTGGCTTTTGTGGCTGTGGGGGCGGAGTTATCCTCCCAGCCTGTATTAAAGGCAGGGTTGTGTGACTCTTGATCTGAGATCTCCCGAGAATAGCTCAGGCAAGCCCAGGTGCTGGGGTGTGGCTAAAGAGCCTACCCACAGCACTAGTTAATCCGTTAATCCAGTTTTCTTTGATTGGTTGGCTTTTGTGGCTGTGGGGGCGGAGTTATCCTCCCAGCCTGTATTAAAGGCAGGGTTGTGTGACTCTTGATCTGAGATCTCCCGAGAATAGCTCAGGCAAGCCCAGGTGCTGGGGTGTGGCTAAAGAGCCTACCCACAGCACTAGTTAATCCGTTAATCCAGTTTTCTTTGATTGGTTGGCTTTTGTGGCTGTGGGGGCGGAGTTATCCTCCCAGCCTGTATTAAAGGCAGGGTTGTGTGACTCTTGATCTGAGATCTCCCGAGAATAGCTCAGGCAAGCCCAGGTGCTGGGGTGTGGCTAAAGAGCCTACCCACAGCACTAGTTAATCCGTTAATCCAGTTTTCTTTGATTGGTTGGCTTTTGTGGCTGTGGGGGCGGAGTTATCCTCCCAGCCTGTATTAAAGGCAGGGTTGTGTGACTCTTGATCTGAGATCTCCCGAGAATAGCTCAGGCAAGCCCAGGTGCTGGGGTGTGGCTAAAGAGCCTACCCACAGCACTAGTTAATCCGTTAATCCAGTTTTCTTTGATTGGTTGGCTTTTGTGGCTGTGGGGGCGGAGTTATCCTCCCAGCCTGTATTAAAGGCAGGGTTGTGTGACTCTTGATCTGAGATCTCCCGAGAATAGCTCAGGCAAGCCCAGGTGCTGGGGTGTGGCTAAAGAGCCTACCCACAGCACTAGTTAATCCGTTAATCCAGTTTTCTTTGATTGGTTGGCTTTTGTGGCTGTGGGGGCGGAGTTATCCTCCCAGCCTGTATTAAAGGCAGGGTTGTGTGACTCTTGATCTGAGATCTCCCGAGAATAGCTCAGGCAAGCCCAGGTGCTGGGGTGTGGCTAAAGAGCCTACCCACAGCACTAGTTAATCCGTTAATCCAGTTTTCTTTGATTGGTTGGCTTTTGTGGCTGTGGGGGCGGAGTTATCCTCCCAGCCTGTATTAAAGGCAGGGTTGTGTGACTCTTGATCTGAGATCTCCCGAGAATAGCTCAGGCAAGCCCAGGTGCTGGGGTGTGGCTAAAGAGCCTACCCACAGCACTAGTTAATCCGTTAATCCAGTTTTCTTTGATTGGTTGGCTTTTGTGGCTGTGGGGGCGGAGTTATCCTCCCAGCCTGTATTAAAGGCAGGGTTGTGTGACTCTTGATCTGAGATCTCCCGAGAATAGCTCAGGCAAGCCCAGGTGCTGGGGTGTGGCTAAAGAGCCTACCCACAGCACTAGTTAATCCGTTAATCCAGTTTTCTTTGATTGGTTGGCTTTTGTGGCTGTGGGGGCGGAGTTATCCTCCCAGCCTGTATTAAAGGCAGGGTTGTGTGACTCTTGATCTGAGATCTCCCGAGAATAGCTCAGGCAAGCCCAGGTGCTGGGGTGTGGCTAAAGAGCCTACCCACAGCACTAGTTAATCCGTTAATCCAGTTTTCTTTGATTGGTTGGCTTTTGTGGCTGTGGGGGCGGAGTTATCCTCCCAGCCTGTATTAAAGGCAGGGTTGTGTGACTCTTGATCTGAGATCTCCCGAGAATAGCTCAGGCAAGCCCAGGTGCTGGGGTGTGGCTAAAGAGCCTACCCACAGCACTAGTTAATCCGTTAATCCAGTTTTCTTTGATTGGTTGGCTTTTGTGGCTGTGGGGGCGGAGTTATCCTCCCAGCCTGTATTAAAGGCAGGGTTGTGTGACTCTTGATCTGAGATCTCCCGAGAATAGCTCAGGCAAGCCCAGGTGCTGGGGTGTGGCTAAAGAGCCTACCCACAGCACTAGTTAATCCGTTAATCCAGTTTTCTTTGATTGGTTGGCTTTTGTGGCTGTGGGGGCGGAGTTATCCTCCCAGCCTGTATTAAAGGCAGGGTTGTGTGACTCTTGATCTGAGATCTCCCGAGAATAGCTCAGGCAAGCCCAGGTGCTGGGGTGTGGCTAAAGAGCCTACCCACAGCACTAGTTAATCCGTTAATCCAGTTTTCTTTGATTGGTTGGCTTTTGTGGCTGTGGGGGCGGAGTTATCCTCCCAGCCTGTATTAAAGGCAGGGTTGTGTGACTCTTGATCTGAGATCTCCCGAGAATAGCTCAGGCAAGCCCAGGTGCTGGGGTGTGGCTAAAGAGCCTACCCACAGCACTAGTTAATCCGTTAATCCAGTTTTCTTTGATTGGTTGGCTTTTGTGGCTGTGGGGGCGGAGTTATCCTCCCAGCCTGTATTAAAGGCAGGGTTGTGTGACTCTTGATCTGAGATCTCCCGAGAATAGCTCAGGCAAGCCCAGGTGCTGGGGTGTGGCTAAAGAGCCTACCCACAGCACTAGTTAATCCGTTAATCCAGTTTTCTTTGATTGGTTGGCTTTTGTGGCTGTGGGGGCGGAGTTATCCTCCCAGCCTGTATTAAAGGCAGGGTTGTGTGACTCTTGATCTGAGATCTCCCGAGAATAGCTCAGGCAAGCCCAGGTGCTGGGGTGTGGCTAAAGAGCCTACCCACAGCACTAGTTAATCCGTTAATCCAGTTTTCTTTGATTGGTTGGCTTTTGTGGCTGTGGGGGCGGAGTTATCCTCCCAGCCTGTATTAAAGGCAGGGTTGTGTGACTCTTGATCTGAGATCTCCCGAGAATAGCTCAGGCAAGCCCAGGTGCTGGGGTGTGGCTAAAGAGCCTACCCACAGCACTAGTTAATCCGTTAATCCAGTTTTCTTTGATTGGTTGGCTTTTGTGGCTGTGGGGGCGGAGTTATCCTCCCAGCCTGTATTAAAGGCAGGGTTGTGTGACTCTTGATCTGAGATCTCCCGAGAATAGCTCAGGCAAGCCCAGGTGCTGGGGTGTGGCTAAAGAGCCTACCCACAGCACTAGTTAATCCGTTAATCCAGTTTTCTTTGATTGGTTGGCTTTTGTGGCTGTGGGGGCGGAGTTATCCTCCCAGCCTGTATTAAAGGCAGGGTTGTGTGACTCTTGATCTGAGATCTCCCGAGAATAGCTCAGGCAAGCCCAGGTGCTGGGGTGTGGCTAAAGAGCCTACCCACAGCACTAGTTAATCCGTTAATCCAGTTTTCTTTGATTGGTTGGCTTTTGTGGCTGTGGGGGCGGAGTTATCCTCCCAGCCTGTATTAAAGGCAGGGTTGTGTGACTCTTGATCTGAGATCTCCCGAGAATAGCTCAGGCAAGCCCAGGTGCTGGGGTGTGGCTAAAGAGCCTACCCACAGCACTAGTTAATCCGTTAATCCAGTTTTCTTTGATTGGTTGGCTTTTGTGGCTGTGGGGGCGGAGTTATCCTCCCAGCCTGTATTAAAGGCAGGGTTGTGTGACTCTTGATCTGAGATCTCCCGAGAATAGCTCAGGCAAGCCCAGGTGCTGGGGTGTGGCTAAAGAGCCTACCCACAGCACTAGTTAATCCGTTAATCCAGTTTTCTTTGATTGGTTGGCTTTTGTGGCTGTGGGGGCGGAGTTATCCTCCCAGCCTGTATTAAAGGCAGGGTTGTGTGACTCTTGATCTGAGATCTCCCGAGAATAGCTCAGGCAAGCCCAGGTGCTGGGGTGTGGCTAAAGAGCCTACCCACAGCACTAGTTAATCCGTTAATCCAGTTTTCTTTGATTGGTTGGCTTTTGTGGCTGTGGGGGCGGAGTTATCCTCCCAGCCTGTATTAAAGGCAGGGTTGTGTGACTCTTGATCTGAGATCTCCCGAGAATAGCTCAGGCAAGCCCAGGTGCTGGGGTGTGGCTAAAGAGCCTACCCACAGCCGACTGTTCACCCCCCACTACTGAGATTATGAAGGCACCTGAAGGAGATAAGCAAAGCAAGCCTTCAACACAGTGAAGAGGCATTTAGGACCTCTTCATTGGAATACAGTCAAGGAGAAGCTCATATGCCAGGAACAGGAAGAAGAGACAACACAGGAAAGGGGCAGGATAACCCGCATCAAGCTCTACCACCCTATGGAAGATTCCCATGGGATGCCCATGGGGATGGCCCAGGACACAGATATCAGAAAAACACATTGGGAACATATTTAAAGAACTGCAAACTATAAAGAGAAAATCAAAGAACTAAGAAAAGAGAATGAAGAACTCAAGAAGGACCTAGAGAGAGAGAGAATGACAAACTCTGGAAGGAACTGGAAACCACTGAAAAGATTCCCTGCTGAAAAAGATAAGGAAACCAACCAGCAGAACAAAGGCTACAGGAAGAGATTGGAGAAACTCCAAAAAAAGTAGAAATACTAAAGAAATCAGAAGAGGAAATGAAAAGGAAACTCAAACACTCATCCAATCAAGAGGAAAGGAGTGGAAAAAGCCTCAGAAGCAGAATGGAGGGAACAACAGAACAAAACTATCAGACCTGGAACGATACACGGAACAACTAAAACCTCAAGGAGGATTATGAAAAATTTAAAATATACAAACGTGGAACACACCAGGAATGCTGGGACACTCTGCATCCTAGGCAGTAGAGGAGAAAGAAGAATCCCAAGAGAATGGTATGATCAGATCTTCAAACAGAATAATATGATGAAAACTTCCCCAAACTAAAAAAAGGACAAACCAATACAATACAAGAAGCACATAGAACTCCAAACAGACAAGATCAAAAGCGAAATTCTCCACGCACATCATAGTTAAAATGCTAGACACCGAAAGCAAGACAAAAATCCTTAAAGCCACCAAGAGAAAAAACAACAAGTGACCATAAGGGGAAACCCTATCAGAATTACACTGACTTCTCAATGCAAACTATGAAAGCAAGAACCGAACCTGGAGCAAAGCTTTCCAGTGTCAGGACAATAAAATGCCAACCCAGGTTAGTATATCCCCACAAAATGTCAATTATATTGAAGGAGAGAGAAAAACCTTCCATGACATAAACACAAGATGAAAGAATACAGTCTGGAAGACCAACCCTTCAGAGAATGCTTGAAGCAATTCAAAGAACAGAAGAAAGGAGCAAACCAACCCCAGGACCTAAAAGAGAAATCAATAAAAGCATAACTGCAGAAGTAGAAATCTAAACCCACACTACAAATGGATAACAAGGCAAAAGGAAGTAACACAGACCTAACAGTTATAACCTTAAATATTAATGGACTAAATTCCCCAATCAAAAGACACGGACTGGGAGATTGGATTAGGAAACAGAATCCATCCATATGCTGTCTACAAGAAACAGATCTTACCTTCAAGGACAGGCACCACCTTAAAGTGAAGGGATGGAAAAAATATCCAAGCAAATGGTAGAAAAAAGGACAGCAGGTGTTGCTATTTTAATATCAGACAAATAGACTTCAGAGTAAAAGAAATCAAGAAGAGTCAAAGAGCCATTACATCTTATCAAAGGAACAATTCACCAAGAAGATTTCACAATCATGAATTATTATGGCCCAAACTCTGGTGCACCAAACTTTATAAAGACAATTCTCCTGGCCCACAAGTCACACCACTAACCCCAGTATCACTTATAGTGGGGACTTTCAATACCCCACTGATCTTTGGGATAGGTCAACAGGACAATGAATTAAAAAGAAGAGAAATCTTAAACTGAAGATATGATACAACCAAATGGACCTCATCGACCTCTACCAAATATTCCATCCTAATACCAGAAGAGACACTTTTTTACTCAGCACCCCATGGAATACTCTCCAAAATCAACCACATACTGGGACACAGAAGAAACCTCCACAAATACCAAAAAGATGAAATATTTCATGCAGTCTATCAGAACACAGTGCAATAAAGCTCAACACCAACACAGGATAACCTTACTGCCTACAAAACACATGGAGGACTAAACATATACTCTTGAATAATGAATGGGTCAGAAGAAAAAGAGTAAAAAAAAAAAAAAATAAAAAAATAAAAAAAAAAAAAAACAAAACCTATGGGTTACCTTAAAAGCAGTCCTAAGAGGGAAGTTTATAGCCCTGGGTGCCTACATTAGAAAAACAGAAAGAGCACAAGTGAATGATCTAACACTACAGCTAAAATCATTGAGAGGAACAACAGATGAACCTAAAGCCAACGACAGGAAGAAATAACAAAAATCAGAGCAGAAATCAATGAAATGAAATAGAAACAAAGCAAAACAATACAAAAAAAATCAATGAATCCAAAAGTTGGTTTCTTTGAAGAATAAACAAGATAGCAGACCTCTAGCCCCATTAACAAAAAGAAAGAAGGAACAACTCCAAATCAATACAATCCATGTGATAAAAGGGAAATATCACAACAGACAAGGAAAAGATCCAGAAAATATACGGGAATATTTCAAGAACCTATATTCTACAAGTTTGAAAACCTAGAAGAAATGGATGAATATCTGAAATCCTGGGAATTTCCAAAGCTTGACCAAGAGAGATAACAGCTTAAAAAGCCATAAAAAAAGAAGATCAGCATAATATGAGAAATAAGAAAAAAAATAAAAAAAAAAGCCCAGGCCCAGACAGTTTCATGGCATAATTCTATAAAACATTTCAAAAAAGACCTACAACCATTATTACTGAAACTGTTTAGAAGGAGACAATCAGAGGAATTCTCCAAATTCTTTTTATAGCAAGCAGAATCACTCTCTTACCAAAACCAGACAAAGTAAAAGCCAAAAGGAGAACTATAGACCCATCTCCCTAATGAACACAGATGCCAAATCTAAACAGGATACTGGCAAATCACATACAGACCCACATCCAAAAGATCATCCATCATGACCAAGTTGGATTCATACCAGAGATGCAGGGATGGTTCAACATATGAAAATCATTAACAATCATCAAACACATAAACGGAATCAAAGACACAGAACCACACCATCATCTCAATTGATGCTGAAAAAGCCTTTGACAAAATCCAGCATCCCTTCATGCTTAAAGTCCTAGAAGGAATTGGATTTGGAGGGATATCCTCAAGGTAATCAAAGCCATATACAGGAAACCCACAGCCAATATCATCCTAAATGGGAAAGGAAAGAGAAAACATTCCCTTTAAAGGTAGGAACTTGGCAAGCTGCCCCTGTCACCATTCCTCTTCAATATAGTGCTTGAAAACACTTGCTAGAGCAATAAGGCAAGAAAAGGGAATTAAAGGAATACTAATTGGGAAAAGAAGAAGTCAGGCTATCCCTATTTGCTGATGATATGATTGTTTACTTAAGGGATGCTAAAAACTCCACAGAAACTCCTAGAAAACAATTAACAGCTTCAGCAAAGTGGCAAAATAGAAAATTAACCTTAAAAAATCAATGGCCTTTCTTTACACCAGAACAAGCACCTGGAGAAAGAATTCAAAGAGACCTTCCCACTCACAATAGCCTCAAAAAACAATAAAAATACCTAGGAACAAACCTAACCAATGACACCAAGGACTCTACAACAAAAATTTTAAACCTTTAAAGAAAGAAAATGGAAAGGCTCAAAAGATGGAAAAACCTCCCATGCTCAGGATTGGGAAATAACATTGTAAAAATGTCCATTTTACCAAAACTCTTGTATAGATTAATGCAATTCCGATCAAAGTCCCAAGAGTTTCTTCACGGCTTGGAAAAAAAAGTCCTTAAATTTGATTTGGAAAAACAAAAGAACTGAATAGCCAAAACAACCCTGAGCGAAAGAGCTACACAGGGGGGGGGATCTCTTATACCAGACTTGAAAACTATACTACAGGGCTTTAGTCATAAAAACAGCCTGGTACTGGCACAAAAACAAGACCTGTTGACCAATGGAACAAAAACGAAGATCCAAATCTGAGCACATACAATTTTCAGCCCATCTTATATTTGACAAGGGGCCAAGAAGCCACAATGGAGAAGAAAAGACAGCATCTTCAGCAAGTGGTGTTGGCAAAACTGGATCACCACTTGTAGAAGAATGAAATTAAACCCCTACCTCTCGCCCTGTACAAAAGTCAACTCCAGATGGATCAAAGACCTCAATGTGAAACCCCAAACTCTGAAGGCGGCTATAGAAGAAAAAGTTGGCAGCAGGACTACAAGAACATAGGCGTGGGAAAGACTTCCTAAATCAGACAGCAGCTGCACAAGAATTAAGGTCGACAATTGACAAAATGGGACTCATTAAACTCAAAAGCTTCTGTACATCAAAAGAAACAATCAAGGAAGTGAAGAGAAATCCCACAGAGCGGGAGGAACGACGATGAACCTTCACTGAAGATACATCTGACAAAGCATTGATTTCCAGAATGTCATAAACTACTCAAAAAACAAAGAAAAAAGAAAACAAATGACCCACAATAGACAGAGCAAAGAACTGAACAGAGACTTCACAAGTGAGGAATTAGAGATGGCTGAGAAACACCTTAAGAAGTGTTTCAACATCACTAATCATTGAGGAAATGCAAATGAAAACCACTTTAAGATATCATCTTACTCCAATAAGACTGGCTAGGATCAAGAAAACAAATGATACCAAGTGCTGGAGAGGTTGTGGGGAAAGGGCAACACTCATCCACTGCTGGTGGGAATGTAAACTCGTACAGTCACTGTGGAAAGCAGTGTGGAGAAGCCTTGGAAGACTTGGAATGAACTTGCCACCCGACCCAGCCATACCACTCTTGGGCATGTACCCTCAAGACCCACCCCACCACAGAGATACATGCACGGCTATGTTTATTTCAGCTCTCCTCACAATAGCAAGGAGCTGAATCAACCCAAATGCCCCTCAAGTGATGAGTGGACAGAGAAATGTGGTACATCTACACAATGGACGTCTTTGCAGCATAAAGAAAGACGACATCATGAGCTTTGCAGGAAAATGGCTGGGCTAGAGGACATCATGCTGAGTGAAGTAACACAGTCCCAAAAACAAACAAGAATGGTATCCCTCATCTGTGGGATGCTAGTCCAATTCATCTAGTTGTAAGTATTTCTTGTGTATGCCCCTGAGCTTTTGTCCAAAGCAGTTGGGAGTGATGCATATTGGAAAGAACAACAACAACAAAGAACAACAGAAAGGGCTGCATCGAAGAACTGACTGAAACGATGAACTTCTGCTCAAAACAGTCAACTTCCCTGGAGAATATTGAGAAGACTGAGAAAGAGATGAAAGGCATGTTTGTGCACGGATGCATGAACTCTGGTGGTGTGGGGATGGGTGGGGACACGGGTCTAGAGTTGTTAAAAATAAAAAAAAAATAAAGCCGGGGTTGGTGGCGCACGCCTTTAATCTAGCCCTTGGGAGGCAGAGGCAGGCGGATCTTTGTGAGTCACAGGCCAGCCTGGTCTATAGAGTGAGTTCCCTGGGCAGCTGGGACTACGGGAGATCTTGTCTCGAAAAGACCAAAAAAAAAAAACATAAGTCATAATAATAAAAATAAAAATAAAAATAAATTTATGCAAATAAAAAAATAAAAAAAATAAAGATAAAGACTTTCTTTAAAAAAAAAGAAAATCAGGGGGCTGGAGAGATGGCCTAGCGGTTAAGAGCGCTGACCGCTCTTACAGAGGACCCGGGTTCGATCCCCAGCACCCACATGGCGGCCGAGAACCGTCTGAAACTCCAATTCCAGGAGAACTCCAGTTCCAGGGGAATCCGAGACCGTCTTCTGACCTCCGCGGCATTGCACGACACGGGTGCACAGACTTGCATGCAGACAGTACATTCATACACATACAGAAATAAAAATTAATAAAAAATAAAATAAAATAAAAGAAAAAGAAAATCTAATATAAATATTATGCTAAATAGATATAATATTCAACTGCATTCTAATGACTTATTTTTATACTCATGGATTAATGCATCTCTCAACTCTCAGCAGAGAACCTTCCTTATTCAGCATGTAGTATTTACATAGAAACCCACAACTGGCCAAAGTGCAGAGAACAAGAGGCTGCAAAGTGCTTGTCCCTGAATAGGAATCCTAAACCAAACAGCTACCTTCCAGAGGTCAAGGGTCACTGAGTAAAAGCTGGTGGAAAGATTGTAAGATCCAAAAGTGGTGGAGGGATGACCACAAGGCAATATAGTTTGAGACAGTTGGGAAGTTACTTGTATGAACTCATAACAATGGTGATAGCACGGACAGTCTCACGTAACTTCAAGCCAGGCAAAACCCCAGCATAGACATAGACATGGAGAAGTAAGGACGAATCCCAAACTGTACCCGAGGAAATAATTGGCAAGAGATGATTGCTAGGAAAAGAACTTTCAATCTTATTTAAGGGTGAGACTTTTAGTAGGTTTCAGGATGAACCCACACTGAAAGGCATTTAGGGACACAAACCAGTCTTCTCTCTCTCTCTCTCTCTCTCTCTCTCTCTCTCTCTCTCTCTCTCTCTGTCTCTCTTCCTCTCTCTCACCAAGAATTCTCAGGGAATGAAGAAGCCACCACCTTTTAAAAAATAGGATTGACTTGGGGCTGGAGAAATGGCCTAGTGGTTAAGAGCACCAACTGCTCTTGCAGAGGACCTGGGTTCGATCTGCAGCACCCACATGGCAGCTGAGAACCATCTGTAACTCCAATTCCAGGAGAACTCCAGTTCCAGGGGAGTCTGACGCCCTCTTCTGACCTCTGCGGCATTGCACGACACAGGTGCACAGACCTACATGCAGACAGTACATTCACACACATACAAAAATAAATAAAATTAAATAAAATAAAAATAGGATTGACTTTACCAATATGAATCAGATTACTTAGGAGGGATCATTAGAGAATAATGGTCTAGATCTTTGCCTTAGGGTGATTTAAAAAGCAATAACTGGGTTTACTAAGTTAATTTGGATTCTCACAGTTAATTAAAAGCCTGTTATTAACTTATATTATTAAAAAGAGATTTCTAAATTCAGTAAATGTTACCAAACATTAATTTTGACAAGGGTTTAATAGATGTTATATACCTTTATCAAAAATAATACTTCTATTCAGCCATGCTGCTCAGAGAAATAAATTGAGTTACAAATGGCACTAGTTTATTACAAAAGATCTAATGCTGAAACCACATGAATATGGCATTAAATAACCTTAAACATGTTTGTGAAAATTAGAAACTTATTTATATATGCAACTACATAAATATATATGCATACACACATATATTTACTACCATGCTGGGAATTATGGCATCATGAAGAATTTTGGGCTTCAGTGTTCAAGCCATAAATTCTATTATGCATATGATATTACCATTATCACTTATGTCTTTGAAGTCTTTGAAATTCTAGAAAAACTTCCTTTTTTTGGGGGGGGGGGTCTTGTTGAGACAGGGTCTCCCTGTAGCTCCAACTGTCCTGAAATTCAGCATGTAGACCAAGCTGGCCTTGAACTCACAGAGATCCACCTGCCTCTGCTACCAGAGTGATGGAATTAAAGGCATGTGCCACCACGCCCAGCTGAAAAACTTCTTTTTCTATCAACTTCACTGAGAGCTCAATATTGCATTGAAGTGTGAAATGAAGCTGTGATGATGAAACATCTTAAGGGTGACCTTATTAGCTTATAGGAAGAGAGATAATGTTGTCACTTATTGTTAAATATGCATCTATCCTGGGGCAGCTCACCTGCCCCCTGAGAGGTCACAAGAAAAGTGACAGGGAAGGCTTCATTTTAGTGATACTATCTTTATTAAAAGTCACACGAAATGCTTTGGCAATAATAAAATTCATGCTGGAATAAATTAAAACATTTCTATGTACACCATAAATCAGTTTCCCCTGTGTTTATTCACATCCACCTCCTTATTCTAATCTAGATATAGAAAGTTTATTTCTTCTTACGATACTAAGAATAGCCTGAAGGAGACTAATTCTGGGTTCCTTTGGAGGAAGAATATTATCTTCTGCCACTATAAATGTTGTAAATTTACCCTGGAGAAAAAGGTTGAATGTTTAGTTTAAAAACAAGGCAAAACAAAGCTTATTTTCTTGTCAGGCTTGAGTACCATTTGGCTTGGTTTATATCCCAGAACTCTAAAGCAGGTAATACAACAGACTATTGCATAGTGCTGTTTTAAACCTTGTAAATTGTGCTCATGTTCATAAAGGCACTTGGTGAGAAGAAATCCAGGAAAGATCATTAAATGACTTACACTAAAACTTGATTATTTTTGTTTGATTTATCCGAAATAGTTACCAATGCACAGGGAGCAAAATATTCTTTCAACATATAAAATCAGAAGATCGATTTTAGAAAAATAATCTCCTATTAAAATATAATGATAATTGGGGCTGGAGAGATAGCTCAGTGGTTAAGAGTGCCGACTGAGGCAGAGGCAGGTGGATCTTTGTGAGTTCAAGGCCAGCCTGGTCTACAGAGTGAGTTTCAGGACAGCTGGGACTACAGGGAGACCCTGTCTCAAAAAGACCAAAAAACAAAAACAAAAACAAAGAGTGCCGACTGCTCTTGCAGAGGACCAGGTTTCTTCGATTCCCAGTACCTACATGGCAGCTAAGAACTGTCTTTAACTCCAGTTCCAGGGGAATCTGACCTCCGAGGCATTGCACAACAGGGGTGCACCAATTTACATGCAGACAGTACACTCATACACATAAAAATAATAATAAATAAAATTTAAAAATTAAAAATATAAAATAAAATATAATGATAATTAAAGGAAAAACATGTTTTTAAAGGATTTTGTTTATAATCTGCCAAGGAAATTAAATGTGAAAATCTTAAGTTTTAGAAAATAATCTGCATATCTCAATTAGTGTGTGTATGTGTGTGTGTGTGTGTGTGTGTGCGCACGCGTGTCTGTGGTTGTGTGTGTATATGTAAGTGTGTGTGTGTTTATGTATGTGTGGGTGGGTATGAGTGTGTTTGTGTGTATGTGTATATGTGTATGTATGTGTGGGTGTCCATATATGTATGTGTGAGTGTTCGTATGGGCAGGAGATTTGTGTTGCTGGGGGGATACAGGGCTTGGAGCTATGTAAGTAATGTATCACTGATCTTGCTGGGCGACACCCAGCTGAGAACATCTGCTCTCTATGAACTACTCGTGTGAACTTCCTTTTTAATAAGACAAAACAGAATTAGTGATTCCTAGAATTAGTTGAAATGCTGGACTAACATAAACCTCACTAAAATGGACTAACATAAAACTCACTAAAATGAGATACAGAGACTTGAAATGAAATACTCATAAATGAGGTGGTCATCAGGTAGAGCAGGCTCCATAAATCCCAGAAGTTTGAGACTTAATCCACTACTTCCCTTATAGCAGGAAGTTGTCTCTAAGGATCAACAGGCTGGGAATGGGGAGCACTAAACAGTTGAATAGAAGTAAGTAGGATATTTCTTGGCATTTATATCCTTTGCTTGAATTGTTCACACATGATGAAGTAAAGACATTAATTAAATTATACTTTTTTTGAGTCCTACAGAGTCACAAACTGAGCTATGTAATGATGAATATTTAGGGGGTAGGTGGAGAAGAAGAGTGATTTAGTCAAATAATTATTTCAAAGCTGCACTTTATTGTGGCTAAAGATGCCATTCTAATTTTTTCTAGTTAGATTTTCATTTTCAATTGTCTTGTTATTCATGGATCATGAGCAGAGGAAGACAGGCTGTTGCTGAAGCATTTCTAGGAAATTCTTCTGGGCAATTAAGCAACCATTTTCCCCAATGAATTGCTGCAAAGTTGCAGTTCCTTGGAAATGGATCAAATGAGCACTGGTTAAAGAAATAAATAGCTGGGATTTTGGATGTCTCATACAGAACAGGGCTCTCTATATCACCATTTTGTTTCATACACCCACAGATTTCTAGGTGCCTTTGAACAGAGTTTGCAGAAATGTGTTCCCACACCTTCCTGAGACATGAGATACTGCTTGGTCTAATTGCTGTGGCTTCAGCATGCCTGGTGCTATCTAGACAGAACAATCAGCCCAAGTTCAAGGGGATTATTTCTCTTGGCATGCAAATACAGAAATGTTCCAGTGCTTTAAAGATGGGAATTCAAGTAATGTCTAAGCAAAAGAGAAGATGCACGGATGCTCCATGAAGAGGAAATCTAGAGAAAAACCTATTTAAATGTTAAGGCTGACAAAATGAACTGCAATATCTCAGTGCTTCCTTTTCCTCCTTGCTGAAGCAACATCAAGAGATATTGGGAGTCAAGTTAAGACAAATGTTCAAAGTTAACAAGCACTGTCCATCTTTAAATGGATAATTCATTAAGTGGGATTGGTTCAGGCTTCAAAAGAAATTTAGTTGATAAGAGACAGTACACGCGCAGTGCCCACTTTCCTGTGATATAATTGCCTTTGAAGCAACTGCTTCTTTACATCATTGACACTATTTTTAACATCTATTCTTTTATATACTTCTTCAGCAGCACTTTTTTTTCATTCATTCTAGATGCCCTAGGTGATCTTCATTCATATTCTTTAGCAGTAGACTTGATTTTGGTATAGGTTATGCTTTAAAAATGAAGCATTCCTTCCTGACATTTCTAAGACCCTGGGTCTATTTGATCCTAGTAAAGAAAGATGAAACAAGGACTGGAGAAATGGTTCATAGGGGAAGGGTGCTTGCTGTCAGGATTAATAATCTGAGTTCATTATCTGGGACCAATATGAAGAAAGTAGAAAACTGACTCCCACATCTTTTTCTCTGAACTCCACACACATGAGTATGCCTGCATACACACACACACACACACACACACACACACACACCATAAGCATTAATTAATTAATTAATAGATAAATAAGTAAATGTAAAAGAGAAATAAAAGAATACTAAAGTTAAGGGTTCTCTGTAGTAGTCTATATGGACTGATACAACAAAACCCTTCATATCATTTATAAGCAAGAGAAATGTGTTTGTTACCCATGTTTTTATTCACTGGGAAGGAGAAAGTCAAGCTGCTAGCAGACTTGGTATATGGTAAGGACTCACTCTCTGCAACACAGACGGTTCCTTGTTCCTGAGTCTTTGCATGGTGGGAAACACAAAGATGTTCATGTCATGAGGATAAAGTCCTTATGATTTAACAAGTTCCCATAGATTCTCTCTCTCTCTCTCTCTCTCTCTCTCTCTCTCTCTCTCTCTCTCTCTCCCCATGAATGCCTTTTATTTGAGGGGGAAAAGGTTCTTATTATCTTTTACAAACATAACTATTTCTATCTGAGCTAGAGATAGATCAAAGGGGTTTCATCTGATTATACCTTTATGTTGTTGCATGTATTTTTCTTAGAAATTTTATTGAATTTTTGTGAACTTTTATTGTGAAAGTTTTATGTGTTTCATACATGATTTTTCATTCAGTCTTAATCGCCATTATACTTGTTTCTCCCTTCGCACCCTCCCACAGCCTCCTCACCCCTGAGCTCACACCATCTGTCATTTGTGCTAAGAGCCCACTGTACCAAATTCCTCTCCCAGCTCACTCATTAGTGCCAGCTCATCCCCCGAGCTGTAGTCAGCCTATCAGGAGTCTCTTTTTTTAATTTATTTATTTATGTGTATGAATGTAGTGTCTGCATGTAGTGTTGTGCACCCGTGTCGTGCAATGCCGCGGTCAGAAGAAGGTGTCGGAATCCCCCGGAACTGGAGTTCTCCTGGAATTGGAGTTACAGATGGTTCTCAGCTGCCATGTGGGTGCTGGGGATCGAACCCGGGTCCTCTGTAAGAGCAGTCGGCGCTCTTAACCACTAGGCCATCTCTCCAGCCCCAGGAGTCTCTTTTCTTTTCTTTTTTTTTTTTTTTTTTATTTCTGTATGTGTATAAATGTACTGTCTGCATGCAAGTTTGTGCACCCATGTTGCACAATGCTGTGGAGGTCAGAAGAGGGTGTTGGATTCCCCTGGAACTGGAGTTCTCCTGGAATTGGAGTTACAGACAGTTCTCAGCCACCATGTGGGTGCTGGGGATCGAACCCGGGTCCTCTGTAAGAGCAGTTGGCGCTCTTAACCACTCGGCCATCTCTCCAGCCCCAGGAGTCTTTTCTAAAGAAGGCCAGTCTTCCTCACCTGACCACCATCTGATGACAATATTTCCTCAGCCAGGGTCAGGCTCTGTTACCCATTTCTGCAGTTGCGTTCTGGGTTTTTGTCCAGCTGAGCTTGCATGGGTCTTGTGCATGCTTATACTAAGGCTGTAGGTTCATATGAACCACAATGCAACCTCTACACATAAGACATCATAGAACAAGGACCCAAGAAGGCATTAACTATCTCTTAACTCTTGTTAAGGAAGCTCCTCCATGAAACAGGAGATCAGGAACCCAAAAGGGCCTGAACCATGAAGACTGGGAGTCTATAGAGTGTGGTTCCATGGACAGGCTGCCTTTATTCAGCTTCACCCACCCAAGGCTCAGGGAACATTGTGGAAGAGGAGGGGGAAAGATTGTAAGAGCCAGGGAGGTGATCCAAGACCAAACAGAAATGAATCCTGCAAGGTCTTCTCTCTCTTAAAGGTGTCATACTGGGCATTTGGTGCTAACATGAGAATTGAGGGAATGGGCAATATCCAACTTTGTCCTAATTCTAGTTCCCGAGTAGGGCAAAGATGCTTAACTGCTCACCAATCCCATTTATTCTTCATGGGCACACAGCAAGTCCTCAGTCCCATTACCTAGCTATTGTCAGCCATACTCCTGAGTTCTGGTTAGTGTGTGTTATTGAAATATGTGTATCTTACGCATCTCTGACCTGTGAAAATTTCTTGTTCATGGTCTTTTCATTTGGTTCCCTCTCTTGGCTGCTGTATGAAGATGGACATGGTGAAATTGAAAGCCCCGTGATAAAACTGACAGAGTCTGAAGATGCAAGAATAGTGGGTTTCTCAGTTGATGCTTGAAGGAGAGATAGCCATCACCTAGCATCATAGACTTTGGGTAAGCAGAAAAGTTTTAAAATGAAAATCCACCTAATATTGGGTGTTTGTGTGTTAATTTTTTGAGTTACATGATAATGTCACATGTACACTATTGTGACAAATCCTGATACTAAGAACATGGAACCTACTTTGAGCAGGCTTGCAAAGTCTTAGGTACTCTAGGGCCTGGACTTCTGTCTCCACACAGACTGAATTCTGTTCTGGAAAACTATTCCACTTAATGCAGTCCTTGGGAACCCCACTTGCTCATCAAAGTTCTTCTGTGCATTCAGCCCCCTGAATTGCTCTCCTCACGTGCCTGTGTTGTGATATGTCTATTTCCTGTCAGTAAAACATCATCATCAAGGCCATCAAGGGTGGATTACTGTGGTCACCGAGGTAGGTCTATGGTGCTCTTAATATTTCCTGCTGAAGACGTGATCATCAGATCCTCACCTGAGATTTTATTCACCACTCTTAATCCTCCAGTCTTGAGTATGCTAAAATATATAGTAAGTGGAAGGCTGATTGATGGTGGGACTCCAGGGAGGCAGCTATCATGACTCATTTGTGATGAGACTTGTGCTGTTCCTTTTGGGTTATCAGTGTTCCTGACAGCAACTTCTCCCCTATGTTCTTACAATAAACCCAAATAAACTCATCAGCTTATTAAGCTGGACTTAGAATCATTTCTTTAGTCTGTCAGTGTCCTATCTGGAGTAAATAGATGTTTCTATATATCTCTCTAGGAAATTCAATGATGTCCTAATTCTAGAATTTTCTCCATCATCACTGAATTGTTACCATCTCCTTATGGACATATGAGTACTTTAAATGTTTAAGGGTTTCCTATGGTAGAAGAGACACATTCTATGCTTTATTAAGAGACACATATTATGCTTTAAAATTACAGTTGAACAGATACTTTTCAGAATGAAAAGTCCTACACTCAGTTTTTTTAATATAAGTTCAATAAAATCATAATCACCGTTCAGAGTTTAATTATCATAAGATTGATTAGTAAATTTCAGCTTTCTATGACAATGAAAAATTAAAGTGAACAAATTATAATTAAATTTCGTTCTAATAAGTAGTCAGATAAACGAAGTTTTCTATAACACACCTTCCTGTTTTCAATGTAACAGGCAATAGTTAATCCCCCCACATGCCCACACACACTATCAATGTAACAAGGTTCCTGGGATTTGGGTTCCCATTAGTCTTTCATACACTGACTCTGAATCTAGATTGGCTCTGTGTATGTACAAATAATGCTGCATGACTTCCAGATCTAGGTCGTGAGACAGTATACTGTGCTGTGTTTTGAAACATGTTGTGCTGGGAGAAGGCAATTGTGTGAGCAGTCAAATCACTGTGAGACCCTTCTGCTGTGCAGTGATGAGATATAACGTGAGCAGCTTGTCATCTTCCTGGGTCTAGAAATCATAGCTCACCACATAGAAGGACCACATGTTAAAGAGAATGATTAACCACATGTTAAAGAGAATGACCAATTGATTCTCACCAAAGTGATCCAGTTTGACATGAACAGATAATTCCTCTACAAGGAGGGATGTGCAAGCAGAACAGAAAAAGTTTCCCTTTTATAATGAAAATATTTGATTAAAAACTAGGAAGAACTGTGACTATAACTGAAACAATTGAGATAATAATGTGAAAATATTGTCTACTTATCTTAATTTTCTTTACTTATATTCATTGTATAAAGTAATGTGTTTCATTTTTAACTTCGTACATGCATGTTTGAAACATACTTCAGTCATATTAACAGCCATTGCCTCGTGTGTCCCCTTGGCCTCTGTTCTGTCTCTCCCTTCCTGAGTCTTCATCTAATTTCACTTCTTTAAACAGCTCACTGGGTAAGAGTGCTTGTTATGAAAGCAAGACGACCTGAGTTCCAATCCCCAAAACCCTTACAAAAACCCAGGCATGGTCATGGTCATGTGCACCTATAACCCCAGTTTTTTGGGGGGAGAAGGGACAGAGAAAGGCAAATCCCTGGACCTCCTTAAACATCCAGCCTGGCTGAAACTTCAGGTTCAACGAGAGACCTTGCCTCACAGGAAGAAGGTAGAGTGCACTAGAAGTCTCCTAACATACTCCTCTGGCCTCTTTGTGCATGAATCTGTGCTTTCACATATACACACAAACACATACATACAACATACACATGTACCACACAATATAACACACACAAATAAATAGATTAAAATTTTAAAAATAGCTGGATTCTCCAAAGGAAAGAAAGCACAGTATTTCTGAGTTGGGTTTTTTTCGCTTAGCATGATGATTGTCATTTCCATACATATTACTGAAAATGAAAATATTTAATTATTTCTCATTGCTGACTAAAGCTTTATCATGTACATACATTACATTTTATTTATCTATCCATTTGTGTGTTGATGGTCACCTGAGCTCATTTTATAGCTTGGCTATGGTGCTGTGAGGTAAACAGGGATATGCATGCAGGCATCTCTATTACGTGATAACTTACATTATTTTGGTACATATAGGAGTGGGACACCTGGGTTATAAGGTAGACCTATTTTTAGATTTGGGGGGGGAGTAGCTGCATATTGATTTACATAGTGGCTGTAGCAGTTTACATTTGCACCAACACTGTATGAAGTTTCCCCAGTTACTACCCCTGATCCTCATCAGCATTTGGTGTTTATTTTCTTTTTAGTTAATTATGTTGTACACGTGTGTGTGTATGTGTGTGTGTGTGTGTGTGTGTAAATTATCTGTCAGGGGAAATACCATGATCATGAAGGAAGGTGGTTTTCCCTGGGTGTGGGAAAATCCAGTTAAGTTGACTAACTAATGGGACCTCCCTGGCCATGCCCATCGGGTGGGATATAGTGACCCAAAGATTTAGGATTTGCCCCTGAGATGTGAGTCACACTGGCTATATAAGGTGGCCATTTTTGAAATAAAGTTCTCTCTGTATTTGGACACCTTAACATCCGTCAGTGTGCTGTACTTTCCTGTGTGTGTTTTCCACATGGTTCACCCTGGGAATAAATGGGACACCCCAAAAATGGTGCCCACACATGTGGTTGGAGGAAACCCTGACAAATTCGGTATGCAAATCTCCAAATCCTGCCTTTTTCTTCTCAACTCTCTCCTCCCTCCCTCCTAACATCTATCCTTTGGCGTGGAGCAACCTCTTCTACTTGTTGGAGTGGATGGGAGGCTGATCTGGGAATATATGGATTTGCACACTAGGGGAACCATGGGCTGGCTCTATTTTGGCTCAGGAGTATCCCATCACCCTTCCTCCCCCCAGGCATATGCCTCGTAACTTAGACACTCCTGTAGGCTATAAAATCCAGGGACTGCCAGGCTGAGTTTAATATCAAGGCTTATTAGCCACGCTTGGCCTTGGAATCATTTCTTATAATTTCACAGGCCTAAAATTAAACTCTGGGGTTTTAATTTCCAAAAACTTGTCTTGATTTCCCACTGTGAGAAACCAGCTTCTCAGGCTCTCCAGTTTAATTTTTTCATATGCTAATTCCCCCAGGCTTGCTCTAGGGCTCTGCTCAGACCAGACCACTGGTTTCTGTGATGTAAATTTAGGACTATTCACCACTTAGCTACAGTTTCCTTGGGAGCAAACATTCTCTTGAAAGTTACTTAATTATAAAAGATTTTTATCTCTATTTCAACCTGCTTTTAGAAAAAATTGTATTGCACTCTTGGCTTCTTGTGGGTTTTTTGGGTAACTATTTCTGAATCTCTAACTCTTCCTACCTAAACCTGCTGGCTACTTGTGTATCCAAAATTGGGGTTCAGCTAGCTTTATTGCCTAAAGTAATTCAAATCCATCTCAGCATGCTTAACTTAAGATGTAATATTTTAACTTAAGCCCAGTGTCGTAGTTTGTCTTCCATTGCTGTGACAACACACTCCGACCAACACCAACTTGGGGAGGAAAGGGTTTATTCAGCTTACATCTCCTGGGTCACAGTTCATCACTTAGGAAGCCCAAGGTAGGAACTCAGGGCAGGAACCTGGAGGCAGGAGCTGAAGCACAGGCCATGGAGGAATGCTGTTCACTGGCTTGCTCCCCTGGCTCATGCCCAGCCCGCCTTCTTATACAGTACACAACAACCTGCCCAGGGTGGCACCACTCTTGTGGTCTGGGCCCTCCCACACTGCTTGACCATCAAGAAAATACTCCACAGATGTGGCCACAGGCCAATCCAATGGACCAAATTCCCCAATTGAGGCTCCCTCAACCCAGGTGTGTCAAGTTGACACTAAAGCTATCCAGCACAATTGACCCCTTGTCAATTTGACACACAAAACACATCACTATTAAACCACCACCTTTCCAGTTCTTGTTCCCAAAGTATGACGTTAACATTAACCACAACAAGATAGTCAAACCAAAAGCCCCACAGTCCTTAAAATGTCCAAACGCTTAAAAGTTCAGTCTATTAAAAGTCTCTTAACTGTGGGCTGCTGTAAAATCCAAAACAAGTACTGTCTTATTTCAAAGGGAAGAATCAGGCACACTCAAACAAAACCTAAGTCCAGCAAATAGCTCAAGGCTGGACACCTGGGATGCACTCACGATCTTCTGGGCTCCAAAGGGTTTTGGCAGCTCCCCTTCTCTGACTCTGCTGTCCTTGGCACACACAGCTCATCTCGCAGACCCAGGCCGACTCCATTCAATACCTGCCACTGCTCTTGGTGGTCGTCCCATGGTCCCGGCATCTCCAAAAAGCTGGGGTCTCCACTGAAACTGAGGCAGCACCTTCACCAATGGTGTCTTCTGACCTCTCCTGGTGCAAAGCCTCAGCTTCTTTCCATGACCCCTGCAATCCTGGGGTCTCCACTGCAACCAAGGTGCACTTCCACCAATGGTCTTTCCTGACCTCTCACAGTGCCAAACCTCGGCTGCTCTCTATGACTCCCTCAAATTTCAACACCGGAACCATATAGGAGACTCTTACACATTACCAAGTCCTGCTTCTGGTGCAAGATGGAGTCTCAGGCCCCTTCTGGATCACAGCTTCTTTGTGCTGACCCTGAAGAAATTATTCCCAGAAGATTTCACCACACTGATGCTGGTCTCTTGTTACTTACAGCTGATTTTTCAGCCCCAGCTAACCAGCATCAATTGTCCCAGTACAACAAAAATTTCACTTCAGGTTCTGGTCTCTTGTTACTTACAGCTGATTCTTCAGCCCCAGCTGACCAGAACCCACAGATTACACAGTCCTGATGATCTCTGTTCCCCTTTAAAACTAGAAACTTCGGGGCTGGAGAGATGGCCTAGCGGTTAAGAGCGCCGACCGCTCTTACAGAGGACCCGGGTTCGATTCCCAGCACCCACATGGCGGCCGAGAACCGTCTGAAACTCCGATTCCAGGAGAACTCCAGTTCCAGGGGAATCCGAGACCCTCTTCTGACCTCCGCGGCATTGCACGACACGGGTGCACAAACTTGCATGCAGACAGTCCATTCATACACATATGGAAATAAATTAATAAAAAAAAAATAAAATAAAACTAGAAACTTCACAAGCCAGGCCTCCATCTTCTACAAATCCTTCAGCAAAACTGCTCCAAGCTCCACAGCAACAAGCTTTAGACATTCAATGATCTTCCCAGCCCAAAGTTCCAAACACCTCCACAATCCTTCCCAAAACACCAAGGACATGTCTGTCACAGCAATACCCCACTCTTCTGGTACCAATTTCTGTCGTAGTTTGTCTTCCATTGCTGTGACAACACACTCCGACCAACACCAACTTGGGGAGGAAAGGGTTTATTCAGCTTACATCTCCTGGGTCACAGTTCATCACTTAGGAAGCCCAAGGTAGGAACTCAGGGCAGGAACCTGGAGGCAGGAGCTGAAGCACAGGCCATGGAGGAATGCTGTTCACTGGCTTGCTCCCCTGGCTCATGCCCAGCCCGCCTTCTTATACAGTACACAACAACCTGCCCAGGGTGGCACCACTCTTGTGGTCTGGGCCCTCCCACACTGCTTGACCATCAAGAAAATACTCCACAGATGTGGCCACAGGCCAATCCAATGGACCAAATTCCCCAATTGAGGCTCCCTCAACCCAGGTGTGTCAAGTTGACACTAAAGCTATCCAGCACACCCAGATATCTTTTGAGTAAAATATGTGCACACTTAAAATTAATTGGTTGACTTAATTTTCATTTTGATCTTTTAAATGTGTTTCACCTTCAAGATTTTTCCCACAGAATTCCAGATTACACGTGGCTTCTGCTCTGCGCCTCCTGCCTGCTGTGCTCATACCAGCAGCAGAACTGAGCACATGGTGTCTTAATAACAATTTATCCAATCATGCCTAAATTTAATTTAAACTGCCCTTTTAAAATTCGACTTAAAGAAACACAGTCTTTTAATTTCAGCATTTAGGAGACAAAACAGATAGATTTCTATGGAGTTTACAGTCCCTGGAGTTCTAACAAAAGATACTTGCTCCAATAAATTTTTTTTTTAATAACTATTAGTAAAAGCCTCTCTAACAGCATAAATTAATATTTTGGTTCAATTTAAATGAATTAAAAAAGACTGTTTTATATTTCTCTTTAAGCCCACCCTAAAGCTCTGTGTATGTGGGAGTGAATGCATGTTCTTACTTTTAATTAATCCAACAGGTTTAAATCTAATTAGGAGCCAACTATAAATAAAGATAAATAGATTCAACTCATAAGGACTGTTTGTTTTAAACCTTTTAGTGTTAACAATTTTTAATTGGGTTTATATAAAATTTAGTATATATTAAATTCAGTTTAATGATAAAATATTGTTGATCATTGTTAGTAATTGATATTTATAGTTATAATTATTGTTATTAATAATTATAATTGCTAATGATAATTAACAATAATTCAGTCTAATAGTAAATTGTTATTGGCTATTATTGATATTTATTATTAATAATGATTATAATTGATGATGGTGATTGTGACTAATAATAGTTATTATAAATTATTGATGGTTATTAATTATAATTAATAATAGCTATGATTATAATTATTATAATTGTTGTTATGGCTGTTATGATTATTGAAAATTATTAATATTCAACAATCCTTAATAATAAGGCAAGATAAATGAGTCTAAACAACTGTGACCTATCTACTTTTGGGCACCTTCCTTAACCTTTGGCTCTGTAAATAGTACAAGGACAGTTACACTCAGCATAGGGACAGCATAGGGATAGTTAACCAGTAGGGACAGGATAGGAAAAAAATAGAAATAGACTCTAGGGATAGTTAATTAAAGCCAAGTGTTTGGGAATGAGCCTAAGAGATGACATATGTATCTCAGCTGTTTTGTGTATTACTAGGACATTTTTTCTAATTATGTAAAAATAACCCTATGACAAATTATAAAAATAATTTTATGTTTCTCATTGAACATCAAACAAAAATGTGACTTCTCTCTCATACAGGTCAACTTAATCTTTTCTTTATTATGTATGTGTGTATGTATATATGTATGTATGTATGCACACACACGTGTGTATAGATATGTGTACTTAATGTTCTAAATTTATTTTTAATGTTAACAGCTATAAAATCAGTAAAAAACTGCTTCTGAGTTGGAATTTGGCATTTGGCTCTTCCTTCTCAAGATGCAGAATTATATTAAACAGCTAACACATAATTCAATTTCAACAAAGGTTATGGGTTGTCTATCAGAAATAATAAAAATTTGTTGGACATCTTAATGTATCTACACTGCCACCTACCGGTTATACCCCTTCAACACCTGGAATAAAGATACAAACAGGTTTTCATAGTATTAAGGTGCTACTAAAGCTTTGGTTCTTTGGAGATATGGGTTAGTTAAAAAAAAATCTGATCCCTCCTTTACCATCATCAAAGGAGTCTCTGAATTTGTTAATTCCTGCCTGAATGTTAGATCATCTCTTGCATAAGGCTTGTGAAGGATGCTAGTGGGTTTTGACTGGACAGAGGCCTGCAGCTGGCCACCAGTCTGTGAGACCTAGGGGTGTGGATCTTTGGAAGGTGGGTTTTAAGTGTGTGTTTATTTGGCTAGCTGGTTCTTGACTGGACAGAAGCCTGTAGCTGGCCACCAATCTGTGAGACGTGGGGGGTGTGGATCCCTGACAGTTGGGTTTTATTCGGCCATAGAAGGGTAGCAGCCAATACCCAAGGCCAAGAGCCAGAGTCAGGATGAGTAACCCAGGCCAGGCTGGGCTGTGGGATTTCCATAGCTGGCTGAATCTTTGCATTCTAGCTTCAGCTCCTAGGAGAAGCTGCCACTTCTTCTTCCCCTCCCTTTGATCCTACAGACTTACTGGACAATTGCACCTTGGATCTTGTCTATAGGTATGTGTAATACAACTGCCTTTTAATCATCTATGGACAAAAAATAAAAATTTTAAAAACAAAAAGGGGGAGGTGATGGAGTACTCCCTCTGGGATACAGTCAAATAGAAAACCCTGTAGTCCCAATCTTTTGATAAATTTTCAAATTTGAAATCTTAAAACTAACTATGGGAAAAGATTTTCATGTTCCCACAGGTCAAAGCATCACCAACTTTAATACCTGAAAAAGGTACAGCTTTGGATTGTACAAGCTGGACCAAGAAATACCAGCAAAGAAGCTGGCCCATCTAAGCATCAAGAGGAAAAAAAAACAAAAAAACAAAAAACAAACTTCAGACTTCCTGAGCCACAGGCACCAAACATCTCTAAATTCAATTTAAAACAACTGTTTTTAATATGTCCTAATGAAGTTTATTTTCCAAGTGCTGCTAATTTTTGATAAAGAAACCTTTTTTCAAGGCCAGCCTGGTCTACAGAGTGAGTTCCAGGACAGCTAGGGCTACGGGGAGACCCTGTCTCAAAAAGACAAAAATAAATAAATAAATAAATAAATAAATAAATAAATAAATAAATAGAAACCTTTTTACCTCTCCTTTTTATAGAAAAAGAAAACAAATTATGATGGTAATGGAATTGTTCCTTAACTACAAAATAGCCAACTGCTATGGCAACAATTTCTCATGGGGCATATATAACATGTCTTTACTTAACTAATGGGCATAATAACCATAAAAAGAAAATTTTATTCTGAGCTAGACATTATTGGAAAATATTTAAAGTCATTGCAAATGTGTTAATAGGAAAAGCTTTGGTACCAGCAATGGGTCATTCTGCCAAAGAAGAATTGGCTGGGGCAAATGGCCCCCCCAAATAAAGGCTATTTATCTACAAAAGGAGTACACACATGTGGGCATTAAGACCCTGGCTGTCAAAGACCTGGTGTGAAAATGGAAAGATTATAGAGACGCACTCACAAGAGGACCATAGATCTCTGAAATACCAAAGAGCATTACCAAAGGCCACTAGAAAAAAATATAGTGATCTCATTGAGTGAAGCAAGACTCATTACTACTTCACACCTGCCTGAAAGCCATTGTATAGCTAGTGGCCACCAAAGTTACCCCAAACCTAATTGACTGTTAGCCTGTTCCTTTGGGGGGATGACATATGGCTGGTATTAAGCCTCTAGTAATTAAAAACAGTACAAAAAGCCTTAGTACCTAGGCTAATAGCCATCTAAATATTTGTATCTGTGCCCACAGAGTAACTTGTCATGATAACAATGCCATTTAAACGACTTTACTATTTCACTGTTTGTGCTTATTAGTCAGACTAAAAAAGGAATTTCTAAATAAACTTCCAACTCATGGAAGGAAACAGCCTGGGCAGGCCAGAGTTCATAGTGACACCTCAAAGAAAAATAGACTGTTTTGCTTCTCACCCACTTCTGCCCCTCATCCCCTGAGGCCCAGGGATCCAATGCAGAAGAGACAGTGTGGTAGAATCTAAGGGCTGAGGAGATGGGGGTAATTCCTGAGATCTCAAAAAATATGGACTGGACTTTTATTTGATCAACACACTTGTGCATACAAGTTTCTCCAATTGGACTCTAGGGACCTTGGGTTCAAAAATTGGGCATAGATACTTACTAATCCATTTTGCATGAATGTTACTTACATAAGTTTCTTATGCTTAACAATTGGTTCACTTCATGATTTTTTTTGTTTGTTTGTTTGGTTGGTTTGGGGGGATATTAATTGGCCTTAGTGTAAAATAAAAGTCTCATGTCTGACCTGCCCCCTCCCACCACTGCCTGCCACACAAAACAGCCTGGAGAAGCTGGTTATTCAAAACTCAGGTTCCTTTATGTTATTAGCCTCTCCTGTGGGCTCACCTGCCTCTCAGAAAAAAAATAAACTTTAAAGAGATGTGGGAAAATCCAGTTAAGTTATATCCCACCCCATGGGCATGGGATATAGTAACACAAAGATTTAGGATTTGGCCGTGGGATATGAGCCACATTGGCTATGTAAGGTGGCCATTTTTGGAATAAAGGTCTCTCTGTATTTGGACACCTTTACATGTGTCAGTGTGCTGTACTTTCCTGAATGTGTTTTCCACATAGCTCACCCTGGAAATAAGGGGACACCCCACACCCGGGTAAGGCATACTCACTGTACTCCAAGTAGGTATGGTGGTATACCTCAATAACTCCCAGCTTGGAAGGAGGGGTTTCAGATACCTAAATCTCATTGGACAGCCAGCCTTGCCAAACCAAATGAGATCCAGATTGAGAAAGAAATATTGTCTCAAAAAAGAAACAGGTTGCATTATAGATGTGTCTTTTAGGCTTTGGTAAGTCACAGACAATGTCTGTTTGTGACAAGTTGTGTTACTCTGTAATAGTCTCAGTCTGGTGTAAAAGAAGCTTCTTTGATGGGTGGTGACTGGCATGATTGACTGTAAATATAAGGATATATATTTTGCACTTACTAAGAAGTTACATCACTATAGAGATGTGAAAGCCTTGGGGATTTGTCCAAGCCCTATTACCTCTCCAGATAGGTGCATTTGCCTATGCTTATAGCACCACACATGAGTTCCCTCCCACTGAATGGGTTTTAAGTCCATTTAGGTAGCCATTGATTGCTCTCAAGATCAAAGTGCTATTAGGGCACCATTGCTATATGCTGTGCCAGATATTGATGTGGTTATTTTGTCTTCAACCTAGTCTTGGACCATCAATTGATCTTCTCCCTTAGCAGCTTATATAGTGCTCTACAAAATTATGAGAGCTAGCCTTCAGAGGAAGAGGCTTCCGGGTCAGTTCCAGCTCCATTGGTCCAAATCCAGTCTCTGAACTTTGTCTTGTCTTCAGCAATAGGGTTTTACCTTCAAATTTTGGGAAGCAATCAAGGGCTGTGACAATAGCCTGCGTCATTTGGGGAGTCTCTTGAAATGCCCTAGCCAACAACTCAAGGGAAGGTTTCTCTTATCTGATACTGTTTTTTGTTATGTAGCATTCAGCTATGCACATGGACTCATGTAGAGATATAGTATGTGTAATTTGCCATTAGGCTATTAGACTAATATGATTCTCTCTGTTGTTTCATACTAGCTAGGGATTATTTATCTCTCCCTCCTCCCTCTCCCTGTCTAACCCCCTCTCTCTGTGCTTCCCCATTTAAAGTATCTCCACTTTCCCCATTTCTCCTCTGATAATATCAGTCTCTTATGGTGCCACCTCTCTTATTTTCCTTTATCCCCAAATTTCCTTGTATAACCTTCCCACTTAAATACCCCCATTTTATCTATTTCTCATTTAGTGTCACCTGTCTTCTACTGGACTTCCCTCTCATGTTCTTTCTTTCCCTTTGCCTACCAGGTTCCTTTCCATTTTCTTGTTCCCATTGGTTACATGAGCAAACATACTGTAAGGGTATGATGCCAGGATCCACATATGAGGAGGAACACACTTCATTTGTTTTCTGAGTCTGTGTTACTTCACTTAGCATTAGTTCCACTCATTTACATGCAAATTTCATGATGTCGTCTTTCTTTACTGCTGAGTAGAACTCTATTTTGTACATGTGCCACATTTTCGTTATCTACTTTTCAGTTGAGGGACATTTAGGCTGCTTCCATCTCTTAGTTATTGTGAAAAGAGCAGCAACAGACTTGGGTGTACAAGTTCCTCTGCCAAGGCATGGTATAACCAGGTCCTATGATGGGTTCATTTTTATTTTTTTTAAAGTTCTCCTAAAGCTCATGCAACATAAAATAAGGGGTAAAGAGGACACTAATCAATCTTTCAATTCTCAGTAATGAAACTCCTTCATGCAACAGAGAACCAAGAATACAGAAGGTCAATGGCCAAAGAGTGGAGATTAGGGGTCTGCAGAATGTGGATCCTTTGACAGGTCTCCCATATTAAACTGCACTCACCTGGGCTCAGGGACCATTGCAGGAGAGGGAATGGAAAGATTGGAAGAGCCAGGGAGGAGGTACATGACCATATGGTCCTACAGGCTCCTGGGACCCTGCTCATATGAACCTACAGAAATGGTGTCACCACGCACGAAATCCATGCAAACTCTTGCAGACAAAAACCCAGCTTAGAGCTGTGGAAATGGACATCAGAACCCAATCTTAGCTGAAGAAATATTGTCAGCTGATTACTGCTGGGTGAAGAAAAGTTAATCTTTTTAAAGTGAGAGACTCTGGATAAAGCTAACTAGACCTCGGTGGATGAGCTTGCACTGGGGAAAGTTTGGGGACACTAACTTGACATAATAGGCTTTAACTCAAATTGCAGAATTTATGAACTCCAGTAAGGGGTACCATGGGGAAGAGGGTATAAAGGCAGTTAAGACTGACTCAGGTGAAATGCACAGAAATGTAAATAATAAAACAAAAATGAAAGGAACAGAATCCATGCCAACTCAAGGGTTCAGAGTCGAACGAGGGAAATGGGCGGCAGGCCAGCCCTTCACTGAGGACTATTGGAGACTGATTACTACTAGGTGCGGGAAAGTAGGCCTTACTTACAATCTCTAGATAGACTTTCTAGTAGATGAATTTGCACAGAAGGATATCTGGGTACAAATACTTGACCGGATAGGACTTAACATGTGTGGTGGGAACATGACACCCAGTGGGGAGTTTGGGGCAGAGCATGGATGAGGGAAGCAGGTCTAAGTTTGCTTAAGTACTGTTGTATGAAATTTACAAAAGCTCAAAAAAAAATTTAAAAAGGAATTGGGAGAGTGATCTAGAAAAACACCAGATGTTGACCTTTGGCATCTTTATGCATATACATCTCTATGTGTCACACCCCCACATGAATATGAACATACACAAAACACACACAGAATTGCATGTCATTACCACTGATTTGAATGCAAGTTACACATTGCTCATTAGTGACCTCATAGTCATTGTGGAAGGAGCAATGTAACAAGGAGAAGAGCAAGGATATCCACAGCTTATGAAGATGGAATCTGGACAACTCCCATATGTCCATGATGACTATGAAAGGAAGGACACTTTCTCCCCTGCCAAATGCTTTATAAGGCAACTTTGCCCGTGATTTTCATCAGTGTTACAGATATGATCAGTTCTTTATGTTAACAAGAAAAGCTCTTTCAAGCTATAGGTTTATTTAACGTACCACAGGTTTATTTAACTTCCCAGAAGAGCATTTTACTCAACAATATAGTTATATTTCATCATATAAATGACTGTTCTGATAGTTCTCTCACTCCTCTGGCCAACAGAAAATGTAACTTCACTGGCATGGTTTGTAGTTAGGAAGGATAGCTGAAGACCAGTCCTTTCAGCCTGAGTATCACTTTTACTGCTCCCAGTTCTAACATAAAAACTGGTCAGTGGTAATGAAGGGTTCAGCAGGAGCAGTTTAGAAAAAAAAAATCCTGTGATGCCCAAATAACTGTAGAATCCAAAAGCAGTTGTCAGGACAAAACTCCTAAACCTCCATACCATGATGGGCCTGATTCTCTGAGGATAAATGACACACAATAAATATGCTATGCGCTCCAGGCATAGATTGATAAACTTGCAATCCCAGGTTTGGGGGCAATGAAGTCTGGGGAAGACATAGTAACTTAAGAATTGGGCTGGAGGGATAGCGCACCCATTAAAGGCTGAGGCTAAGAACTCCCCCTTAGAAAAGAATCAATGTATAGTAAACATTTTCTGTGTGTCAGATATGTATGATGGACTTTGAAGTAATACACACATTTATACTGTATACCTTTTATCATTTGCACACTTCCTGCCTGTCTGTACTCGAGCATTCTAAAGATCTGTGGTTACAGAGGGGTCTCCGAAGCTATTTCACATGAGAAAAACAACATAGGTCTCCCAAATTGAAAGTATTTAGTTTTTGCTTCCTATGACTTATCAGGCTATTCATTTGCAATTGTTTCAAAACCATAAAGCAGGTCATCATTTAAAGCAAAAGCAACGCGTTTTCCTTGGAGGCGTAGTGGTTTAATGAGTAGCTGTCCACTGGAAAGAGAGGAATCCACCATAATTCCAGACCCACTGCATACGTTGTACGATTTTATTTCAGTGTTCAGGATGCAGATGTGTCTTTGGAAACAAGATAGATAAAAAAATAAAAGGATGTGTTAAAGATCGTCCAGTAGCGATTCTCCAACTTGTCCACATCTCAGAATCAGCAGAGGATGGGGAAGTCACTGGATGCTTAATTGCCCACTGAGCCAAATGAATCAGAATCTCTGGGAGGAGAATAAGAATTGCGCATCTAAGACAAGTGTCTGCTTCTGGGGGTGGAGGGCGCTCTCAGAGATAGGAGACACATCACATGCTCAGGTGCTTGATGTGCCTGGCATTCAACATGAATACAAGTGCAAAGATTTCATAGCTGCAGTCTGCATTATCTATTCTCTCAAGAGGCAAAGTAACAGGATTTGTTGATTGATAAAAAGATGTTATTATGTCTGAGGAAATATTAAGCACATCTCATTCTCACACAGAGAATTTGTAATCATGTTGCCTGATCTTGATTTCAAACAAGCTCTCATTATTTTGACTTATAGCCAAAAGATTTCATTGACGCCTGTTCTAAATCTGCTGTTACAAGAAATATGATTTTAGTTTCAGGCCTTCATGACCTTATTGAACAACTGCCAGACAACTGTGTAGAATTACCTCATTGCATGAATCTGGGTGTGTTGTTTTGCCCTAATATCCTGTAAGTATTCCAATGACTTACAACTCAATTACTTGGAAATAGATTTTTTATTGGGAAATAGATTTTGTTCTAAATGGTGTTATAGTCTTAACACTAGTGAATATTTGAGGTTTGCTCTGTGGCATGCTCTCATAGGATAGCAACCCTGAAATAGGACATGGCTATTGTTCTCAAGTAGGGCATATTATAAGCCAAATGACCAGAATACAAATAAGAGAAAAGAAATCCAATGAAATGAGCTCTCAGTAATTTTGAAGACATCTCATGGCAAAGAAAACAAAAATATATTGATAGGAGAAGGAAAGAGGCTATAAATGTTGGGAACAAATGATTTTTTGGACCTTTTAATGAGTTTTAGCTGACTATGCATAGAAAAATGGAAATAATAGCAAATCATTGGGGCTAGAGAAATGACTTGGTGGTTAAGAGCACTTGCTGATCTTGCAGAGGACCCAGGCTTTATTCCTAGTATGCACATGGTTACTAACAACCATCCACAACTCCAGTTCCAGGGGATTTGATGCCCTCTTCTGACCTCCACAGGCATTATAAGAGATGGGTGCACTTACATACATGCAGAGAATACAGTCATACACATAAGCTTTAAAAAAAATAAAATGTATAAAGTCACTAAAATATCATTAATAATCCCATAATCCAGACAAAACAGCTTTACATGTGTGTGAATATATATGCATGTGAATTATGTCCTATATTTGTGTATCAACTGCATTTGTATAGACCACACATTGATGCATATACTCACAAATAAATACTTTTGTGCATATGGTATATTTCAGCATGCATTTTATACAGTACACACATACTCATTTAGTTAAATGTAGGTAAGAGTCCAAAACTTTTTTTTCCTAATTTTTTTGAATTCTGTTTAGTTCACGTGGAAGAGTTCACTGTATATGAATGTTTAGATTCCTTCAGTAACTTCTTTCTAGGAAGGCAATGCATCCCCTAAGATTTCAGAAACTCATGTGTCAAGGATTAGTTTTAAAAATATTTCGTTTTTAATTATGTATATTTTTGGTCCTTTTTTTGTCTTTTTGAGACAGGGTCTCCCTCACAATGTAGACCAGGCTGGCCTCAATCTCACAGAAATGCCTCTGCCTCCAGAGTGTTGGGATTAAAGACATATGTCACTGTGCTCTGCTAATTATGTGTATGCTGGTGTTTGTGTGTAGGTCTGTGCACATGAGTTCAGTGTCATTGGAGGCTAGAAGAATGTAGAGAACCCTTGGAGTTGAGCTACAGGTAAGTGTGAGTAGCCTGGTACTCAGGTCTTCTGCAAGAGTTATCAAACACTCTTAACCACAGAACCATCTGTCTAGCCATAAGATAATTTATACTTCTTCGACTCAAATAATAACCCTAAACCCACACCAACAAAAATTGGGATATAATATCAACCTTAACCCCTAGAGCAATACTCCATAGTAACAATCCAAATTCAGAGTATACTTCCTTCAAATAATATTATATTGTTGTTCAAGAAGGAAAACCAAAAAGAAAATGTAGAAAGTCATCTTTGAATTTTACTTTTTAGGAATTTCATGTATCAGTACTGTATTTACATAATTTCCACCCCCTCCTTCTTTCCTTCCAACTCTTCTTACTCCTCACTCCCTCTGAATTCCATGACCTCCTTCCTTTGTTTATTATTGTTGTCTATCATCTATCTACCTATCATCTATCTATCCACCCATCATGATCTACCTATATCCTACTGAGTCAATTTAGTGGTGCTAGTATTTACCTGTGTTTATGACTGTCCACTTTGGATTAGATAGCCTGTAAGGGAATTCATCCTCAGAGAATACTGGTTATCTTCACCTTAGTAGCCACTGATTGCTTGTAGCTCTTTATCTAGTGGTGGGATTTCATGAAACTTCCCCTGTCCACAATTGGCCTGTCAGCTGATGTTGTCATTATGCATGTGTTGCTTAGGCAAATGAAGGAATAGCTCTCATAGTACTGGAAGGTGCTTCACAAGGTGCAAGCAATAAACAGTCTCCTGGCTATAAAACCTATGGACCACAATAATCACCATCCTAGGAAAATATCCTGAGCGATGCAATAGACACTTTTGTCTTGTGACTACTTATTCTAGTTTGCTGTGACAAAACACTCTGACTGACACCAACTTGGGGAGGAAAGGGTTTATTCAGCTTAAATCTCCTGGGTTACAGTTCATCACTTAGGGAGCCCAGGACAGGAACTCAGGGCAGGAACCTGGAGGCAGGAGCTGAAGCACAGGCCATGGAGGAATGCTGTTCACTGGCTTGCTCCCTGGGCTCATGCCCAGCCTGCCTTCTTATACTATACACAACAACCTGCCCAGGGTGGCACCACTCATTGTGGGCTGGGCCCTCCCACACTGCTGGACAATCAAGACAATACTCCACAGATGTGGCCACAGGCCAATCCAATGGAGCCAATTCCCCAATTGAGGCTCCCTCAACCCAGGTGTGTCAAGTTGACACTAAAGCTATCCAGCACACTACCACTAGCTATCTAATTGGATTTAATTTTTAAATCTCCTCACAAATGTTACATTTTATCACAATGTTTCTATTATTCAATAGGATGTGTGGGTGACTTTTTTCATCACAAAATACCTGACAAAACAATTTAAGGAAGTATTTGCTCCTGGTTGTACTTTGAGGGGATATGGCCCATTATATTCAAAAGCAGAGGCTGAAAGAACTCAAGGCAGCTAGTCCCATTGTATCTATAAGGAGAAGGCAGATACAGATGAATGCTACCACTCAGATTGCTCTCTTTTTCTTTTTGCTTAGTCTGGGACCTCAGCCCATACATTCTACATTCAGTGTGGTCTTTGCCTCTGAATTGAATCTCTACAAATGCACTCAGAGACACGCCCATAGATAGATCCCTAAATAGAGTCAAATTGGCAATGAAGATTAGCCAGCACTAGTTTACCATTGTTGACTTGACACCTAACACGTCACGTTAATTTTCTTTCACTTTTATAATAATCTTGGCCAAGCCACATTTATTATGAGATACCAATTTTGGATAGAAAGATGATGTATGACATAACTGGCTATGGAATACAATCTGTAATTTTACAATAGTGTCCATAATTTAAAAAAAATGAGCTTTGTATCTTTTAATTGAGACATTTTAATTATAAGAGGGAAACGATGAAAAGTTAAAATGTTTTCTAATTATATAAATAGTTCAAAACAAAATCAAACACCAATGCCCTTAGCAAACCCATCCCAAATATGCTGACCTCTCTTGGTTTGCAATTTCATACAATATAGTTTGATGGCATTTAGGTATTTTCCCCTGTCTGTACCTCTTTATCACTACACATGACTAAGACTAGTCAGCATTATCACACCACAGCTTGAATATTATTCTGTACTGAAATTCCCTCTGAAAAACTTAATTCTTCTGTTTTGAATTCCAGCTCACTCAAAATTCCAGGAAAATGGCGGAGTGTAGCCAGTTCATTTGCAGGCACTTAACATGAATGGCCTTTATGCCAGCTCCCCAAAGAGTCTTTGTTCTCTTTTGAAACCATAGGCTGATCCTGTCCCCTGCTAGGTTTGAACTAAGGCTGTCTCCAACTCCTCAGATCTCTGGACTCGCTTCCTAACTGAACCTAGCTAACCCCCTAGCATAGAGGGCTAAATCCCTCCTCAGGTGCTCCTCACTCCCATCTTCCTTGGCTTCCTTGGCTTCCAGACCTGCCCACTTAGGACTCTGGTAAGTCATATTCTACCCACTGCATCTCTGTTTCATTCCACTACCCCACATCCACACAATGCCTTGCTAGCCTTGGACCCAAGCAGGCTTTAATTCCTTTTCCTCATAGGTCTAGACTAGCTTCCTAACCCAGACCAGCTAAACTCCCTAGCATAATCTCCACTGGATCCTGATCTGTTAGACAGAGAATAGCACTTCTACTCACCTGGCCAGCCTACAACTACCCTGTGCCACCAACTACACAGACCAGAAACACACACCAACTTATTTGCCATACCTGAATAAAAAGCAATCAAGCTACATAAATCATGTAAACATAACCAGAATTCCACTAAAGGAAGGCAGAATAGAAGTATAGAAGTTGCTACTAGACATATAACCAACAGAGAACATCCATATGCGCAAACAGCAGAACAAAAACACAAACAATATGAAGAACCAGGAGACTATATCCTCAAAAAACCCCACTAGTTCTACAGAAGTACACTGCAATGAGAACCTCCTTGAGGAACCCCAAGATGCAGAATTAAAAAAAAGTTCATAAACATGATCAAAGAATGTAAAGGAAACACAGAAAAACAACTCAAGAAGATAGGCATAACCTTGTGATGGAAGCTCAAGAGTATACAAATAAGCAGCTTAATGAAATATCAAAACCAATTCCTGACTTGAAAAATGAATTTGCAAAAGACATAGAAATAGTGAAGAAAACTCAGAGATGAACACAGAAAAACTTCGAAGAAAAAGGAAAAAAAAAAAAAGAGATAAAACCTCATAAACAGAATGAATTAAATGGAAAACAGAATATCAAGACTGAATGGTAAAGTTGAAAATCTGGACCACCTAAACAAATGTTATGAAAATTAAAGAAGAAAAAAAGAATGTTGCAGGAAATGTGGGACAACATGAAAAAATCAAATCTACAAACCATAGGAACACAAGAAGGAGAAGAATCACAGGCCTGCACCAAAGTATTTTCCAAGCTCTAAACAACCATGGATCCCAACCCAGAATACTTTAACCAGCAAAAGTATCTACCATGGTTGTTTTTCCAGGGGAACAGAAAATTTTTCATGACAGGAATAAGCTGATAAACTTCATGTCCACCAAACCAACCCTACAGACACTACAGAGAATACTCAAAATAATATAAAGGACTGAAGATAGGAATGAGTATTCCCAGGAGGCAAGAGAGAGAACACAGAGAAATGTATATTAATGGAAACATGAAATAAGGCCACAAACACAAAGAAATTAAAAGGACATTATCCAATACATATCTTTCAATAACACTAGATATCAATGGCATCAACTCCCCTGTCGAAAGACAGAGGAATTGTCAAAAGATAGAGGAATTGATTAAGAAATAAAACCTATCTTTTTGTTGTCTTCAGGAAACTCATCTCACGTTCAAGGATAAACACCACCTTAGGGTAAAAGAAAGGGAAAAAAAATATTACAAGTAAATGGCTCTAAGAAGCAAGCAGGTTTTGCAATTTTAATATCTGACAAAATAAACCAAATTAGAACTAATCAGAAGATATAAAAGGATGACTTCATTCTAATCAAAGAACAATCAATTAAGAAGATATAAAGAATCATTAAAATATAAATACCAAATGCTTGAGCACACAATTTCATAAAAACAATAGCCTAGGACTATAAAACACAGATTAACCCAAACTCAGTAATAGTAGGAGATTTCCATACCCCACTGTCTTCAATAGACAGGCCAACCAGACAAAGAATAAACAGAGAGACAGCTGAATTAAATGACATGTTCATGAAATGGAACTAAAAGACATCTACAGAATATTCTACCCAAGCACCAAAGAATAGACTTTCTCCTCTGCATTTCATGCAAATATTTCCATAATAGATCACAGTCTGGAAAACTAAACAAAGATCAACAAATACAAAATAATTGAAATAATTCTATGGGTTCTATCAGATCACAGTGCAATAAACCTCATAATAAATAGCAAAAGAAGCTCTAGTGACTATACAAACTCATGGAGATTAAACAGCAAACTGTTGAAGATAAATGGGTCAAAGAAGAAATTAAGACAGAAATAAAATATTCCTGGAACAAAATGAAAATGAAAATACAACACAATAAAAGTTCTGGGGCACTAGAAAAGCAATCCTGAGAGGGAAGTTTATAGCATTTAGTTCCTACATTAGGAAATAAGAAAGGGCACATGTGAATGACTAACAGTAAAACTCAAGGCTCTGAAGAGGTGAGAATAAACCAACCCTAAATCTAATAGACAAGAAGAAATAACAAAAATCAATGCAGAAATTAACGAAATAGAAACAAATAAAAGAATACAAGAAAGCCAATGAATCTAAGATCTGGTTCTTTGACATTTTAAACAAGATAGGAGCTTATATCAATTTAGCGAAAGAAATAAATAACAAATCCAAATCAACAAAATCAGAGATGAAAGGGGAAAGATCACAACAGACACCAAAAAAATCCAGAACATCACATGAGAATACTTTAAAAATCTACAATCCACTAAATTAAACAAAATCTAAAAGAAATGAATGAATTTATAAAAACATGGATACCACCAAAGTTAAACCCAGAAGAGATCAACAGCTTAAACAGACACATAACATAAAGAAATTAAAACTGTTGTTCAAAACCTCCTGACTAAAAGACCTCAGTCCCAGATGGATTCACAGCACAATTCTACCAGCCATTTAAGGAAGATCTATATTCAGTACTGGTTAAATGATTCAAAAAGATAAAAACAGAGGGAGAACCCCAAACTCCTTATATGAAGCCAGTATCCCTCTAATACCAAAACCAGGTAAAGAAACAACAATAAAAGAAAATGAGGGGCTGGAGACATGGCCCAGTGGTTAAGAGCACAGCACTGACTGCTCTTGCAGAGGACCCAGGTTCGATCCCCAGCACCCACATGGTGGCAGAGAACTGTCTTTAACTCCAGTTCTAGGAGAATCCGATGCCCTTTTCTGACCTCCCCAGCATTGTATGACATGGGTGCACAAACCTACATGCAGACAGTACATTCATACACATACAAAAATAAATAAAAATTAAAAAAAGAAAACTATGGGCCCATGTCTTTCATGAGCATAGATGCAATGATACTCAACAAAATGCAAACCACATACAGACACACGTCAAAAAATCATCCACAAACCAATAAATGTAGTAAAAATATAAATGGACTTAAAGACAAAAATCACATGGTCATTTTAATAAATGCAGAAAAGGCTTTTGACAAAATACAACCATGCATTCATATTAAAAGTCCACGAAGTATTTGGTCTGAAGGGAATATGCCTCAGCATAATTAAAGCTATATACAACAAGCCCATAGCCAACATCATTCTAAATGAAAAAGAACTTGAAGCATTCCCATTATAATCAGGAAATAGACAAGGTTTTCCACTATCTCAAATGCCCATGATATTCTTTACAGATAGAGAAAAATTCAACCAAAAATTCATCCAAAAATTCATATGGAATCACAAAAAAATCCTTGGATAACCAAAGCAATCTTGGGCAAGAAGAACAATTCTTACAGGATCATCAAACCACATCTCAGATTATAGAAGAGAGCTATAGTCATAAAAACAGCATGGAACTGACACAAAAACAGACAGATCAGTGGAACACAATAGAAGACCAAACATGAATACATGCAGTTTTAGCAACCTTATCTATGACAAGGTGCCAACATCACACAATGGAGGAAAGATAGCATCTTCAACAAATGGTGTGGGCAAAACAGGATCACCACCTGTAGAAGAATGAAGTTGGGCCCTTATCTTTCACCCTGCACAAAATTCAACTTCAAATGGATCAAAGACCTCGATATAAAACCCCAAACCCTGAAACTCCTAGAAGAAAATATAAGCTGTATCTTCCAAGATGAAAGCATAGGAAAGGTCTTTCTAAATAGGACATCAAGTGCTCAGGCATTGAGGCCGACAATGAATATGTGGGACCTCATTAAACTACACAGCTTCTGTACAGCAAAAGAAGCAGCCAAAGAGGGGAAGAGGAAACCCACTGAATGGGAGAAAATCTTTACCAGTGACACATCTGACATAGGATCAATCAACATCAAGAATATACAAAGAACTCAAAAAATGAAGAAATAAGAAAATAAATGACCCAATAAAAAGATGGGCTATAGTTTTGAACAGAGAGTTCTCAAATAAAGAATGGCTAAGAAACACCTTACAAGCTCCTCAACATCCATAGTTATTAGGACTGAACATAAAAACCATTTTTAAGATTCCATCTTACCCTAGTCAGACCGGCTAAGATCAAGAAAATTGAAGATACCAAATGCTGGCAAGGATTTGGAGATGGGGGAATACTCATTCAGTGCTGGTGAGAATGCAAACTCATGCAACCACTATTGAAAGCATACGGAGAATTCTTAGATAACTAAAAATGAATCTATGATATGATCCAGTTATACTTGAGTATATACTCCTTGCCGTATACTCAAAGGACTCATCCTATTGTACATCTACATTTGTTACTACTCTCTTCACAATAGCTAAGAAATAGAAACAACTTAAACATCCCTCAAGTGATTAGTGGATGATGAAAATGTGGTATATTTACACAACGGACTTCTTTTTTTTTTTTTTTTATTCAGTTTTTTTTTTAATTAATTTTTATTGATGCTTTGTGCATTTCATACATTTTTTCCAATTCAGTTCAGGCTTATTTCCCTTTCCCTCCCCCCCACCCCCACCCCATCCCAGATCATGCATTCTGCCATAACTGTCCTGCATCTTTCTCTCAGTTTTTTTTTTCATTTTTAGCTATAAGTGATAATCCATGAGTACAAGCATCCTTCATGCAAAACCTATCTGCAGGCTGTTGTGCCCAAACACCTACAGCCCCACCATCCAGTGGGGGGTGACAGGTTGTTTGTTCAATCAAGTTGATCAAATGAGTGTCCAGACTACATTGCTGTAGTTTCACCATTCACCCCAATCGCAGCCCTTACATTCTACCACGCCCCCTCTTCCGCAGGTTGTTCCCTAGGCTTAGAAAAGGGGCACAGGTGGATGAGAGGTAAAACAGTCCACTCTCTCTGGAGCTGTTGACTTGGACTCTGGTCAATTCTGGCTGTTTCCTTTCATGGGCTGACAGTTTGTCCAGGAATAACCTTTCGATCCTACTAATGAAGAACAAGCAATTAGATATATAGGTATTTAAGCAGCACTAATAGTTATGGTAGGTTACTTTAGCATAGACACATGTTTGGATATGTTAATCCATGAATTACAATTTTCCCCCCTGTTAAATATGACAGGGTCTTACTGTGGCTTATAACATCTAACCTGTAGAGGATGTAAGCTTGTGGCATCAGCCATGGGTTATTTCTCCAAGGGGAGAGCCAATAGCCAATTAGATTTGGGATATACAGGCACATGGCTGCCTCTGCTGCACAGTATTTCCAGGCAGGTGAGGTGTAGCTGGTGCTGACAGTGGAGTCTTGCTTGACTCAGGGAGACCCATATTTGCTTTATTGGTTTAGTGGCCTTTGGTAACACTCTCTGGCATTCCAGAGGCCATCTGTACACTTGCATGTGTGGTCTCAATACATCCCTCCCATGTTAACGTCAGGTCTTCGGCAGCAGGGTCTTATTGCCTCTCCTCCTGTAGGTATCCCAACTTAGAGGCAAGGAGCCCTTACCTTTTGTGGGGCCTTGGATCCCCTGGCCAACATCCACCTGGTAGAACAATCCATTGCTGATGTCAGAGCTCCTGTATTAATATATGAGAGACTTCCTTGCCTTCCCACCCATAGAACAAGGAGAAATATGACAATGATGAGGTCGCTCCCCAACTGTAAATTGGAGACAACTATTGTAGAGGTGATCTCTTATAAAACCGGTAAAACTGCTTTCTTTAATTGACTACTAGACATGGGAACTGTGGAAGGGATTACTCTCTGTTCAGAACCAAATATAATACTAAAGTCCTAGGGCACAACGGACTTCTACTTAGCAGCAAGTAAAGATAAAATTTTCGAGTAAATGGATGGAACTAGAGAGTGTTTTACTAAGTGAAGCAACACAAATGTAGAAAAGTAAGTGATGTATATTCTCCACCATTCGTGGACTGCAAGTATCACCAATCCTTTTTATCTGAATCTATATCCTGATATTACAGCAGGAATGAGGAAAATGGAAATGAAGCATGAGGTAGAGTAAAAGAGCCTGAAAGAGGCGGGTAGTAGGGAACAGATGTTACCAGGGGGGAGGTAGGGATTGTGGGAGTGCTCAGCTGGGAGGGGAGGAGAGAGGGACATGCAGTAGTCTATGGCAGTAGGGGAGGAAGGAACTCAGGAAAGGGGAGATGGTATGGAGGATGGTGTCACTGGGAGGGGTGTGGGGGTAATGGAGATCTTTGGACTGGGGACATCAGATGGGAGGGACAGAGAATAGAGATGAATGGACCTTGAGAGAAGCCAGAGAAAAATATGTTGCCTCTGGAGCCCCCCGAGAAATACTCATTCAGTGTCTGAACATTAGTGAACATGCATACCGGGGGCTGTATGGCAAGGAACACAGTGCACACAGGACAGACCTCCCTCTGAGTAGTTCATGACAGTGGTCCAAGAGACTCCCAAAATAACACAGGCTATTACCAGAGCTTTTGGTTATCTCTCAGAACTGGAAGGTAAGACCTTACTCCTGAAGACAGGACCTATTTCAGATAGAGCACTTGGAGCAATGGAGCAGGAACTGACCAGAAGCCTTCTACCTAAAGTTGAGCTCTCATAGTGCTAGATGATAAAATGCAAGCTGCTATGGGAGAAACTCTATCAATGGTCCAACCCAGTCCTAAGCCTAACAACCTTAACAATGGCACAGCAAACTATCTCTATTGGTGCAGTAGTAGCACTGTTATAAGAGGACTTAAAGCCCTCTCAATGGGAGTGAACTTGGGTGCCACTGTAAACATAGCCAAATACACATGGCTGGAGAGGACACAGATGCTACAGAAAACCCTATCTCTGTCATATCTCTAGACAAAATTTCATACCATATGTTAAATATGGATGGATCCTTACATTTACAGACAGGTATCCCATACACCACTCCTCAAGGAATCTTTTTACAATAGATGGAGGCTGCTGCAGAATCTCACAACTGGTCTGAAACAGAGCATCTATGTCTGAGAGATGCGTGGTCCTACATGTCACATCTAAAGCTGGATCTCTACACCTATGACTCATGGAACATAGCAGATCGAGGGGTAGAAAGAAAATCAGTGAATGAATTCTTCAACTCTCACCAGTGCAGGTTCCTTACACAACAGAGTGAGATGCCCACAGAAGGCCACAACTGGCCAAGTTTCAAAGAACAAGAGACTGGCTAGGACTTCTATATTAAGCCCCTCCCACCCAGGGCTCAGGGACCATTGGGGAAGAGGATGCAGAAAGACTGCACCAACCAGGCCTGGTTTATGAACATAGGGAAGCAGAGGCTTCCAGGCCATCGGAAGCTTGCCCATGTGAACTTGTGGCAGCGGTGGCATTGTGCACATACCATACCAACTCAATCATACAGGGCTCAGAATGAATATAGAGAAATGGGTTGTGGGCCAGGCCTAGTCTGGGGAGTATTGGAGACTGATTTCTACTGGGTGAGGAGAGGATACATTACTTACAATGTCTAGGTAGACTGAGTAAACTCCAGTTGATGAATTCATTTTACTGACATAGCAAGGCTTCTCAAGTCTACTGCTTCAAATTCTTCTACATTCTTTCCACAAACCAATCCCAAAGGGCTATCAGGCTTATCACAGCAATGGCCTTACAGCTCAGTACCTGTTTTATGTATAACTGTTGTTAGTGCTGTGAGAAAATACCTGACAAAAGCAACTTAGGTATGAAAGGGTTTATTTTGGATCATGATTGGAGAGGATATAATTGCTCATGGTGGAGAAGACTTGGCAGTGAGAATGATAGACAGCTGGTCTGTCTGCTGCCAGGAATCACAGAGAGATAAATATTGGTGTCTGGCTTGCTTCCTTTTCTTTTCTTTTTCATTCAGTCTGGGACCTCAGCCAATGGGGTACTGCCACTCATTTTCATTGTGAGTCTTCAGCTCTCAGTTAAACCTGTCTGAAAATCCCGGACAAAATGACCCAGATCTGTAGCTCTTAATGTGATTTTTAAATCTAGAGAAGTTCACAACAGAGATGAACCACCACACAAGAGGAGAACAGGAATGCAGATGTGTGAACTGGAATCCAGATGTGTTCTGCATGGCTGTCTTTCCGCAGACTATTTCCTCAAACAGAGGGTAGTGTTGACACAATATTTTCATCTTTGCAATGACAGCTGCCTCTTCACTAGATGCTGAGAATGTTTTCCTTCTCACTCGACTTATTCTAAACCTCTTGACTTCCATTTCCCTTTGAGCATTTAAGCCCTGAAGATTAACTCCACTGAATAGTAGAGACTCTAAGGCATTCTTTGAGTAGGCACTTTACATACAGGCATGAAATTCTTGCAATGAAATTGCTATTGTCTAAAAATATTCTGCCATGTAGAAAAACATTTCACATCAAAGCCAACTGGAAAATTGCCCTCTGATCTCTGAGCTGAAACTTCTCTGTAGGTTCTGGAAGCAGGTGTTCCCAGTGAGGGCCAGCACCTCAGCCATGTGGTTCTCTGCACTGTGCACAATTACTCTTTTCCATCCCTTAAATTTCTTAAGCACTGTGATAATCACATGTTCACCTACCATGATTATCATTTTAAAATTCCCTCCAACATTCTTCAGTATTTTCCATTATCAAGCCTTTGGACTAATGAATAAATAAAGGCTAAGAATACCATAGTTTCAACCCGTGTTCTGAATGTAAGAAGATGGACACCTATTATCACCTGCAGCAAAAGAGCTTAGAAGTCCCCTCGTATCTGTGGCTCCCGTGTAATATGCTGACTGCTGTGTACATGCAAGCAATAATCCTATGTTAGCTTACACTAGGCCAGACTGTGCCTGCATCATTGTAATAAGCTACAACGACCTAAGGCCTAAGGCCTTAGCACCTGCCAAAGAAATTGCCTTTGCTAAGGCCTTGCCTTGTACAGGAAATTCAAGGTCAAATGGTAGCAATCTTCACTCTGTGCTTGCATTGGTCCTCTCTATTGAAAGTCCCTGGAGGTCAGAATCACAAGTCACAGCCACAAGACAAATTCAAAATTACCTAATAATTAATGCTTAAAGACCATGTGTCTAGCAGTTCACAACTAATTATTCCAAGTAAAAAATTACCTGACCTAGCATAATCTCTACAAAATACCAATGTCAAATTCCCTGCCTAGATATTAGGGTGTAAAATTTCATCGGAAATTTTGATTGTTTTCATTCCACTTACTTTTAAAATGCATTTTGTCTAATTTTTCAATTTTCCCAGCCATTGTACCAAATACAAAGTTTAAAAATACACATGCACAAGCCGGGCTTGGTGATGCATGCCTTTAATCCTAGCACTGTGGAGGCAGAGGCAGGTAGATCTGTGAGTTCAAGGCCAGCCTGGTCTTCATAACAAACTCCAGGCCAGCTGGGACTAAAAGGAGTCCCTGTCTCAAAAAGACAAAAAAAAGTGCACATGCACATACAAATATATTGAGGTTTTTTCCTTTTTCTTCCATATACTAAATTCACATCATGTCATAGATAATAGTGCATTCTGAATCTTATATAATGCCTCAAAATGCAGCTAAAAATTATTTCATTTAAATGAAAATTTCACTCATTCACAGAGCTGAAATCTTAGTGGATTCATACACTTGGAAGAGTGGGATAGGCAATATTTCTCCCCTATCCTGTGTGCCTCTACTCACCACCAAAACTCCACCTTTATTTCAGTTCAGCTTCTATTAGCCTAGCAGCCATATTGGCTAGTTATTAACTGTGCTACAGGCCCAATACAAATGACTAAATGCTATGTTCATCCACAGTCACTTCTGAGGATATATTGACCTAGCACAGGTCTCTAAACATGTGCTGTGACATGCATTTACTAGTACTGCTCTCACCATCTTAGCTAAGCAAATGATGTGATCATGCTAAACATCAAGCAATACAGAAAGAAGGGCAGTCTTGCTTTTCCATAAACTACCAGTATTAGTCACTTTTCTGTTGCTGTGATAAAACCACCATGACCAAGGGAACTTATAAAAGGAAGAGTTTATTTGAGCTCATGATTTATGTTCCAGGGAATTAAGAGTCCATTGTGGTAGGGAGGCATGGTGGCCAGGGATGGAGAAGAAACCCAAGGTTCACACCTTCCAATGAACACAGGAAGCCAAGAGACAGAGACAGAGAGACACTGAGGACAAGTTATAACACCCAAAGCACAGATCCAGTGACCTACTTCTTCCAACTAAGACCTTGTAATACCTAGAAACCATACCATCATATCAAAGATCAATCCATCAAAGTATTAATTTATTGATTAAGTCAAAGAATTTGGGATTTAGTCACCTCTCCAGGACTGGATCCTCCAACTGGGAACCAAGCCCCTCATCCCCAACACAGTCCTCTTTCTGGTGTACTTCAGTCATCCCATAACCAGATGGATGAGAAAATAAGTCGTGTTTCAGGAAGTCATCAAATAAGTGATAATGTGCCATGGAGTCTCTGGAAAGTAGTACATGGGGAGCCATTTTCCTGTCTTCTTCATGGAGTCTCTGGAAGGCAGTACACGGGGAGCCATTTTCCTTTCTTCTTCATGAAGTCTCTGAAAGGTAGTACACAGGAGCCATTTTCCTGTCTTCTTCATGAAGTCTCCGGAAAGCAGTACATGGGGAGCCATTTTCCTGTCTTCTTCATGAAGTCTCCCGAAGGTAGTATATGGGGAACCATTTTCCTGTCTTCTTCAACTTCTACATGACGCTTGTATTCTCTCTCTGGTGATTACGTTGATCCTTGTGGGTAATTCTACATCATGCCCTTCTTTTAAGATCAGCTGATTCACAATTTTAACTCTGCTCTTGGTCACTATTTGCCCTTCCTTTCTGTCCCTCCAACATCATGCATCTTTGTCCTCAGCTACAGAGAACATATTGCAAACAATTTTGGGGGGTAGTCATCATGTCCCCTAGAAGAATTGTGAGGGGAAAAAAAAACATGAGAAAGATTTAGAATAACATTTGGTATGTAATGGGGTAATTCCACCAGAGAACACCACAAAATGCTACCAAAAGAAACTCTTTTATAGTCACCTGAGGAATATACACGGGACATTCAGACTCAGGTATGCAGCCCCGAGCTCTGTTAAGGAGGAGTTTTATACAGAAAAAAAACCATATCCAGGGGTGAAAATTTAAGTTACCAAGCTTAGGGTTGGAAAGTCCCTCTAACTGTTCCTAATCTCTAAAAGCAAGCCAAGCATAAAATACAGGAGCCATGAGTCTGGGTTAGTAGAGTAAGTTCCCAAGCAACCTGTACACACTGACCTGTTCTCAACCACCAGCCCTAGTTTAGTTAAATTAAACTTCCTGTTCCCATACTTAGATAAGTTTTAACTTCTGGGCTCAGCTGTGGCTCACAATATGGCATAGCTTTGGGCAATCTTGAGGTGTCTCACCACAGATACTAAAATTAGAAACAGAAAAATATAATGTTTGTTTGAAGTTTGATGCAATTCAAGTCCTAGAAATTTTATATTAAATAGCAGCTTGAGCTTATATAAGCAATGTACATCTGCTGCCCACAACAACATTGTAAGAGATTTATTCTCTCTTTTCTCTTTTTTTTTTTTTTTTAATTTAATTTTTATTGATGGTTTGTGCATTTTATACATCATTTTCCAATTCAGATCAGGCATATTTCCCTTTCCCTTCCCCCCCACCCCCACCCCATCCCAGATCATGTATTCTGCCATAACTGTCCTGCATCTTTCAGGTTTTTTTTTTTTCATTTTTTAGCTATAAGTGATAATCCATGAGTATAAGCATCCTTCGTGCAAAACCAATCTATAGACTGTTGTGCCCAAACCCCCACAGTCCCACCATTCAGTGGAGGTTGACAGGTTCCCTTGCACATACTAAAGCATTTTACCACTGAGCTGTCTACTTAGCTCATGGATAGGTAAAGACCCTTCAAAAAGACATACCCTAGTAATTTTTGCCAACTTTGCTTGTTACTTGTTGGCATCTACTTTATCAGATTCCTCTCCAGGTGCAGATTCAAGCTTTCCCTCCACTCACACAAGTCTGTGTGTTGATCTGTTCAAATTCTTTGATATATTTCTGAATGCTTCTTTTGTATATTATTAAAATAAAGCTCTTAAATGTGGGTTATTTTTAGAAGAATTAATTATTATTATCAATTCCTTGAGAGCTGGGGTCAGTGAATTGGAAAAATTAGCAATATTGGATGATCAACATATAGTAGGAGGAAGAGGCAGGTAGACCTCTCTGAGATTGAGGCTACCCTAGTCTCCATAGCATGTTACAGGCCAGATGGGGCTACAGACAAACCTTGTCGTTAAAAATACCAAAAAAGGGGGCTGGAGAGATAGCCTAGTGGTTAAGAGCACCGACTGCTCTTGCAGAGGACCCAGGTTTGATCCCCAGCACCCACATGGTGGCTAAGAACCGTCTGTAACTCCAATTCCAGGAGAACTCCAGTTCCAGGGGAATCCGAGACCCTCTTCTGACCTCCGCGGCATTGCACAACATGGGTGCACAAACCTACATGCAGACAGTACATTCATACATATAAAAAAAACCCGAAATTAAAACTTTATTATTTCATTAACAAAGATTAAACTTAATAAGAAAATAACAAGTTTGATATTACTTCATTTACATAACTTTACTGAAATGTTATAATTTCAGTAAACATAATAAATATATATATTACACACACACACACACATACGCACACACGCACACACACACACACACACACACCTTACTAAGTTTGAATTTGAGGAAATGAAAGACCTGATTAGACCAATATTGAGCAACAAAGTTTTATCAATAAAAGCTTCTATCAAAGATTATTTCAGAGCCAAATTTTATCAAATACTTAAGAAGGATCAGCAGCTCTTTCCAAATGTACAAAAAAAAAATGAGAAGGGAATGTTTCCAAATTTCTGATGCCCAAACCATATAAATATACAAAAATGAAAATGCAGGACACTACCTTGATGAACATATATACAAACTCTTCAACAAAGTAAGTACAATGAACCACATCACTAAAAAGAAGTTGAAAGGCCAAACGATCATGTCCATAGGTGTATGAAAAACGTTTGACTATTTCAACACTCCTTCAGAATAAAAATTCTATAGCATCTCAAATTAGCAAAAGTCTTTGTATGCGCAAATCTGAGGCTTTGTCTCATAACCTGAACAATGTCCATTTTTACCATTTTATTAAGCATAGTAGTAATTGTCCTAGCAATAGTAACTACTACAAAGAAGAAGTGCATCCAACTGGGAAGAGGAAGTGAGAAACTCATAACTAGATGACATCTCTTGTAAACTTGAAGGATTCCACAAAAAAATATTGACCAAATGAACCAGTTTAGCAGGGTTCTGGAATACAAATTCAACACACAAAAAACAGTAGCATTGTTAAATGGCAAGACTCAATCATCTGAAAAAAGAAATAAATAACTCCATTCATAAAATCAACAAAACTGCCAGGAACAAATTTAATCCAAGTAAAATATCTCTACAGTGAAAAGAACATAATATTTATGAGAGAAATTGGAGAGGATAAAAAGGTATGGAAAGAAACAGTCTACCTTCACAGATTAGAAAAATCAATATTGTTAGTGCAGCCACAGTAGTCAAGGAGATCTATGCATTCAAAAAAAGTCCACACAAAAATGCCAATGACATTCCTCTTACTGTTAGGGGGAAAAACCCTCTAAAATCTATATCAAACTATATAAACACCAAATAAGAATAGCCATAATACAAAAGAATAAAGAAAATGTTATTATACTATCTCCTCTCACAATATATTGCAAAGCTATACCCATCAAAACAGCATAGTATCCAGGTAAAAAACACAGTACATTGACCAGTGGATCTTAACAGGGAACCTAGAAGCAAGCTTCCTCATCTATAGTCAACTGATTTTTGATAATAATATTAAAAGAACACATTGGAGAAAGGATAGTTGTTTCAAAATATATTGCTGAAATAATTGGCTATCCATAGGTAGAAGAAGAAAACTAGACACAGGGTCTTACCGATTACAACAATAAAATATACTAGATTAAAGATCAGTGTGCAAAATCTAAGAAACTGCTGGAAGGAAGCAAAGGGAAGTATTTCAGGGCACTGAAACAATGAGTTTGGAACAAATTTCCAAAAGCACAAGAAACCAAACTAAAAATAGACAAATGAGGTTGCATCAAACTACTATATGAAGTTATAAGAAAGCTTCTATATGACAAAAGGAAGCAATAGGAAGTGAAGGATAGGGAAACTATCTACAAAGTATGTGTCTATCATGGCCTGATAAGAAGAATACATAAGGAAATTCCAATGCACTAAAAAAATTTAAAATATCTAAATTTAAAAATGGGCAGTAGACTTAATTAGCTTTCAAAAGAAATCACCAGTAATGAAGCCATGTGTGGGGGAACTGAGCCTGCAATCTCAATACTTAGGAGACAGAGGGAAAAATCCTTGAGTTCAAAGCCAGCCTATGCTTTACAGCAAGATCTCATCATAGTAATAGTGAAATCAGGTGACTATATTTACTGCATGACATATAAAGAAAAAGTATGTGTTTTAATCTAATATAATCCTCTCCCAAATAAGAAAATTGGATTTTTTTTGTTATAATATTAAATGATTTTTGATACCAATTTTTTGTCTTATTCTTTTACTGAGCTTTTATACATTCCATGCAACAGTTCTCAATCAAATTTAGATGTCCCTGCCACCTCCCACCAGAGCTCACACATGCCACCATACATGTTAAGTCCTATCCAGTCAAGCAATTGTATCCAGATGTCCCTCAGTGAAAATTCATCCAATGGAGTCTAGTCACCCTAGACTAGTAATGTCTACTCTCCTTCACCCTGTAGTAACCAGTCTCCCACAGTTCCTAGGCTACCAGTGGCCACTCACACATTCTCCTCCTTCCACTCTGGGCCCTTGTCTGATTGAGATGGCATGTGTCTTCTACTACCATTGCTGCAAGTTCATACCGCAAGCTTCCAGTGGCCTGAAATCCTCTACTTCCCTATGATCAGGGACCCACTGTGGCTCTTACAATCTTTCTGTGGCCTCTTCTACAATGGTCCCTAAGCCATGGGTGGGTGAGGTTTAATATAGAGTCCTTTCCAGGGAAACATGCTCTACAGGCTCTACAGTCACTTATCCCCTAAAACTTGGCCAGTTTTGGACTTGTGAGCGCATCTCACTGTGTTGTATAAGGAAGCTTCAGTGGTGAAAATTGAGTGATGCACTAGCTTTCTCTCTACCTCCTATTCCTCTGTGTTCTACTAGATATAGGTGAAGAGCTTCCAGTGTGTCATCTAGGACTGGGCATCTCTCAGATATATATTCCCTATGTGTGACCAGTTGTGAATGCTACAGTAGACTCCATCTGTGGTAAGAAAATTCTTTGATGAGTAATGTATGGTATACTTGTCTGTAACTATGAGAATCCATATTAAGAATATTATTTCAGTCAGCCTTCTGATGCAATCTTTCTGTTGTTGTTCTTTTAATATGCATCCCTCTCCACAAGAAATATTTATAACTGGGTTATTGGTACTAGCGTCCACATATGAGAGATACCATTTGTCGTTTGTTTTTCTGGGACTGTGTTACTTCACTTAACATGATGTCTTCCGAGGTTCTGAATTGCTAAGAGCCCCTGTGCTGCCCACACTGCTGACACACAGCCACACTGTGTAGCTCAGGAGTCTACATCCTCTGGCAGGAAGGCAGCAGGAAGAATTCAGGTGCAGCTCCTCTGCTCTATTGAACATGACCCGTTTTCACAATGGGTGTGGATATTTGAAGGTTACCTCTCAGAACAAACCCTTCGAGTTGCTAAGAGAAAGCCTGGATCTGAATACCCATTCTTCTCTGGGACCCAGCCATTTATTGTCAGGAAATTCCGTAATGGGTGATTCTCTGAATAAAAGAAAATCCATGATAAATGGAGCCTCTCAGAGACCAGGCAATCTTCTACTCTGTCAGCACAGGCTCCTCGTGCAAATTTTCTAGGGAATTCCTAGGCAAAAATGTTCTATGTCATTGTTGGCTTGAGTCTCTCATTAAATTCTTCTTTATTTGTTATCCTGCTTTGGAAATTTTCAGGCCTAAGGAAAGGAAGAGGAAAGATGAGACCACCCGTCTGGACATCAAGAAATTATGTTTTACACCAGCAACCCCATTTAACATTCTGTTTGTCTTTTTTTTTTTTTTTTTTTTTTGTGTTTCTTTTTGAGACAGGGGTCTCCCTGTAGCCCAGCTGTCCTGGAACTCACTCCAGTAGACTAGGCTGGGCCTTGAAACTCACAAAGAACCTGGCCTGCCTCGGCCTCCCGATGCTTAGAGAATTAAAGGCAAGCGGCACCACGCCCAGACTCCCCCTAATTCTCATTTAAAATGTGTTTGGCCGTTGGTTTTTTTTTTTTGGTCATTTTTTTGAGACAGGTTTTAGTCCAGCTGGCTTGGGTTCACTCTGTAGACCGGCTTGGCCTGACTCCACAGAGATTCGCCTGCCCCCGCCTGCCTCCTGATGCTGGGATTAAAGGTTGTGCACCCACCATGCCTGGCAACTAAAGATGGTTCTTAACACCATGTGGGTGCTGGGAATTTCGAACCTGGGTCCTCTGAAAGGGCAGTTAGTGGCTCTTAACTGCCGGAGCCATCTCTCTAAGCCCCCCTTAGCCTAGTGTTTTAAAGTGACATGTAAATTATTATGCAAGTGAACTTGCACAGATTTTTTTAAGAGTCCAAAAATCTGGTGTGTTTTAGTAAGTGAATATGGCCAGACATCCCATTGCCACCCAGAAATGAAGCATAAGTGTCCACCCTTCCCCAATACTCGCCGTTCGTTCCTTATAAAACTTCCTGACCTTGCTCCCCGAGGCCCTCCAAGATAATACTGTTTTAGTTTTGATTGTTTTTAACCAGAAATTAATTTAATCTTGTTTTCCCTAGAAACTACAATGTTAAATTGAGAAGGCATGGAGTCTTTTTCTTTGTTAGGTATATGGCGTTTTTGGTCCAACAAAGATGTTTGATAAAGTTCAATGGGGTTTTACTCCGTTTGACTATGTAAATCGTACATTATGTTCTCGTATTTATCTTATGATGACTGAAAAGCAATGCCCTTTTCTATGTTGTTTAACTCAATTATTTCTTGTTCAGTTGTTGGAAGGGCATTTGGGGCTTTTTTACAAGGTTTCTATGTGGTGAATGAAGCGGTTGTTTAATGAATATTCAGTTCTGTTTAGGTCTGATTGTACACATAGGATTTCATTTTTTTATGGTAATATGCAGCAAGTGGGAATGCTGGGTCCCACCCAAATGGATAAATTTCATGTTTTAGCCTTTTTAGGCGAAAACCTGTCAGAAGTTTCCTAGAGTGCCTGTACCATTGTGTACTAGCTGATATTAATTACATGAGAGCCGTCCCGTTGTTACCACATTCCTTATAGCATTGTGATGTTGGTTTTTGTGTCCGGTTACATGTTACATTCTAGTGTGTGGATGGTTTCCTCTCACTTTTGTTTTGACCTTGTCCTTCTGGGTAATGCCATGGAGCCCCCTTTCCATGTGCTGGTTTGCCTTTGTTTAATAGATGTATTCTTTTCTGAACGCCTGCTGCGTCTTTCGTGCCCCCAGGTGTTGTTGGTGGTGCATGCCCCTTGCGTTAATAACGGCAATTCAGGATGGGGAAAGTGGGAACCAATCCAGAGAAGTTCGAGGTCCAGGCCTTGACCCTGTAATAGTGACTTTTGGGACCCGGCCTGTGAAAGCAAGGAAAAAAAATTAGGAAAGGTCAAACTTTCGGTGATGAGCTAAGAGTTGTTCAAAATGGTGTAGAAATTGTTGTCAGCTGGTGTCCTTTGGTGAAATATCTGATTTTCCGTTAGTTCTGAAGTCCTTAACTGATTTTCTAAAATGATGACTTTTTTGTGGGAATTTTTTTTTTTTCCCCATGTTTGATTTCAAATTTTGTTGTGGACATTAACAAATACATGATTTGCCTTTCCCCTGTCTCAAGTCCCCATCCCCCGCCCTATGTAGTTCCCCCCCTTTCCCAGGTTTCAGAACTTTGGCATTTTGTTTGTGGGGTTTGATAGGTGACTTTACTAGTTTAATCAGGGGGCCCCCCCGATCTGTTTGGTGGGAACCCCTAGATCAAAGTGTCCATTTGGAGTCCCCTGGGTATGGACAATTGCTGGGTTAGGAAAACTGAAAGGCAAGATAATTTTCTTTAAGCTCCTGAAAACTATAAAGTGGGTATCAACTATAAAGAGAAGTTTTTGAAGAATATTATAATGGTGATTAATTGATCCACTAAGTGAATTTTTCTTCTTTCTTTTACCTTTCATTTTCTTTGGGAGTTGCTTTTTTCTTTTCTTTCCTTTGGCGGGGTTTGCTTTTGAAAATTCTTTCTTTCTTTCTTTCCCACGTCCCGTTGGTCCTATCGCTTCGCTTCGGCCTTCCTTCCGCGCTAAATTCTTCTTCCACACTTCCCCCCTTTTTCCTTTTGGGTTCCTTTGTGAGATCGGGGTTCCTCCGTATTTTCCACCCAGCCGTTGGTCGGGAAGTCGCACGCTGATATGTAGACCAGGCTGTTAGGCTGTCCTTGAACTCAACAAGATCCACCTGCCCCCCCTCTTCCTTGCCGCGGGGATTGGCTGGGAAAATGAAAAATGGGGTCTATTTCCCACCAGCGCACCTTGTAAAATGTTTGTGTGTCCTTAATTCTGAGATTTCTTTTGTGGTCCTACCGCCAGGTTGTAAAAGCCTATTCGCCTTGTGACCTTTTAGTTTTTTGCCTTTTTAAACTGCCCCCAGTTGACCAATTTTATGCTTAATATATGCTTTTCATGCCGAAATTAAGTTGTTTGCATAGGAAAAGGTGGAAGGCCCCGCCCAGAAGTTTTAATTTCCCCCCTTGTGATAACCTGTTTGTTCCGGTATTAATTTCTGAAAAAAAATTATTCCTCTCGTCCCGTGAAGTTGTGGTAGGGCCTTTACCAAGGAACTGATTTGTTGGTATCAATCAGTATGGCCTCTGGGGGTCCCCGAGTTCTGGTCTGGGTTGTCCTTCGGAGTCCGTGTTGTTCCCCCCCCCCCTTTCATTAAGCCTACCCAAGTGGCCCTTGTTAGCATAGCGTTATCCTAAGTGGTAATTGTGAACAATCTGGGCAGTTGAGGAAGGCAATCCGAATGGTTTATACGTTACGCGTTTTTTGAGACCGGTGGTGTTAGGAAGGTTTCTTTTATCCTTTGCTTTTATTATTATATGATTAAAATATACGTAGGTTTTTTTTTGTTTTTTTTGGTTCTTTTTTTTTTTTTTTTTTTTTTTTTGTCTTTCTGTAGCCCCAGCTACAGGGGGAACTCACATTGTAGACCAGGCCCCCCTGTTTTGTTGGGCCGTGAGCTCCTCAAAAGATCCACCTGCCTCTGGCCTCCAAAGTGCTTAAGGGATTCAAAAAGGCCCGTGCCGCCACCACGACTGAGGCTTCTGGGTGTTGTTTGAAGTTTGTTGTGTTTTTTTCTATCTTCCCCGTCTCTGCATTTCCATTTTGTTGAAAAAAATCATCTTACACTGTTATTTNGTCCCTACCACAGACCTGCTGAGTAGATCCAACACGTGTCATATGAGCACTGAAATTTAAGAACTACTGAATTCATTTGTGTTGAATAAACTTCTATCTAGCATGTATTAAATAGAAACCACTGTTCTGTGTATTGTACAAATATGAATACATTTAATCCTCATCACAGCATTCTAATGTAGGTAACAGAAAGAAGGGGTAGGCTCATGAGACTCAAGAAATAAGCTTCACATGTCTGGGAATGCTGAAACTGGCAAGATTCACCAAGGACTCCTGGTCAGGGTTATAGAAATAGAAAACAACTGCTGGGCAGGAGACTGGCCAAGTAAGCTTCCTAGAGGAGAGTCTCTGAAACTGTCTAGCTGCCTGAAAATCCTACAGAAACTCAGGGATGCGGCTTCAGGAGCTCCCACCATGTTTGGTGATGCAGCTGCCGTGGGGTCATTTCTACTCCTGTAAGAAACCTCTCATATATATATATATATATTTCTTGTTAGTAACACCAATAAAAAAAGTTGGACTTTGGTGCAAAAAAAAAAAAAAAAGAATATTATAACAAATTTCATTTAGCTATGGAAACAATAGAGATAGGGTTTCCTCTAGGATCTATGTCCTCTCCAGCCATGTGTAATTGGTTGTGTTTACAGTGCCACCCATGTGTCCACTCCTATTGAGAAGGCTTTAAGTACAACTAGACAGCTCTTGATTACCAAATCCCCCAGTAACAGTATTACTACTGTAGCAATAGAGGTAGTTTGCTGTGCAGCTCTTTATGGTTATTAGGCTTTAGGGCTGGATTGAACCATTGGTTGATTTTCTCCCTTAGTAGCTTCAACATAGCATCTTCTAAAACTATGAGAGTTAAATTTAAGGTAGAAGGCTTCCAGGTCAGGTCTTTGTCTACTGTTCTAAGCCCTGTGTCTGAAATATGTCCCACTGGGGTTTGTTGCATAGGGTTGCCCTCTGCCTGGTGAGCTATTCTGGCAAGATATAGACAGGTGCCTTCTTCCCACGTTTGGCTGCACCTGCTTGCCTTGGATCATCATAAAACTTGACTGTTTATGCTCTGCAAGAAAGGAGGGGCAGAGAGAGTCACCAGGCCTTCCAACCAACCAGTTCCCCTGAATAACATGTGGGGAGGGGCTAGGTTTATAAGCAGAAGGAGCCCAAGAGAAGCTATTGCTCAGGACATTTTGTGTGGCTGCCGGGACTTAGTAGGATTTGCTGTATGACCTTAGTAGGTGATCCTTCCCAACCTCTGTAAGTAACCGCTCACCCATTACTGTTAGTAAAACCAATTAAATACCTGGTTTGATGAAAGTGTACCTCACTTCATTTTAGGGACTGAGGAAGGATGCTTTTCATACTTCTCAAAAGGAATTTTAGCAACAGGGTCTTATCTTCAGTTTCTAGGAGCTAACCAAGAGCTCTGGGAATAGCCTGTGTTATTTTGGGAGTCTCTTGGATTACTCTGATTAACTGCTTGAAGGAGGTCTCTCGTGTCAGGCACTGTGCTCCTTGACATCCATTCTGGGATTTTCACATGAACTAATGCTCAGACACTGCATGTGCATTTCTCAAAGGGTTCACTAGCTAACACATTTGCCTCTGACTTCCCAAGCTCCAATGATCTCTCTCTCCCACCCAATCATCCTCCTCCCTCCCCATTCCAAGTGCTCCACTATCCCAACCCTCTTCCTAATAACATCCACATCCCACCAGCCCTGCCTCTCCTGGGTTCCCTCCTCCCCCACCACCACGGAGCCCTGTATGTCCCTTCCTCCCCGCTCCCAGCCAAATGCTCTCACTTTCCCACCTCCCCACCTGGTAACACCTGTTCCTTACTATCCCCCCCCCCTTTTTGGCTTTTCTCTCCCTTTACCTCCATGTATCCTTTCCATTTCCCTGGCTCCCAGTTTTGTGTCAGGATACATACTCAAATAAGGAAGATCATATGTTCTCTGTCACTTCACTTAGTATAACAGTCTCTATTTCCATCCATAATTTAAGTGAAAATATTGTAATTTAATCTTTTCTTAATAAGGCAAAGTTTCTACATACTGACATGCATTGGGTACTCTTTAAAATAAATTTTAAAAGCTTCATAACACGCAAGTTATGTCAGAGTCCCTCTCTCCAATCCTTAAATGCTAGGTATATAGGCCCAGCGTTGACAACTTTTGCCATCACTTTTTTTTTTTTTTTTTTTTTTTTTTTTTTATTTATGTATTTTTCGAGACAGTGTCTCCCTGTAGCCCCAGCTGTCCTGGAATTCCCTCTGTAAACCAGGCTGGCCTTGAACTCACAAAGATCCGCCTGCCTCTGCCTCCCCAGTGCTAGGATTAAAGGCGTGTGCCACCACGCCCGGCTTGCCATCACTTTTACACACATTTTTCTGCTGTTGTCGTCGATAATGAGGTAGGAGCTCATCCATAAGGTTGGTTTTGAATTTTCATCTTCCTGTTGCTACCTCCAGAAGATCAGGATTTCTGGAATATCCCACCATACCTGGCTCTGTACAACTATTTTAAAACAAAGTGTAATCAGACAAAAAATTAAGAGACTCATAGGCTAATTCAGTCAATGCAAATAAGTCCATGGACACTGTTAGGTTATAAAAAGGCGATGCACTCCCAGCATCCAGATAAAAGGCACATGACGCTTAAGTCACTGCAGTAGCATGATTTACTTCCATGTGGGCTGCCAGAGCAGGCCACCTGCAGACACTCGGTGTGACAGGGTAGGGCAAGATGGCAACTGGGGCCCGCACCTGTTTATAGCCATGGGGCAAGGCCTCAGGTACAGAGGAAGAGGTCAGAAGATTGACAGCTTCTGGAGGAAGTGGGCATCTATGTGCCCCTTGGGATTCTGGGAAGCCCAGACCTAACAGACACCAGTTGAATGGGAAAACACAATAAAATATTTTTCTTCATTTGAGTTTTCAAACATCTACATACCTTTCAGATGTGGTGTTTTAAATGTTTTCAAACTTTCAGGACTTGCAAAAGATCTTTTGGTAAGATCAATCCAAGAATATTCTGCTAAAACTCAGCCCTTCATTTACAAAACAAGCCTAGTCAACTTATTTGCTGAATTGTCAACATGGGCTCAAAAAGGAATGAATAGAAAATTACATCTCTTCTGCTGGAATGAAAAATATATTATCCCATGCCTATTTTCAAAATAAGCAAGTCAATTACATATTTTTCTGGCTTTGTTTCCAACATTCTTATAATTTTATAATTTTCCTTGATTATTAACATCAGAAAATTATTCTGGGTCTTGGGATTTCCTTATTGAAAATACATTAACAAGTATCTAGTTTATCAATTCTTCTAAATATCAGTTCCTTCAGTGTATTATTTACTTTTCTGTTGCTGTGATAAAAGACCTTGACCAAAGGAACTTACAGGAAGAAGAGTGTATTTGTTGTTATGGTTCCAGAGAGACTAGAGTCCATCATGACGGGACAGGGAAGCACAGTGGCAGAGATGGAGAAGTATTCCCATGTTGAAACTGGCAGAAGAAGCATAGGGTGAGTGGAAATCTGGCAAGACTTAAAAATTCTCTCAGCACGCCCCCAGTGACATGCTTCTGCCAGCATGGCCACACCTCCTAAGATGTCCCAAAACAGCAACATCAACTGGGAACAAAATGTCCAAATACTTGGAGCCTATGGGAGACATTCTTATTCAAACCACCACATTCCACTTCCTAGCCCCCATAGGCTCATGACCATATATAAAACACCAAATGCATTTAGTCTATTCGTAAAAGTCACCATAGTATTTACTAGTCTCAATATTATTCAAAAGTCTCTTCTGAGACTCAAGGCAATCTCTTAACTCTAAGCCCCTTTAAAATCAGAAGTCAGAGCTCTGGTGGGGTGGAGGGATAGGGTGGGGGACACAGATCTAGATATGAAAAAAAAAAAAAGAAGTGCTTTTGGTCTGCATTTTTCTAGTTACTAAGGATGTTGAACACTTTAAAAAAAATCAAAAGACAAATACTTTCAATATATAATGGACCCAAATACATATTTCCATTCAAAAAGGGAAGGATGAGGCCATATAAGGAAATATGAGACCAAATGAAGACTGAATCCCAGCAGGGAAAACACCAAATCCTGAAGCGGGGTGTAGGGTGACTAGTACCTCACTTCCAAAGGGCTGAGAAGGTTTAGCCTGTTTGGCTTTACTGGCTGTAACCACTTACGCTGGCTCCACTCCCTGTATGCAGTTCTCCTTTGCAGATTGTAATGGAAATACAGAAACACATCAAACTGTTGTTAAAAGATCCTACAATATAATAGGAATAAAACCTTAGGGTGTTTGCTCAGAACTTTGGAACAGGAAGGGCCAGTAAATAAGAAGTAGGAATGGGGGAGGTAAACCAGAATCCTCCCTGCTCCCTGCAGTTGCCCAGGAATTTAGTATTTGTTTCCCCAAACTACCATGTACCTGTAACTCATTTACTTTATTATCACATTCCTATGTGCTGTTGGCTTTTTGTTTGCATTCCTCACATATGAATTTAAATGCCCCCCCCCCCAAAAAAAAAAAAAACACAGGCAAGGGTATGACTCCTTTTTGGAAAAAAATCTGTGTGTCAGTTCTACTTGTGGAAGATTAGACTCCTTCTCCTCTCCTGACTTTGGCTGTTGGTCTCATGATGTTTCTGTATGTAACAGGATGTCTCATGGCTCTAGCACCTCCAATGTCTTCTTGGGATATATTGCAAACCAGGCTTCACCTTCACAACTTTACACAATGGACTGTCGGGGCCTTCTTTATGCAGTGACACTCAGGTTCAAAATGCCTGACCTCAGTGCCTCTCTGAAACCACAGGGAAAGAACAAATGGCACCTTCACTCTGACAGCTTTCATGCCTTTAAAGCCAGAACTCTGTAAACAATACTGCCAAGTTCAGCAGTCATGCTGGGTTGGACCCTGGACAGCTTCACCTACCTTATCAACAGCATTTCTATGCTGTGCTTTTTCTAGAAGTAGAAAACCTCTCAGGCAATTTCCATTCAGAAGTTGGAGGCTTAGCTGGGTGTGGTCTTCTCGTGAAGTTATTCTTTCCATTGTTTAAGTACAAATCTCCTTAATCACTCTAATCTCTTTATCAAAAGGAACCTCTCCTTCAGTACTTTTCCCTGGCTACATTAAGTTTCCAACTGCTGTATTTCGATACAAAGTGTATATTCTGGCTTTCATTCTGCCCCCTTTCCCCATTTTCACTGTACATCTGAGTCCCATAATGCCTCTGCGGACTAGAGGAGGGCCCTGGGTCTTCTGGAACAAGAGTTACAGATAGTTGCCCTGTGGTTGCTGAGAACTGAACCCAGGTCCTCTGCAAGAGAAGCCAGTGTGCTCTTAACTGCTGAACCATCTATGATTCTAGCCCCCACAAACAATTATTTTTATTGCATAAATGGACATAGATTTCCAAATATAAACTATTCCACAGTTAGAGTCATTATTCTGGTAGCTTTTGTAATGCCATCTGTTAAACCTGTATTATTCATGTCATCTACCCAATGGGAACTGAGAACAGCCATAACATTGAGAAATCAGTATTTGAACCGTTATGAATGCACTACATAGCCAATATTTTGAGTTATTTTTGAATCTGCAGTGTAAGAACTTGCACACGGCATTATCATAGATGACCATTATCATAAGCTAGTTAAAATCATATATTTTAGCAAATGAATGATCTCACTTATTCACTGGCTAAACTTCTTTTTAACACCAATTTTTTATTAGTTTAAATGATGTGTATGTGTATGTATTTGCATGCAGGTTTGTACATGTGAGTGTAGGTGCCCAGGAAGCCAGCAGTGTCAGATCCTCAGGAACTAGAGTTACAGGTATTTGTGAGTCACCAGAAATGGGCGCAAGGAAACAAACTCTGGTTTTCTGCAAGAGCAGTAAGTGCTCTCAAGCTCTGTGCTATCTCTTCAGCCCCTATTTTGGTTTCTGAAATTAAATTCATTATCTCTCTTTGTCTACAATCCTGCCTAATAAGAGCAATTAGTGAACTGGAATGAAATTGTTTTATAATATGAGCACCAATTTTATTGGGATGATAAGTAATGAATCAACTTAAATACTTTGGAATAATTATTTACATACTGTTATGGATGAGAAAGGGTAGGGTCATAGGCCCACCCAAGTCAAGGATTCCAGGAAGCCAACTATTCTAGTTTGTCTTCCATTGCTGTGACAAAACACTCTGACCAACACCAACTTGGGGAGGAAAGGGTTTATTCAGCTCACATCTCCTGGGTCACAGTTCATCCTGCCCAAGGCAGGAACTCAGGGAAGGAACCTGGAGGCAGAAGCTGAAGCACAGGCCATGGAGGAGTGCTGCTTACTGGCTTGCTCTCCTGGCCCATGCCCAGCTTGCCCTCTTATACAATACACAACAACCTGCCCAGAGGTGGCACCATCCATAGTGGTGCCCTCCCACATTGCCCAACAACCAAGACAATACTCCATAGTCATGGCCACAGGCCAGTCCAATGGAGCCAATTCCCCATTTGAGGCTCCCTCAACCCAGGTATGTCAAGTTGACACTAAAGCTATCCAGCACAATTGACCCCTTGTCAACTTGACACACAAAACACATCACTATTCAACCACCACCCTTCCAGTTCTCATCCCCAAGGTATGATGTTAACATTGATCACAACCTAAGACAGTACAACCTTAAAAGCCCCACAGTACTTAAAATGTCCAAACACTTAAAAGTTCACAGTCCGTTAAAAGTCTCTTAACTGTGGGCTGCTGTAAAATCCAAAACAAGTACTGTCTTATTTCAAAGGGAAGAATCAGGCACACTCAAACAAAACCTAAGTCCAGCAAAGTAGCTCATGGCTGGACACCTGGGATTCACTCACCATCTTCTGAACTCCAAAGGGTCTCGGCCGCTCCCCTTCTCTGACTCTGCTGTCCACGGGACACACAGCTCATCTTGCAGGCCCAGGCTGACTCCATTCCACACCTGCTGCTGCTCTTGGTGGTCGTCCCATGGTCCTGGCATCTCCAAAAAGCTGGGGTCGCCACTGAAACTGAGCCAGCACCCCCACCAATGGTCTCTTCTGACCTCTCCTGGTGCAAAGCCTCTCCATGACCCCTGCAATCCTGGGGTCTTCACTGCAACCAAGGTGCACTTCCACCAATGGTCTTTCCTGACCTCTCACAGTGCCAAGCCTCAGCTGCTCTCTGTGATCCCCCTCAAATTTCAACTCCAGAACCATATAGGAGACTCTTACACACTACCAAGTCCTGCTTCTGGCTTGACATGGAGGCTCAGGCCCCTTCTGGAACATAGCTTCTGTGTGCTGACCCTGAAGAAATTCTTCCCAGAAGATTTCACCACAGTGATGCTGGTCTCTTGTTACTTACAGCTGATTTTTCAGCCCCAGCTGACCAGCGTCAATTGTCCCAGTACAACAAAGGATTCACTTCAGGTTCTGGTCTCTTGTTACAGCTGATTCTTCAGCCCCAGCTGACCAGAGCCCATAGATTACACAGTCCTGATGATCTCTGCTTCCCTTTGAAACTAGAAACTTCACAAGCCAGGCCTCCATCATCTACAACTCTTTCAGCAAAACTGTTCCCAAGTTCGACAGCAATGATCTTTAGACATTCAATGATTTTTCTAGCCCAAAGGTCCAAATGCTTCCATAATTCTTCCCCAAAACACCAAGGTCAGGTCTGTCACAGCAATAGCCCACTCTATGTTCTAGTTTGTCTTCCATTGATGTGACAAAACACTATGACTGACACCAACTTGGTGGGGAAAGGGTTTATTCAGCTCACATCTCCTGGGTCACAGTTCATCACTTAGGGAGCCCAAGGCACGAACTCAGGGCAGGAACCTGGAGGCAGGAGCTGAAGCATAGGCCATGGAGGAACGCTGCTGCTTACTGGCTTGCTCCCCTGGCCCATGCCCAGTCTGCCCTCTTATACAGTACACAACAACATGCCCAGGGTGGCACCACCCATAGTGGGCTGGGCCCTCCCACATTGCCCAACAACCAAGACAATATTCCACAGCCATGGCCACAGGCCACTCCAATGGAGCCAATTACCCAATTGAGGCTCCCTCAACCCAGGTGTGTCAAGTTGACACTAAAGCTATCCAGCACACCAACTGAGGCAGAAGTTCTGAAAAAGTTGCTGCAACACTCTGCAATCATGCCTCACCTAATCCCAGTCACAGCCTCAGGGTATCTCAAGAGGCTCCTTCTGATCCAGCCACAGACCCCCACGCCCTATCCCCCTGCCCCCACTTCCTTGTAAACTTACTTCCTCATGTGTTTGGGTTGTAAAACTGCCACTTTGGGGACTTTTGGATGCTGGTCATCCTAATCCTGACACAGACAGGCCAGCCACCATGCCTAAAATAAACCAGACTCCTTTTTCATTGGATTCCTGACATTTTCTGTTAGGTCAGGCTTGGCTGAAAAGCCAGGATGGCATAGACTGGAAAGACCCTCCCTTCTTTTCTGGTCAGGCCAGATTCCCATGAGACCTCTGAACCTGAGACCACCTCCAGATTTGAGCCCCTGACCTGGCTTAATTGGCCAGATTCCAACGTGCCATCATCTCCTCCCCGCCTCCCCCAACCCATAAAATGCTATCCTGGCATCCCAGATACTCACACTTTCTCATAATCCTGGAAGGCCATGGGTTTGCCCTAGAGAGAGCACATTTCCTGGAAGAAAAGCCTGCCTTTATTTACTTTTAATTCGCACTGATGTGGCCTTTACTTCTGCTTTAGATACTTCTTATTTTCTCCTTTTGGCAAGTTAGGTCTCCCCTCAAAATGAACTGTTAGGGCCCTAGAATCCACACCAGACACACCAAAGAATGGAAAACCAATTCTTTCTTTCAGGGGGAAAAACAAACCAGCATGCTGGGGTGGGAGGGAAAAGGCTCCGACCCAGATAAGTTGGCTCACAGGCCTTTTGTACAGGGTCTAGGGGAATTTTAGTGGGGTTTGGGTAACTTCTAGTCTTATTGGATAATAGCAGAGTTACAGCTTATGTTAGGTCAGCCCACCTGCTCCCATATATCAACGGTTATCTTTAGATACAGTCCTGCGACTGGAATGAGGAAATGTTGAGCCAGTCCCCTGCCCTCACATATCAACAGTTATCTTCAGACAAGTTTAATTTTTATTAGCTGTGCAACTGACCTTGAGCAATTGGCCTCCCCCCACCCCCCAATTGGGCAGGTTCCAGTAATTGCTTAAAATGGTGGCTGTACTCAAAATGGAGTCAGTGTGGGCCTCTCTTACAGAACCTAACAGAAACAAGCACACTGATGCTGGAAAATTTTGAGGAAGGTTAATTATGGTCAATCAGACTGTACCCCACTTTTAATGTAGAGGCAGCCATGTGACCCTGGGGTTTGGGGAGATATATACAGTCACTTTTACATGGATGATATTTAACCAGTCTCTAACAAGGATTTTTCCAGAGCAGAGGTATTTGATTAACATATCAAGCATTTTTCAAAGAGCAGATGTATGCAATTAGCTAGCTGATCTCATCAGACCTTGAGACTTCATTCTTTTTCAAAGAATCAAAAATATTTTTATTTTTTTTATTTTATTACATTCTTTTTTTCTCTTTTATTTATTTATTTTTAAGGGATTCTACAATATAATAACACAGTTGTTTTCAGATAACATTGATGTTACTCCATTTGCCATACAATTAGGTAATTGCTGCATTTTGCAAGTATCTATGTCCAATTTTTTTTTTATCTTTTTGAGACAGGCTATATCCAAATTTTGAACAACCCAAGGTTCCCATAGTCCAGTTGGTAATGCTTGTATGCACAGGCATGTTGATCAATTAGGAGTCCAGTCTAAATTCCTGTAGTCTCATGATTCATCCCTATCTCTCTGCAGTCTTTACAATCTACCACACCTCCTCTTCTGCAATTTGTTCCCTAGGCTTTGGGAAAGGGGCACAAGTAGGTGAGAAGAAAACAGTCTACTTTCTTTGGAGTTATCATTTTGGACTGTAGTCTCTTCAGGTTGTTTCCCTTCATGGGTTGACAGCTTATCCAGTGATACCTTTTTAGTCATACTAACAAAGCACAAGCAATTGGATGTATAGGCATTTAAGCAGTACTTGTTCTAGTTTGTCTTCCATTGCTGTGACAAAACACTCTGACCGACACCAACTTGCGGGAGAAAGGGTTTATTCAGCTTACATCTCCCGGGTCACAGTTCATCACTTAGGGAGCCCAAGGCAGGAACTCAGGGCAGGAACCTGGAGGCAAGAGCTGACGCACAGGCCATGGAGGAGTACTGTTCACTGGCTTGCTCTCTTGGCCCATGCTCAGCCTGCCCTTTTATACCATATACAACAACTTGCCCAGGGTGGCACTACTAATTGTGGGCTGGGCTCTCCCACACTGCTCGACCATCAATACTCCACAGATGTGGCCACAGGCCAATCCAATGGAGCCAATTCCCCAATTGAGGCTCCCTCAACCCAGGTGTGTCAAGTTGACACTAAAGCTATCCAGCACAGGCTATATCCAAATTTTGAACAACCCAAGGTTCCCATAGTCCAGTTGGAGATGCTTGTATGCACAGGCATGTTGATCAATTAGGAGTCCAATCTATATTGCTGTAGTCTCATGATTCATCCCTATCTCTCTGCAGTCTTTACAATCTACCACACCTCCTCTTCCGCAATTTGTTCCCTAGGCCTTGGGAAAGCGGCACAAGTGGGTGAGAAGAAAACAGTCTACTTTCTTTGGAGTTATCATTTTGACTCTATTCTGTTCAGGTTGTTTCCCTTCATGGGTTGACAGATTATCCAGTGATACCTTTTTAGTCATACTAACAAAGCACAGGCAATTGGATGTACAGGCATTTAAGCAGTACTAATTATTATGTCAAGCTAAGTTGTGAGCATAGACACAGATGCTGGGATGGTATGCTAATCTGCAAACTGTGGTTTCTCTATAAAGGGTGACAAGTTCTTATTGTGGCTTATAACATCTCCTAACCACTAGAGGACATAAGCTTGTGGCATCTGCTGTGAGTTATTCCTCCAAGGAGAGAGCTAATAGCCAATTAGATTTGGGATATATATATAGACACATGGCTGCCACTTTTGCACAGTATCTCCAGGCAGTTGAGGTGTAGCTGATACTGACAGAGGAGTCTTGCTTGTCTCAAGGAGACCAATATTTTGCTGTATTGCTTTAGTAGACTTTGTTAATGATCTCTGACATTTCAGAGGCCAGTTGTACATTAGCAAGTGATGTGTCAAAACATTTTTTCATGCTCACACCAGGTCTTCAACAACAGGGACTTACTGCCTTTCTCCTTGCATATATCCCACTTATAGGCAAAAGGCCTTTATAATTTTGGGGGGGTTGAATCTCCTAGCCAACATCTCCCAGGCAGAATAATTCATTGCTGACATCAGAGCTTTCCTGTACTAATATATTTTGCTTAATTACACAGCTTATAAAGTCTTTACTATTGAATTTGGCTCTAGATAGAGAATTATACTTTCACAGTTCCTATGCCTATCAGTCAATTTATAAAAGGTAGTTATGGGGCTGGAGAGATGGCCTAGCAGTTAAGAGCTCCAACTGCTCTTGCAGAGGACCCGGGTTCAATCTCCAGCATCCACATGGTGGCTAAGAACTGTCTGTAACTCCAATTCCAGGAGAACTCCAGTTCCAGGGGAATCCAAGACCCTCTTCTGACCTCCGCGGCATTGCAAGACAAGGGTGCACAAACCTACATGCAGACATTACATTCATACACATACAAAAATAAAAAAAATTAATTAATTAATTAAAAAAAATAAAAAGGGTAGTTATACCTGTTTTATAAGAAATTACCACTATAACAGTTGGCTCTAATGTACAGTTAGGGAATGATTTCAGTACCATCATGTTTTTCTTTTTCCTATAAAGGGGAGAGGTAGGAAGGTTTCTCAGCATCTGGAAGGTAAACTTCGTTAGGGCCCATTATAAACAGTTAACCCCAGTAGAATTCAGAGAGATGCTCAGTGTCTGTGATTCAGGCAGTCTGAGGTTCCTTTTTCTTTAATGTTCAGATGGGTCAGCCTCTCTGCTGGCATTTCCGAGTCCATCCTGCACAGCCAAAAGTTGTACATTTTCAGGCATTTAGATTGGTGATTTTTACTTGTGGGAACATACAATTCTCCTCCCATTGTTAGTTTTAAGATCTCAAAATTGAAAATTTATCAATAGGATTGGAACACAGCATTTTCCATTTGTATCCCAGAAGGGATACTACCCCACCTACCACCTCCCTCTTTGTTTTTTAAATTTTTATGTTTTGACCTATAGATGCCTAAGTTGTATTACCCATACCCATAAATAAGAGCCAAGGCATAAGTTTTCATTAAATTTACCTAAACTGTTTCTCACTGACTGTATGCTATTTATTTGGGAAGTAAATTTAAGCTTAATTCCTTTAAATTGTCCTACAAGTAAAAGAAAGTGTTACAATGTGATGTTGTATAATTCAGGAAAATATAGAGACCATTTGTGTACCTTAACCCCAACTTACTGTAGGAAGTTCAATATAAATTATAAATAAAACAATTAACATTTTATATTCCCAATTAGTTCAAATGTATTACCATTTTCACCAAAACCTACAACCAAATTTAACTAATCTAAACATTTCGCTAAGACTTAAAATATCCTATAATATGTGGATAAAGCTTGGGCAGAGTTGAGTACCTGCCAAATAAATTTTACCCAATATACACTTTGCTCTTTAAAGCTATATGACTGGACTATGACTTCAGAGAAATCAAGTCCATTAATTTATATGGTTTATTTTGTATTTCTGTATAAATCTCTACTGAAATACCTCTCTATATAAATATATGTTATTTTTAAGTATACCCTTTTAAACTTCAAATCTTACAGAGTGGATTTTAATGACTATCTTCTTCTAAGCTCTTGGCCTTCTTCAGGCCTGGCATGAAAACCTGCTTTAAAGATTTTCCAGTATCTAGCTCCTTTTTTTTTTCTTTTTTGAGTACAAGCATCCTTCATATAAAACCAATTTGCAAGCAGTTGTGCCCAAACCCACACAGTCCAAGGCTCCCACCATCCAGCTGGAGGGGCTTGAATGTTCAATCAAGTTGATCAAATAAGTGTCCAGACTATATTGTCATAGTTTTACCGTTCACCCCAAATGCAGCCCTTACATTCTACCACTCCCCCTCTTCCACAGATTGTTCCTTAGGCTTAGAAAAGGGGCACAGGTGGACGAGAAGCAGAACAGTCTACCTTGTCTGGAGATGTGGTTTTGGACTCTGATCAGTTCTGGCTGTTTCCTTTCTTTCATGGGCTGACCGTTTGTCCAGGAATAACCTTTCAATCCTACTAATGAAGCACAAGTGATTAGATATATAGGTATTTAAACAGTGCTAATTACTATGGTAGGTTACTTTGGTATAGACAAAGATGTTTGGATGGTGTGTTAATCCATGGATTACTTTTTTTCCTGTGAAAGATGACAAGGTCAGCCAGGCGTGGTGGCACATGCCTTTAATCCTAGTACTTGGGAGGCAGAGGTAGGCGGATCTTTGTGAGTTCAAGGCCAGCCTGGTCTACAGAGTGAGTTCCAGGACAGCTGGGGCTATGGGGAGACCCTGTCTCTAAAAGACCAAAAAAAAAAAAAAAAAAAGATGACAAGGTCTTACTGTGGCATATAATGTCTCCTAATCACTAGAGGATATAAGCTTGTGGCAACATCCATGAGTTATTCCTCCAAGGAGAGAGCCAATAGCCAAATAGATTTGGGATATACAGACATATGGCTGCCACTGCTGCACAGTATCTCCAAGCAGGTGAGGTGTAGCTGATGTTGGTGGAGAATACTTCATTCTTGACAATAGGCCCTGATGTATTCCCGAATTCTGCATCCTAAGCATTTCCCAGACTAGGTGGGTGTGGTGGCCCATGCCTTTAATCCCAGTACCCCTTCAATCCCAGCACAGCAGAGGTCTATGCCAAGGTCAGACACAGAATGATTTCTGAACAAAATGGAGTTTATCTAGCCCACCTTACGGTTTGACGCACCTCACATACAATCAGCAGAAATCAAATGTCAGTATGGGCATAGGCATGGTGATGTTTTTATATTAAGCAAAAGGCAGAACAGATCCCGAAGAAAATTTGCTGGCTTCTTACAGAAATAATAGAGATATTTGACTGCTCCAGGGCTCACATGTACTCTGCTTAGCTTCTTTCCGTTCTGTCCTTGTCCCAACTTTGGTCCTAGGCCCACTTCTGCTATTCCCTCCTGAGAGCTCAGGACTAACATTCTAAGGCAGACCCAGCCCATTTTATCTTGATTACCTAGTGGGTCCCTGGCCACTGGATTCCCATAGTCTCAAAATCAGCCTAGGCCACTTGGCTTTGCTGGAGAACTCTTGACTAGTCAGCTTAGAAACATTCTGTCACTTCAATGAAAAATATGAAAAATGAGAAACTGAAGCAGAAACTGTTTATACCGCATTAGAAAGCAACCAAGGTATATCAACAGTATAAACAGAACCAAACCAACTACACTAAGGCATGGTAGAATTTCATATCAGACCAAAAACCAACAAAAGAAATCCATATGCCAAGATTACAATGTAAGAATACAAATAACCAAATAATGGAAAAGCCAAGATAATATTTCCCTATCAAAATCCTTCAGTACTACAAAAGCATACTGCAATGAGAACTACGCTGAGGGACACAAGAATGTACAATTTAAAAGATCATAAGCACGATTAAAGAATATAACAACTTTAAAGAACAAGCAATTAAAAAAATCTCAGAGGAGAATAAATGCTTGAATGAAACTCAAGAAAAAATGTGAATATATGCCCAAATGAAATGACAAAAACAATTCAGAACTTCAAAAGTGAAATCAGGAAAGTACTAGAAATGAAAATGAAAAGAGATGGCTCGGCACCTAAGGACACTGGCTACTCTTGTAGAGGACCCAGGTTCAATTCCCAGCACCCCACGTGGAGGTTAACAATTATTAGGTTATAAAAAAGGGATGTGCACACCCAGCCCCCAGATAAAAAGGCACATGAGGCTTAAGTCATGCCAGGAACATGATTTACTTCCATGTGGAATTACCAGCAAGGGACGCCTGAAAGGGATGCCTGCAGACACGTGGTGGAACAGAGCAGCTTGGCAGAGAGAGATGGCGCCTGGGGCCCACCCACTTATAGCTATGGGGAATGGCCTCAGGTACAGAGGAAGCAGTCAGAAGATTGACAGTCTCTGGAGGAAGTGGGCATCTGTGTGCCTCGGGATTCCGAGAAGCCCAGACCTAACAACAACCATTTGTAACTCCAATTTTGGGGGGGGGATTAACTCCCCCTTCTTACTTCCATGAGCATTGTGTGACGTGGTTACGCCTACTTACATGTGAGCAATACATACATACATATTAAATAAAAACAATAAAATATTTTAAATAAATGAAGAAAATAAAAGCTGAAATGAAGCTAGAACTGAAGAATATAATAAGCAAATTTGAAATGACAGGAGAAAGCCTCAGATGCAGAATGAAACACAAAATGAAATATCTAGACTAGATGACAGAAAAACATGCAAAAAAATTTAAAATCACAGGAGAAAGGAATATGCAGGGAATGTTGGACACCATGAAAAGAACAAGTCTATATCATAGGCATAGAGGAAGAAGAACCTCAGGTCCACGACATTGACCAAATCTTCAAAAAAATTACAGAAGGAAAAGAACTTCCCTAAATTAAGGAAAGATATATCTATACAGATAGAACAACTGCACAGAATACCAATTAGGCCAGGACAGAAACTCCTGCAATGTAGCACAGTAAAAATTGAACATGCATAGAACAAAGAGGGAATACTGAAAGCCACAAAAGAAAAACCAACCATATTTAAAGGAAAACTTATCAGAATCACAGGTGACATTTTAATGCACACTAACAAAGCCAGAAGAGCCTAGAAAGAAGTATTGCAAGTCCTAAGTACCATAGATGCCAACCCAGAATAGTTTACCCACCAGAACTGTCTATCATAATAGAAGGGAAAAGAAAAATATTCTCTGAGACACATTGGCTGAAAGATTTCATGCCTACCAAATGAGCTATATAGAGAATATTTAAATCAACACAAAGGACTGAAGAAAGAAATGACAATACTCAAGTGGTTACAGAAAGAAAGCAAATTGACACTAAAGTACAGAAACACAAAATAAATCTAAGAATACAAACAGAAAATAAAATGACAGTACCAATTGACACCTTTCAATAAGAACCCTAAATATGAATGACCTCAACTTGCCAGTCAAAAGACACAGAATAGTTAAATGAATTAAGAAGAAGCAAACCCCATCATTTTGTTGACAGAAAGAAACATCTCAGCTTCAGGGACACATATACATTAGGCTGAAAGGATGGAAAATATATTCCAAGGGGCTGGAGAGATAGCCTAGCGGTTAAGAGCGCCGACTGCTCTCACAGAGGACCCGGGTTCGATCCCCAGCACCCACATGGCGGCCGAGAACCGTCTGAGACTCCAATTCCAGGAGAACTCCAGTTCCAGGGGAATCCGACACCCTCTTCTGACCTCCGCGGCATTGCACGACACGGGTGCACAAATTTGCATTCAGACAGTACATTCATACACATACAGAAATAAATAAAATTAATAAAAAAAATTAAAAAAAAAATAAATAAAAAAAGAAAATATATTCCAAGCCAATTATCAACTAAGAAACAAGCAGACACTGCAATTATAAATATCTAATAAAATCAAATTCAAGTTAAAATAATCAAAAGAGATAAAAGTCACTACATTGTGGTCAAGGGAATAATTGACCAAGAACACATGACACTCATGAACATCCATGCACCAAATTCTGAAGCACTCAATTTCATTAAAACAATACCACTGGATTTAAAGACACAGACAACCCTAGCTCAGTAATGGTAGGTAACTTCAAATACCCTACTATCTCCAATAGACAAATCATCTGGACAAATAAACAACATAGAGACATCTGAATAAAATAATATCAGACACTAAATGGACCTAACATACATCTATAGAATACTCTGTCCAAGTACTAAAGAATACATTTTCTACTCAGTAGCCAAGGATGTTTCTCTAAAAAAGACACATACTGGTGCACAGAACAAGCTTCAACGAAACAAAATAGATGAGATAATTACAACTATTCTATCAGACCCCAACAACATAAAGCTTAAAATCAATAACAAACAAAGCTATAATAACTACAGGAACTCATGGAGATTAAACAACACATTCCTGAATGATGAATGGGTAAAAGAAGAAATCAAAAACTAAAATAAATGCATTCTGGCATTTTAATAAATTAAAATGATAACAAATCACAACAAAATCTCTGGGATATATTAAAAGCAGTCCTAAGAGGGGAATTTATAGCTCTAATTGCCTACATTTAAAGAAAATCAACCCAGGCACGATGGCACACGCCTTTAATCCCAGCACCTGGGAGGCAGACGCAGGCAGATCTCTGTAAGTTCAAGGCCAACTTGATCTACAGAGTGAGTTCCAGGCCAGCTGGTACTAAAAGAGAGACTCTGTCTCAAAAATAACAACAACAACAACAACAACAAAAATCAGAAACGGTCTAGCATTTTAACTATGATATGGTGTGGAGAGTTTCTTTTCTGTTCTTGTCTGTTTGGAGTTCTATGTGCTTTTTGTATTTGTATTGGTTTGTCTTTTTTTTTTTTAGTTTGGAGAAATTTTCATCTATTATTCTGTTGAAGATCTGATCAATACCATTCTCTTGGGATTCTTCTCCTTCCTCTATTCTTGTGATGCAGAAGTTTGATCTTTTCATAGTGTCCCACAGTTCCTGGTTGTTCCACTTTTGTGTATTTTTAAATTTTTCATATTCTTTACTTGAGCTTTTTAGTTGTTCTGTATTATCTTCCAGGTCTGATATTCTTTGTTCTGCTTCCTCCATTCTGCTTCCGAGGCTTTTTCTATTCCTTTCCTCTTGATTGAATGAATGTTTGATTTCCTTTTTTGTTTCCTCTTCTGATTTCTTTAGTATTTCCACTTTCTTTTGGAGCTTCTCAATCTCTTCCTGTAGCTCCTTGCTTTGCTGGTTGGTTTCCTTATCTTTTTCATCATGGGATCTTTTCAGTGTTTCTTCTTCCTTCCGGAGTTTGTCATTCTCTCTCTCTAAGTCCTTCTTGAGTTTTTCATTCTCTTTTCTTAATTCTCTGACTTGCTCTTTATAGTCTTGGACTTCTTTAAATATGTTCACAATTGTACTCCTAATATCTCTTTCCTGGGCCATCCCCAGGGGGCTCCCACTGTAGGAATCTTCCACAGGTTTGGTAAAGCTTGGTGTGGAATTATCCTGCACCTTTCCCATGTTGTCTCTTCTTTGTGTCCCTGGCATGTGGGTTTCTCTTTGCCTGTATTCCAATGTGAATCCTGAATGACTCTTCACTGTGTTGAAGGTTTGCTTTGCTTGCCTCCTTCAGATGCCTTCCTTGTTTGTTTGATTGATTTGTTTTTCTCCTTTTCTCCTTGCTTATGGAGTGCTGACTTGTCTAAGCTTTCGGATTTCTATTGGAAGTCTAACTCACTCTTCTCTTTCTGTTCTGAACGTTCTCCAGAGTCCACTTCAACACTCCTGTGTTTCAGGTGGTCCCGGGAAATCCACCAGAATTTCTAAATTAAATAGAATTACCAAAGTTAAGCCAAGAAGAGATGAACACTTTAAAACAGACTCATAATTAGGGATAGTGAAACAAATATAGCCTTCCACCTAGAAAAGCCTGGGCCTAGATAGATTCACAGCAGAACTTAGCTATATCTTCAAATACATACAACCAGTACTACTTATATTATTCAAAAAGAAACAGAGAAAGAACTCCTAATTACATTTTATGCAGCCAGTATTACTCTAATGCCCAAAACAGGTAAAGTTACACATAAATAAGAAAATGATAGGCCCATTTCTAATGAATATAAATCCAAAAATTCTCAACAAAATACTCAAACCACATAGAGTCACCCATGAAAAAGATCACCGACGGGGCTGGAGAGATGGCCTAGCGGTTAAGAGTGCCGACAGCTCTTACAGAGGACCCGGGTTCAATCCCCAGCACCCACATGGCGGCCGAGAGCCATCTGAAACTCCAATTCCAGGAGAACGCCAGTTCCAGGGGAATCTGAGACCCTCTTCTGACCTCCGCGGCATTGCACAACACGGGTGCACAAACCTGCATGCAGACAGTACATTGATACACATACAGAAATAAATAAAATTAAAATAAAAAAAAAAAAGATCACCGACAATGATCAGCTAGGCATCATATCAGAGATGCAGGGATGTTTCAATATACATAAACCAATGAATGTAATAAATCATGTAAATGGATTTAAAGACAAAAATCACATGATCATCTTAATAGATGCAGAAAATGCATTTGACATAATCCAACATTCATTTATGATAAAAGACTGGAGGGAATTGCAATGGAGGGAACATACCTCAACATAATTAAAGATTTATAAAAAAAAAAAAAAAAAAACGTACCCACAGTCAACATCATTGCGAATTGAAAAGAGCTAGAAGGTTTCCCATTAAAATTAGGAAACAGACAAGATGGTTTCCTATATGGATTTCTTTTCAATATGGTGCTTGAAACTCTAGCAAGAGCAACAATACAAGAAAGAGCCAGGGAGATGGTGCTAGCCTAAACGGAAATGAATCTTACTAGTTCCTCGGATCCTGATCATATGAATCTACAGTATCGGTGTCAGCATGCACAATACCCATACAAGCTCAGTCAGACAAACACCCAGCACAGAACTGCAGAAATGGATAGCAGAACCCAGTTTTACCTGAAGAAGCATTGGTAGCTGATTATATTTGGCTGAGGAAGAAATGGCCTTCTTTAAGAGAGGGTCTCCAGATATGCTGACTAGAGCTCAGAGGATGAACTAGCACTGAGGAATAGCCAGGAAGAGTAATTTGTCATAACTAACCCTAACACAAATGACAAAATGTATGAACTCTGGGGTAGTGGGGGTGTGCTGTGGGAAGGTGCCAACGGAGCAGTGGTTTTATATAGGGGATGAAGACTGATTGAAAATTATAGATGGAATATACAAAAAATTCAGTACAATAAAAAAATTTTTAAATGTGGTGTTTTTACACAATGAAGTTCTACTCAGCTGTAAAAAAAACCCCTGAATTTGCAGGTAAATGGTTGGAACTTGAAACCATTATGCTAAATGAAGTGACACAGATTCAGAAATGAGGGCTGTGCTGTTGAGGAAGGCTGCTGGTCCCTGGCTTCTCCCTGGAAAATGGGTAGTTTTCCAACAGCTGCCAACCTAGCTACAAAATTGCTTTGAAGCCAATGCTGTGTGGTTGATTGCCACACAGCCAAATATACACCTGGCCTAAGAGCTGTTTAATCCTCAAGGCCTTCACTATGTAGTCTCAGCACAAACTGTGAGGCTGTTGGCCTCAGATCTAAATACCCAGCTAGGAGTTTATCCCTTCTCACAGGAATCCAATTGTAAGTCTTATTGCTTCACAATTACACCAGCAAAAGAAACATGCTTGGATTGATGGACTGGGGATCAAATTAGATGGTATAAAGAATTTGTTTATTGTATGCAACAAGTTACCTATATAGGTAGAGTGACAACACCTCCCAGGGGCCAATCCTAGATCCCCCTACATCACCTGCTGTTCTTGTCCTTGGGACGACATCAGAAAGGGATGTGCAGTTGGGCAATAAGCTAATGGTGATGGACACGTGTAGCCTGCATTTGTCCACACAGAAAAACAAGGGACATTTACTCTCTCATTTGTGCATCTTAGCTCCAAATCCCTACATGTAAATACATATCCTGATGTAGCTTCAGGATCCAGGAAAAAATGGATCCCTGGGGGTAAAGGGGAAGAAGCTCTAGAGAGAGAGATAGTAAGAGACAGAGGTTATCAAGGAGGAAATGGGGGAAACGGAGATATATTGCTGTCAAGGGAGAAGTGAGGATTGTACAAGAAACCATGGGCATAAAAGTGAAGAAGGAGCTTGAGATTGAGTGATAATAGGAAATAGGTTTATCAATGAGGGAATAATGAAAAGAGAGTAATTTAACTGAGGGTAGAAGAGGGAGGCTTATGCAGAGGGAGAGAGAGGAGTGATCATTCTTAGGTGACTTGAAAAAGCAAAAGTAAATGTATTAGTTCAAAACCCTAATGAAAAATACACGTACAATATCTGTACATGAATGCTTGTGTATAGCTGAAGGTATGTTACAAGAAACACAGTTCCAGACAGGAAAAAGCCTGCCTTTAATATGTTGGTCAGGGTAATCCAAGAAACTCCAAAAATAACACCTGTTATTGCCACAGCCCTTATAATTGCCTCCCAGAACTTGAAGGTAAAGTCCTATTTCTGAAGACAAAACATAACTCAGACCAATGGAGCTGGAACTGACCTGAAAGCCTCCTCCCTGAAGTCTAGCTTTCATAGTATCAGAACGTACTATGCAAGCTACTAAGGGAGAAAACCAATCAATGGTACAACCCAGCTGTAAATCCTAATAATCACAGCAATGACCAATTCAGCCAACTATCTATACTGGTGCAGTAGTGACACTATTATCTTTAGGGTAATCCATAGCCATCTAATTGGACTTAAAACTTGCTTAATGGGCGAGATCACCTGTGAAGTACTGGAAATACAGCCTAATAAACATGGCTGGAAATGTCATAGATCTTTGTTTAAAACCTACACCTGTCACATTCCCTAGACAAGCATTTCTCACTGTGAGCTAAATACAAGTTCTTATATTTACAGATAAGCCTATCTCTCACCACTCACCAATGAAACTTCTTTTTGCAAAGATGGAGACTATTACAGAGTTCTACAACTTGTCAAACACAGAGAATAACTGTCTGTGAGATGCCCAGCCCTAAGTGACATATCTACAAAGGAAGCTCTACACCTAAGGCTCACTAGGTATAGGGGAATGGGAGGCAGAGGGTAAATAACACAGAAAACCACAACTGATTAAAGTGTAGAGAGTAAGATGCTCCAGAGTGCAATTCCCTGTATGTGACTCCTGTATTAATCCTCTGCTGCCCATGGCTCAGGGACCGCTGGACAAGAGGGGGCTGAAAGGTTTTAAGAGCAGCATTGTGGTGGATGAGTGCAAAGAAACAGAGTTATCCAGGAGGCTGGATCTTTCTCATATGAACTAAGTCAATGGTGACAGGAGGCTGAAGACCCAAAGTCAAACTAAACACCCAGCTTAGAAGTGGTGAAATGGATAAGAAGCCCTAATCTTAGCTGAGGAACTAGTAGTAAATGATCACTGCTGGGTGAGGAAGAGTTGATCTTCTTTAAGGCAGTGACACCAGATAGGCTGACTAGGCTCCAGTAGATGATTTCAAACTGAGGGACATCTAGGGACACAAGCTTGACTTGATGGGACATATGACAGAGTGCATGAAATGTGGTGGAGAAACTATTGGTGAGTGCAGATAAGGAAGACTATGAATAAGATATAGGAAATGCATAGAAATTTAATTTTTAAACAGTCTATCAATTTCTAAAAAAATCATCATACAGAAAAAGGCCAAATAGAAATTTAGAAGACTAGAATTACAAAATCAAAATTCTGGGTTCTCCAATAACACTTCTTATGGGGTAAACACTATCACTGAGAATAATTAGGTTAATGGTTGATGGAGAACAGGAAGCCACTATAATTACTTTCTGAGTCTATCTAGCTGGCAGAGGGTGAGAAATGATTTTATAATGAAGCAATTAGCTTGTTCACCTATTATTGCCTTGCCCAGTCTTGGTAAGACTCTGACATAATACAATGCATTGTCCAGCATTACTGAGGTATACTTTCCACAAACACTAGTTACAATTTCTGATTTGTAGAAACTAGAGGATGGAAGAAACAGCTGGATGATGAGAGTGAGCTTAACCACTTTACTGGGAGTTCATGAGCAGGAGATGTCGCTCCATTCATCTTCATTTCAAGAAAATCCAGTTCAATAGGGTCTGAAGCCTGACATTGATATGGCAGAACCATCTAAGCTGATGCAAACAGTTTCTTAAAGGCATTTGTTAGCTCAATTCCTTAAGTTAAGGAGGTTTAAAGCCCTTCTAAGATAGTAAGAACCAGTCAGCATTCTATTCTAGATGCTCTGTTTAAGTGTGGTGTTCTTTGTATGACCTCACACTATTCAGCTTTTCATAGGGACATGGTGATACTTTGCCAAGTGGTATGCATTCTCTAGAACTATCAGTGTTGAACTTGGAGGATAGTATTAAATTTGTACTATACACACAAAATTTAAGAGAAAACATCAACATGGGTTGGATGATCCTTTTTAAGATCCTGGTAAATTTCCACTGGGATCTGTTTTGTCTTTTGCTTGATTTAAAAACAAAATCATGCTGGGCATGATGGCACATGCCTTTAATCCTAGCACTCGAGGCAGAGGCAGGCAGATCTCCATGAGTTCAAGGCCAGCCTGGTCTACATAGTGAGCTCCAGGCCAGCTGGGACTAAAGGCAAACGCTGTCTCAAAAATACCAAAAAGAAAAAAAAAAAAAACCCCACAACAAAAACAAAACAGAATCACACTGTGTCTCCTCATATTAACATTTGAATTCTGGTGACTGCCATGTTTCCTTATTGTACACAACTAATTTTTCCACAGTATTAGTTTCTTCATTTCTCTGTAAACCTAATTTAATCACTGCTCATACTATAACCTTAGAGTACACAGTTTTATGAGTAATTCACAGCTGGAGCATCCAGGTTTTGACTAAATAATTTAGGAGTCCATCTCCCATTTGTATTCTTGTCTTTAAGAGTCTCAGGATTGCACAGGGAGTAATTTCAAAAGAGCTGACCACTATAAATAATTTCATAAAATGGCAAACATGTTTTTAGCTTCCTGTAAACAGATTAAACCTCAAAAAGCAGTATTATTCTTATTTATTTTTCATTATTTTATAAAAATTCAAAAAACAATTCATTTCTATTCTTCAGTTGAAGTCAATGATCTTATCACTTCATTTCATACTTCTATAAAAAATGAATACCAATTTCAAAAATTTGCAAATGATCTCTAATAGAACAGCTCCTTATTTGGGCTATGCAAATCTTTTTACAACTTAGAAGTCACAATACAGATATAATTATTTTATCCATTCACACAATGACTTCCAATGCTGCTTTGTAGTAACATACCCTGGAATCTTTAGTTTCCAAACATAGTTAAAACAAAGGCCAAAGTCAACATACTCCTCATCAAGATAATGAGAACTCATAACCAATGTGCCCTCTTGAAGAACCAAAAATGGCTTAAATCAGGTCCTAAACATCCCCTAAAAATTATTACAGCCTTTTAAAGCAAACTGTTGTGAGACTTGGCCCTTCAGCCCTGCTGCCAAATCAATAGCCTAACAATTTTATTTGCTGTCTTTCACTCCAACAGTATTGAAGAATTGTCCTTAAGAGAGGACTTTCTGAGAAGCAGTTCTTTCATACCTGCAGTTCAGAGGTCTCTATTATTGATCTATTTATTAAGAGAAGAAATGGCCACCAAGAACTTGGAGAAGGCCTATATTTTATTTTCTGTGCTCAGTCAAAGATACAAAGTAGAATAAATAAAAGCACAACAGCAAAACTTATTTCCTACATTATATATAACCTCTCCATTTCTGTTGTGATTATGACTATACTATGGGTCTGAGAGGCCAAGTACTAATGAACAATTTTGGTATTTTAGGAAAGGAAGCAATTAGGACAGAGAGAAACAGAGAAATAACTGAGAACATAGACATTTCACAGTGAGAGCTCAAATCACCTTTCTGTCTGGTTACCCTTTATGGACACAGGGCATGAGCATCCCAGACACTGAGCAAAGCAGATCATGAGAGATTATCTATATTGATATGGATATGGATATAGATATAGATATAGATATAAACAGATATAGATATAACCCTGCTCTGTCATCCACTGTATTAGTTATTTCTTTGTTGCTGTCATCAAATGTCATAACTAAGGCAACTTATGGAAAGAACAGTTTATTGTGCTTACAGTTCTAGAGGGATAGGAGTCCGTCATGGTGGAAAGTCATGGAGATATGGATGTCTGGAACACAAGCTGGGCACTCACATCTTCGAGCAGGTACACGAAGCAGAAAGAGAGAAACTGGAAGTAGAGAAGGCTAAAGCCCACCCTCAGTGCTATGCTTCCTTCAGCAAGACCACAATTCCTAAACCCCCTAAAACAGCACCACCCACTGGAGACAAATATTCAAATACTTGGAGCCTATGGGGGTCAGGACATTATCATTCAAATCACCATACTTATTAAATGAAAAACACCCAGAAACACCTTTCATTTTCTAAAATTCCTACTTAAAATAGGTAGAACAATTGCTACTCAGCGACTATCATGTGCCTGATCATCATCTCTGGCCCCGTATGATACTGCATGCCTTTGATTCCAGCATTTGGGAGGCAGAGGCAAGTGAATCACTGTCAGGTTGAGGCCAGCCTTGGATGATGTACATCGGAAGGTCCAGGCCAAACTCAAGGAGATTAAGCAGCACCCGCCTATAACTAAATGAAAATGATAATGCAACACAACAAAACCTCTGGAACACACTAACAGTAGTCTTAAGAGGATGTTGATTACTTTAAGCACCTACATTAAAAATTATGAGGGGCACAAATAGATGACATTTAGGTAGACTCAAGAATTTGGTTTGGGCTATGTGTTTCCATAAATGATTTTTCATGGAGTCTCACATTCCCAGCATATTCCATTTCTGTTTTAATTTTTAAAAATTGTGTTTGTCTGGTCTAACTCTTCAACTTTCTTGTTCAATCTTGGTTTTCTTTTTTCCATTTCATTCATTCTGTTGGTAAGATTTTTTCCTATCGTTTCAATTTGACTAAGTTTTTCAATGCTATCATTTCTGCCTGAGTTTTCTTGAATATTTTCATGTCTTTTGTGAATTCACTTTCCAAACCTGAACTGCTTTTGGTTTTTGTCATTTCATTTGTTCCATATATTTGTATTTTCCTGTGCTTCAATCAGGAGTTTCTCTGCACCTTTGAGTTTTTATTTGTGTGCATTCCAAATTCATTGAATTATTTCAATGTTTTTATTCTTCTTTTAAATTCTATTTCTTAAGGTTGCTCTGGGTAGTCCTCATTGTTGAACTTCTGTAGGACTGGTGGTATCTGGTGGGGTATTGTTACTTTGGTTTTTATATTATTTGTATCTTTTTTCTTTGCGGTCTGGGCATATGGATATCTTTTGTTGCTTGTGTTTCTGCTGTGAAACTTAAGCCTTCCTTTGTTGAGTTGAAGTCTGAGTCTGTTTATATTAATGTTATTTGGTTGATTTCTGATGAGTTATTAATAGTTCCTTGGTCTGGACTTCAGCTTCCTTCTTTTCGTTTTTATTTGAGGGACTTTACCCTGGGAGGTTAGTCAGGAGCTCCCTGGGAGGTCAAAGGGGCATTGGCTACTCAGGAAGACCCCTAGTAGCCTCAGTGGGACAGAGCCAAGGCCCAAGGAGATCCGATGGGACCTGCATTTTATTTATTATTTTAATTAGTTTAGAACATAGCTGCTTTCATTGTAGCATTTCAATAAATACTTAGTTTTGCTTGATTCTCCCCCTGCAATCTGCATCCCTGGCCTCCCAGGTCCCCATCTATACTTCAACATTTCCACACTGCTCTATTCTCTTTCAGCCTTTCATATAACATTGTTCTATTATTCTCACTGTTCTCCCTTAATTCCTCTTTTTTCTCCTCTCGAGGGTCTCTTTCCACTCTCTTGGCATCTGTGCACACCCAATCCCATATAAATGCTTATAGATCAAATTTCAGAGCTAGGATCTGGATCTGCATGGAGAGAGAACATGGAACTTTGTCTTTCTGCGGTTTATCATCTCATTTAATATATTTTCCATCTCCACCCATTCTTCAAACCTCACAATTTTGATTTTCTTCACAGCTCAATAAAATTATGTTCTGTATGTGTACCACACTTCCTTTATCTATTCATCAATTAATGGACATTGTGCTGGATAGATTTCTTTTCAAGTTGGCATAACCTGGAAGGAACCTTATCTCTTTAAAAATTGTCTCCACAGTTTGTCCTGTGGCCCTGTCTGTGAGAAATTGCTTTGATCAGTGACTGAAATGGGAGGGCTCACCCCATCGTGGAAGTGCCACCCTGGAAACTGGTCCTGAATGAATGCTGGATGAGCATGGGCTGGAGATCAAGCACTGTTCCAACATTGCTCCTGCCTCCAGGTTCCTTAGACGTATAGGATGAAATAAACCCTTTCCTCCCACAAGTGGCTTTTGGTAATGGTGTTTGTTACAGTGACAGAAAGGGAACTAGAGTAGACATGCAGTCTGATTCTATTTCTTTGCTATTGTTAATAGAGCAATAAACAGATATAGATCTTTGTGGTAGAGTATATGCAGAAGATTGGTAAACTGGCATGCACCCCAGTTCTACGTTTAGTTTTTCAGTGAAACTTTTACCCTGATTTCCATAGAGGCTGTGCCACTTTACATTCTTTTTTTTTTTTTTTGCATATTACTGTGTGAATATTACACTTTAATAACATTGTAATAATGGAATGGACAGTTATTGCTTTCACAGTAGAAATCACTCAATATTCTTAAAAGGCACAGAATGATATGAATTAGTTTAAAATATGACATATTTTTATATATCATATAAAATATGACAGTATTTTTATCTACATTATTTGTTATATTAAGGTCAATTTTTGTCATGCATATTTATACATCTACTCATATAACCATACATATTAAATATTGGAGCTTGAGATACCCAGTGGATATGGCCAGGGGACCACATTTAGCAACCAGAAATTCTGTTATGAAAATATTGTATTCTTTCTTTTCTTTTTTTTTTTTTTCTTTAGTCTTTTCGAGACAGGGTCTCCCTGTAGCCCCAGCTGTCCTGGAACTCACTCTGTAGACCAGGCTGGCCTTGAACTCACAAAGATCCACCTGCCTCTGCCTCCCAAGTGCTAGGATTAAAGGCGTGCGCCACCACACCCGGCTCTTTTCTGCTTTTTAAAAATATTTTATTAGACTGTTTTCTTCTCACCCACTTGTGCCCCTTTCCCAAAGCCCAGGGAACAAACTGCGGAAGAGGAGGCGTGGTAGATTGTAAGGGCTGCGGAGAGATAGGGGTGAATCATGAGACTACAGGAATATAGTCTGGACTCCTGATTGATCAACATGCCTGTGCATACAAGCTTCTCCAACTGGACTATGGGAACCTTGGGTTGTTCAAAATTTGGACATAGATACTTGCAAAATGCAGCAATTACCTAATTGTATGACATACTGAGTAACATCAATGTTATCTGCAAACAACTGTGTCATTATATTGTAGAATCCCTTAAAAATAAAAAAATAAAAAAATAATATTTTATTGTTTTGTGCATTTCATACATCATTTCTCCTTCTAATCTAGACTCATCTCCTCTTCCATGTCCCCCGCACCACCCAAGTTCATGCACCCTGCCATTCCTGCCCTGTACATTTTCTGATTCTTTTCAGTTTTTCAAAGCAGAGGACTATTGTTCTTGGGGGAACTTTACTGTTTCAGTCTGTTCCTTTCCCAGTTCCTCTGCTGTTGTAGTTCCCTCCAATCTGTATTGCTTCAACATATGCATATATACATCACACATATACTAAACTGTACACAAACTGTCATTCCTATATCATATTTCAGGATTCACATTTTTCCTTTTTAAATTTATATTACTCTAAATATGCCTACATGTCTTCCACCCATATACCAAGATTACAAAGTCTAAAAATAAGAGCCTGTTAAGGAATTTACATTATAAGAGCACAGTTGCTTTCAGGGAAAGGGGTATATAATATTGATGTTGCTCAGTTCGCTTTACAACTCAGTGTTTGGTGCTAGCATCCACAAATGAGGGACATCATTAATCATTTGTTTTTCTGGGACTGTGCTACTCAGAATAATATCTTCTAGTTCTATCCATTTACCTGCAAAGTTCATGATGTCATCTTTCCTTACTGCTTCATAGAACTCCATTGTGTCGATGTAACACATTTTATCTATCCACTTGTTGGTTGAGAGGCATTTGGGCTGGTTCCAGCTCTTTGCTATTGTGAACAGAGATGCAACAAACATGGCTGTGCATATATCTCTATGGTAGGATAAGTCTTATGGGTATATATCCAGGAGTGGTATGGTTGGGTCGGGTGGTAAGCTCATTTTGTGTCTTATCAGGGTTCTCCATACTGCTTTCCATAATGGTTGCACAAGCTTAAATTCCCACCAGCAGTGAATGAGTGTCCCCTTTCCCCACAATCTCACCAGTATTTGGTATCATTTGTTTTCTTGATCAGAGCCAGTCTTACTGGAGTGAGATGATATCTTAAAGTGGTTTTAATTTACATTTCCTTAATTATTAGCGATGTTGAACATTTTTTAAGATGTTTCTCAGCCATCTTTATTTCCTCACTGGTGAAGTCTCTACTCAGCTCTTTATTCCATCTTTTGTGTGGATCATTTGATTTCTTCCTTGTTTTTTTGAGTAGTTTATTTTTTTTTTTTCTTAAAGATTCTTTGTGAGGCTGGAGAGCTGTTAAGAGCACCTACTCCTCTTTTTTTTTTTTTTTTTTTTTTTTTTTTTTGAGACAGTCCCAGCTGGACTGGAGCTAGCTATGTGGACCAGGGTGCCCTTGAACTCACAGAGATCCACCTGCCTCTGCCTCCTAAGTGCTGGGATTAAAGGCATACGCCACCATGCCCAGCCTAAGATGGTTCTTAGCCACCATGTGGGTGCTGGGAATTGAACCAAGGACCTCTGCAAGAGCAATCAGTGCTCTTAACCGCTAAGCCATCTCTCCAGCCCCCGAGTAGTTTATATATTATGGAAGTTAATGCTCTGTCATATGTATCACTGGTGAAGGTTTCCTCCTACTCTGTGGGTTTTCTCTTCAGTTCCCTGATTGTTTCTTTCACTGTACAGAAGCTTTTGAGTTTAATGAGGTCTCACTTGTTAATTGTTGACCTTATTTCCTGTGCAGCTGCTGTCTGATTTAGGAAGTCTCCTGTGCCAACATTTTCTTCTAACACCTTCAGAGTTTCCAGTTTCATCTTGAGGACTCTGATCCATTTGGAGTTGATTTTTGTACAGGATGAGAGGTAGGGGTTTAGTTTTAATCTTCTACAAGTGATGATCCAGTTTTGCCAATACCATTTACTGAAGATGCTGTCTTTCCTCCGGGTCTTGTCCCCTTTGTCAAATATGAGGTGGCTGAAATTGGGTGCTCAAGTTTGGTTCTTCAGTTTTGTTCCATTGTTCCTCAGGTCTGTTTTTGTGCCAGTACCAGGCTGTTTTTATGACTATAGCCCTGTAATATAGTTTGAAGTCTGGTATAGTAATCCCCCTGTATTGCTCTTTTCGCTCAGGGTTGCTTTGGCTATACCAGGTCTTTTGTTTTTACATATGAATTTACGATTTTTTTTTTCCCAAGTCTGTGAAGAAACTCAGGAAGTTTGATTGGGATTGCATTGAGTCTGTATATTAGTTTGGGTAAGATGGACATTTTTACTATATTAATTTTTCCAATCTATGATCATGGGAGGTCTTTCCATCTCCTGATGTCTTCTTCAATCTCCTTCTTCAGGGATTTAAAATTTTTGTTGTAGAGATCTTTGGTGTCTTTAGTTAGGTTCGTTCCTAGGTATTTTATTATTTTTGAGGCTATTGTGATTTGGAAGTTTTCTTTATATTCCTTCTTCAGTTGCTTGTTGTTGATGTAAAGAAAGGCTACTGATTTTTCTATGTTAATTTTGTTTCCCTCCATTTTACTGAAACTTAATCATTTATAATAAATGGATATGTCCAATGTTAGTTTTGTTACAACAGAATTATCTACTATTTATTTATCATAAAACAATTTTAATAAATCTTATTCACTAGCTTGTATGAAGTCGGTGTGCATAGTTGAGAACAACAGTGATTCAGAATATGAAGTTTATGAGGCTTGGGATCAGAACCCAAGGATGAATTCTAGCTGTGTGACTGACAGCAAGCTGTTTACATTGTCTGTGTCTCCTCTTAACATTGTCCTTAAAATTCAATGAAGTAGGCCAGGTGTAGTGGCACTTGAGAGGCAGAGACAGGCAGATCTCTCTGAGGTCAAGGCCAGCTTGATTACACAGTGAATTACAGGGCTTCTTTATATACTTATAAGTAGTGCATAAATGTTCCTCATTACCCATGTCCTTGCCAATATTGTCATTTGTTTCTGTGATGAAAGTCATTCTGACTTGAGTGAAATGGATTCTGAACATAGTTTTAAATGCTAATATTGCTAGTTGAAGTTTATATCCTAGGAATTGTTGGATGATCTACTCAAAAATATAACCTAGAATTTAAGGGACTATTAAGCAAATATATTAATAAAAATCTGAAGAAGTATTCTAGATATAACTCCCATAAGGTTCAGAGATCTGTGTGTTTCTCCATCATTAGAAACTCTTAATTTGTCAAATAAGAATTAGAGATCATTTTCACAGCCCAATAAAATTCTGTTTGTGTACCCAACTTCCATTATCTATTCATCAATTAATGGACATTGTGCTAGATAGGATTTATTTTTAAGTTGGCATAACCCGGAAGAAGGAAGCTCATCAGTTTAAAACAAATGAGTTGTATTAAAGATCTAGTGATAATCATAAATGCCAAGAAACTTGCACAAGTAGAATGTAAGGATCTAGACTCTAGACTGAGAGCCCTTCAGCCATCCCCATTGAAATTGATTGCTTGGATTTCATTCCTTAATTGTCTTGCCTTAGCCAGTTATTTCCTAGATCTTTGTGCACATGACTTAAATTAATATAGTTATATAAGGCAATGCCACATATATCCTGAGATGAACTTGTCCTTTCTTATTGTCAGAACAGCAACAATATTGCCTGTGAAATAGTGTCTGTGTCCCTCTTGTGGTTACTGCTTTGTGTGTTTGTGACTGAATTAACACTGAGACTTGTTTTCCCTTTAAATTAGATGGAGACCTGTCTTCTAATATTTATGTAACTATATAGAGATCAATATGTTTATCAATAGGAATCTATTGGTTATAGCTGACCACATTGACAAATGGCTAACTCGGTAGTATATAACAATCAAATTATAACATTGGTTTGGAACGCTTAATCTCACACTGCTACTGCATATTTTGTGTTGCTTTGTTTTATTGTTTGGTTTCATTTTGTTTAAGAATTGGCCTCATTTAAGTAGTCTAGTTTTGTATCTCTAACTAGTTATCTTACTGACTCTTTAGGTCTGGGATATAGGAATAAATCACCATACTTAGCTTACTGTTACTTCCTTTACATTACCAAAAAGGATAGCTGGAAACCTTTCAGGGCATCCACCTAAATTCTTTTAACTAGATTTTGGATGCATGTGATCTTCCTGTACATCTCTAGAGAGGTTTCTATGCTGCTGAAAGATATTTTTGTCTTCCTAAGTTGTAGACCAATAGCCCTGAAGAGTAAAAATTATGGTTACCCTCTTATAACAGGATTCCATTTAAATTTAAACACAAAATAAACATCCAAGAGTTGGGACCTGACCTGAGCCTTCAAAATATCCTGGACAGGAAGCAATGTTTTATGAAAATTATGAAATATAGTCTCTCAGTAATATTTTCAAGGTGCCACCTCAGGGTTTCTTAGAGTACATGGCTATTAGGTCCAGAAAAACACTGACTTAGATAAATTTAATGTCAAATTGACATCCCTGTGTTGAGGGAGCCTCAGTTGGGGAACTATCTCTCTTGGACTGGCCTGTGACTATATCTGTGAGATATTTTCTTGAAGGTTGAGTGATGTGAAGGACCCAGCTCACTGTGGGCAGTGCCACCACTGGGCAGGTTGTTGTGTATTGTATAAGAAAGGAGGTTGAGCATAGGCCAGGGGAGCAAGTCAGTAAGCAGCGTTCCTCCATGGCCTGTGCTTCAGCTCCTGTCTCCAGATTCCTGCCCTGAGTTCTTAACTTGGGCTCCCTAGGTAATGGGACATATAAGAAGAAAAAAACCCTTTCCTTCCCAAGTTGGTATTGGTCAGAGTGTTTTGCCACAGCAATTGAAATAAAACCAAGACAAACACTCTAACTGCCTTTGCTGTTGGGGGTTTGTGAAAGACCCCTCTATCTTCTGTGTCTGAAAGTAGGCTAGCCAGAAGAGCCTGGTCTCTGAATCGAGGCTGTGGGCTCCATGGAATGAGTAATGTGAGCAAGTTTATGATCAATAGGATTGAACAGATCAACCAACCAAGAGGAAATTATTATTTAGTAAGTGTGCTCTTACGCTCCCTCTTACAGATATGACCTTACCAAAGCATGAGCCCTGAAATGGTCTTTGACAAAAGAATTGACCTAGTACACATTCTTTATTTGAGGGAAAGCAGATTTTTGTTCCTACAAATCTCTAAAATTTACTGAATCATTCCAAAAGGCAGATAGGATTTCCTATTCCCCATTGTCAGGTATTTGTGACTTAAGCAGCTTGCAATGAAGAATTCCAATTTGTATATAAGGTGAAGGTTTGTAAAACGCCAGCTAACAAAAAAAAAAAAAAAAGAAAAATCTATAACTTCTCATTTTGCCACTCACATGTATTGTCTGAAAGGGACTACCTCATTTTGAAGGTTATAAAAAACCTCATGACTTTTAATGTGAAAAGAACTCTGTGAGTAAACTATTGAATAATTGGGAGCAAAACAAGCTCTGGATTCAGACTGGAGGGCATATTGAATATTTTCCTCTTACTAGTTACTATCTATGGTAAGCAACTATGGTGGAAATTCAGTGGGCTAATTGGTAGAAAACATTTCACACAATGTTTATACTAAACATAATTATATGTTTATAATAAATGGATATTTCCCAATGTTAGTTTTGTTACAACAGAATTACCTACTATTTATTTATCATAAAACAATTTTAATAAATCTTATTCACTAGCTTGTATGAATTCTAGCTGTGTGACTGACAACAAGCTGTTTATATTGTCTGTCTCCTCTCAATATTGTCCTTAAAATTCAATGAAGTATTGTGAGTTCAAGCCCAGCCTGGTCTACAGAGTGAGTTCCAGGACAGCTGGGGCTACAGGGAGACCCTGTCTCAAAAAGACAAAAAAAAAAAAAAAAAAAAATTCAATGAAGTAGGCCAGGTGTGGTGTAATGGCACTTGAGAGGCAGAGACAGGCAGATCTCTGTGAGGTCAAGGCCAGGTTGGACTACATAGTGAATTCCAGGTCTGCTGAGGCTGCAAGGTGGCCCCTTCTCAAATAAACAAAAAATAATGATGTCAAACAAAATGAAAGTGTCTATCATTTATCCAGAAAATAACAGGTGCTTGAGAGTTATTAATTGATTTTCTCATCTAAAATGTATATTGCAGGGGAGCTAAGAAGTCTGGTATAGACTCTTCATTATTATTCTGATGTATCTGAATGCTCTTCTGCATCACACAACTTCAAAGATGCTATTTTCTCCTTAATGGCGTCCAAACAAATAAAATGTTAAAAATAAATTGCATGAAACACAGTGGGAAATGAAACTTAACAGGTGGAAGATCAAGTGGAATTAAGCTCTTGCCCAAATGTCTGTAAAATTGATTTGACTTAATAAGTTTGATGCAAATTGAGCTGTGTCATTTGGGATGTACACACACACACACACACTCACACACGTACACATTTTTAACTGTGTGAGCACATATTCTTTTCACTGTCCTTTTAGAAATCTCATGAATAAATGAATATAAATAGGTTGTTTTCATTTTTAAAATTCAACTTTTTATGTGAAATTGAAAGCTGAATATAAGCTAACCTATGTATGAACAGACTTTCATGGGAATTTGAGACTGTCCAAAGACATCCTACACTGCTACATTGTTATTTTGTTTGTGATAAAAGAAATACTTTAAGTTTATCTCTTTTTCTTTCATTATTTTATGGGCATGATGTAATGGTGTGTGTGGAGGTCAGGAAACACTTTCAGGTGTTGCTCTCTCCTCCCACCACTTGGATTCCAGGGACTGAACTCAGGTGGTCATGCTTATTTTAAAATACCTTTATGGACTGAGTCATCTCGTTCGCCCCCACCACATCGTCTCAGGCAAACATGAAAGACAGATAGATTTAGATATTGATTGAGATGATCCCCATACATATTTATATCTATGAACGGACAATGTAAAACTTATTTACCCCAAGTAATATGGCAAATTTGGAATAAGAACTTTCTTTGAGCTCTCCAGCTAATTTCTATGTGTCACTCAGGATTCACCTTGAATATCTTCCAGCAAACTTTTCCTTTATCCCTTGATCCTTTTCAGTAAAAATGAAATGCCCTCTACACTGTGGAAATTCCTCATCAGATGCCAACTGTCTATTCTTCATCCGCCATGTCTCCTAGACTGTGAGTATGGGAATGATTTCATCTTTCTTATTCCTGAATCAAGTGTCTCAGCATAGTGCGCAGCACATGCTAATTGTACATTGGTGAACTGAACTGAATCAATTTAGAGACTGGTTATGTATGTAAATGAATTCCAAAATGACCCCAAATGTATAAAAATATCCTCTGAGTTGAAAAGACTTTCCATCCCAGAGAAAAGCTCTATAAGACTCAGGAAGTTAGTAATTTACAGGTCTCAGGAAGTCCCTGAAACTTGCAAGATTCATAAGCTCCCTCCTTCCTTTCCCAAGGGTGTATGAACAGTAATTACTCTTGGGAAGTGACAACTCTGACCTGTCCATCCCTTCCATTCATGGAGAGCTCTGGGATTTCAGCATTTATAAGGTGGGGTTTTTAGTTATGTAGCAGCTGTTGAATTGTCATGTTCCTATAAATAAGTCCTTACTGTTATTTCTGTAAATAATGCCAATAAACTCAATAATTCAACACATTGGGCTTTGGTAGAGCCATTTCTTTGATCTGTCATTGGTGCCGTACCTTTCTGGGGAGGAGTGGTTCTTTTACATTTCTCCAGGAAAATTCATTCAACAGCAAGTCACTACTCATCCAAAAAGAACGATTCTTTATCTAGTTTCCTGACAAAGACATTGATGTACAGCCTTTATTTTTTTATTTTTATTTTTTGGTCTTTTCGAGACAGGGTCTCCCTGTAGCCCCAGCTGTCCTGGAACTCACTCTGTAGACCAGGCTGGCCTTCAACTCACAAAGATCTGCCTGCCCCTGACTCCCAAGTGCTAGGATTAAAGGCGTGTGCCACCACGCCCGGCCAATGTATAGCCTTTAATAAATCAAATTCTGAATTGTGTTGTACTAAAGAGTTCCAGCTCCTCACTGAGATATCTGGGACTATAACACCACAAATGTAACCTGTGAACAATGCGACACACACCATGCACTTGTGAGTGCATGTGGTGAGCTCATTTTAGCTTATCTTTACATATCAACCATCAGTTCTGTGTGTCTTCTTTACTCCTGAGCAGAATAAAAGTAATGGAGTAATTATCATTCCCTGATTCTTGGCAGAGGGAACCAAGACTTTTTTCCCCATCGAATCAGAGAAAGAAAAGAAGATTTTGTAATTGATCAGATTTCATTCACTTTAGCAGAAGCTTTTAACTTACATGATAGGCTCAACATCTATAAATACTATAAATCTGCAAAACCACACAGAAATATCAGCTGATGTTAAGTTATAATTTGATAATACGATAAGGACAATTTGGAGAGGAAAGAAAATGGTCATCATAGAGAAAAGTCCATAGAGAAAATGGTTATCATAAAGTATAACTCCTTTTAGAAGCAGCCATATTTTAGTTTTCTATGTTGTTATTTTAATTATACAGATTTATGGGGCATTGGATAGTAATTTGATACATGTATATAATGCATAATGACCAAAATCAGGTTCTTAGTGGTTCACGTTAAGCACATAATAGTTATATATATTTAGGGATAGCATATGATACATACTGATCCTGAGCCTTCAAGCTCTTCCTTTATAGTTCATAAAATATGTAATAGGTTATTGTGTACTATATATATATATATATTGATATTATACAGAACATTATAGCTTATTATCTCCAGTGTACTGTGTTTAGGTAAGTATTGTCCAAACATCCATAATCCCCCAAATCCCCCCTTCCCTGCCTCTCATAACTTATACATTCCAAGTGACTTTAAAAAAGATCTTCATATGATATCATACATCATATTTATATTTATGCACTGTTATATCACTTAACATAATGCCTTACATTTCCATCTGTCTTTTTATAAATGATAGGATATTATTGTTTTTATGGCCAAATGGCATTCCATTGTACACATAGCCAGATGTTCTTTATTCATTCATCTGTGTATATAGATCTTTGTTGATTCCATCTCTCAGCTATTGTGAGCACAGGAAGCATTAATGTTCATGTGTCTCTGTGATGTGCCGATTTCATTTCCTTTGAGTGTGTGTAAGAACTGTGAGAGCTGGATAACCTTGTAGTTCTCTTTCTGGTTTCTCCCTGAGTCTCAGGAGACTAATCCAAAATGGAGATATACTTCATCTCTCAAAGACACTAAAAAAGACTTTGTAATATAACTAAAAGCATTTTACCCAAGGCAGCCAGATCATTAAAACTACTGTATTTTTTCAAGGAAACAAACCATCTTTCCTGTGTGTTTTAGACAGACAGTATTGACTTCATTTAAAAGTGAACCCTAAGCAGCAGTAACAGTAACTTTTTGACATAGGAATGTAGTAAAGCAATGTAAAAATTAACTTATTTTCACATTTATACTGTGCTCACCTCTGAGGTTCAATTTTCTAATGTGTATATTTTTAAACTGTTCAGAATAAAGAATAGTGATGTCTTAAAAAGATCTACAAGGGATAATTTACCATTTCAGCTAAATGGTGCTTAAATCATGCACAGATCAGCACATCTGTATATAAAATAGAGAAAATGAGTCATTTTATCACAATACTCAACATTAGAACTATTAAATTGTACATACATTTGAATTAATTCTTAAACTCCAAACAAGACACATAACTAGCGCTATATTTGTTCTATAAACTCTTATATTGAAAATTACATATCAGACATTTATAGTATAGTAGGAATACCATTTCCTTGTTTTCTTCTAATAGTGTTGAACACTACCCTGCTAAAGAATATAGTTTATTTCACACTTTAGTATTGAAACAGTCTTCATTTATAAAAAGATAATCAAATCTGATGTCACAGGAAAGAAAATGAAAGTAGACAAATGGCATTTCATGAAACTGAAAATTTCTGTATAGCATAGGAGACAGTCTTCAGAGTGAAGAGGAAAGATTTAGAGCAGGAAAACACGGATCTGATAATAGCTTAATATACGGGACATATAAGGAATTCAGCTCAATAGCAAAATTACAAACAATTAAAAATGTTTTTAATAAGCAAGTTGTTTTTCAAAAGAAGATTTATAAATAGCCAATATGTACATGAAAAATGCTTACTCACTAAGTTACTAATCATCAGGAAAATTAAAAGCCAAATCATACTGAGATATCACCCCACTTTAAGAAGAGTGGCTGTTTCTTATAACATCTCCTAACCACTAGAGGATGTAACCTTGTGGCATCAGCCATGGGTTATTCCTCCAAGGAGAAAGCTAATAGCCAATTAGATTTAGGATATACAGACATATGGCTGCCACTGCTGCACAGTTTTTCCAGGCAGGTGAGGTGTAGCTGGTGCTGACGGAGGAGTCTTGCTTGACTCAAGGAGACCTATATTTGCTTTATTGGTTTAGTGGCCTTTGGTAACACTCTCTGGTATTCCAGAAACCAACTGTACACTTGCAAGTGTGGTCTCAATACATCTTTCCCATGCTTATATCTGGACTTCGACAGCAGGGCCTTATCACCTTTCTTCTTGCAGGTATCCCTGCAAGTTTACAGGCAAGAAGCCTTTTCCTTTTGGGGGAGGGGGGGGCGCTTCGATCACCTGGCCAACATCTCCTTGGTAGAATAATCCATTGCTGATATCAGAGCTCTCCTGTATTAATATATTTTGCTTAAGTGCATAGCTTAAGGAGACTTTAGTATCATATTTGGTTCTGAATAGAGAATAATCCTTTTCACAGTTCCTATGTCTATTAGTCAAGTAAAGAAGGCAGTTTTACCAGTTTTATAAGAGATTGCCTCTATAGCAGTTGGTTCCAATTTACAGTTAGAGAATGACCTCATCATCATCATATTTCTCCTTGTTCTATGGAGGGGAGGTAAGAAAGTCTCTCATATCAAAACTTTCCAGCACCTAGAAGGTAAGTTTCGTTAGGACTCATTATAAAGAATTGTTACAAGTAGGATCCACAGAGGGGTTTGATGTCTGTAACAGAGGAGTTTGATGTCTGTTTGATGCCACAAGCTTACATCCTCTAGTGGTTAAGAGATGTTATAAGCCACAGTAAAACCCTGTCTTATTTTACAGAAAAAAAAAACGTAATTCATGGATTAACATACCATCCAAACATCTGTGTCTATACCAAAGTAACCTATCATAACAATTAGTACTATTTAAATACCTACATATCTAATTGCTTGTGCTTCATTAGTAGGATTGAAAGGTTATTCCTGGACAAACTGTCAGCCCATGAAATGAAACAGTCAGAATTGACCAGAGTCCAAAACAACAGCCCCCGAGAAAGTAGACTGTTTTGCTTCTTGTCCACCTGTGCCCCTTTTCTAAGCCTAGGGAACAATCTGCAGAAGAGGGGGCATGGTAGAATGTAAGGGCTGCGATTGGGGTGAATGGTGAAACTACAGCAATATAATCTAGACACTTATTTGATCAACTTGATTGAACATACAACCCCCCCCCCCCGACCCATGGGCTGTGTGTGGGCAGGCACAACTGCTTGCAAATTGGTTTTACATGAAGGATGCTTGTACTCATAAATTATTACTTATTGTTAAAAAGTGAAAAAAAATAAAGAAGTAATGAAAAAGAGTGGCTGTTTCAAAGCTTCTGTACAGTGAAAGAAACAATAAAGGAGGTGAAGAGAAAACCCACACAGTGGGAAGAAATATTTACCAGTGACACATCTGACAGAGCATTAACGTCAAGAATATATAAACTAGCCAGGCATGGTGGCGCACGCCTTTAATCCTAGCACTTGGGAGGCAGAGGCAGGTGGATCTTTGTGAGTTCAAAGCCAGCCTGGTCTACAGAGTGAGTTCCAGGCCAGCTGGGGCTACAGGAAGACCCTGTCTCGAAAAGACCAAAAAAAAAAAAATATGTAAACTACTCAATAAAACAAAGAAGTAAGAAGACAAATGACCTACTCAAAAGATAGAGTAAAAAGCTGAACAGTCTTCACCAGTGAGGAATTAAAGATGGTCGAGAAACATCTTAAAAAAATGTTCAACATCATTAATAATTAAGGAAATGCAAATTAAAATCACTCTCAGATATCATCTCACTCCAGTACAGCTAAGATCAAGAAAACAAAAGACAACAGATGCTGGAGGAGTTGTGGGGAAAGGGGAACACTCATCCACTGCTGGTGGGAATGTAAACTTGTACAACCACTATGGAAGGCAGTGTGGAGAACCTTAAAAGACTCGGAATGAGACTATCACCTGACCCAATCATACCACTCCTGGGTATATACCCTAGAGACTCATCGTACTGCAATGATACATGCACATCTATGTTTATTGCAGCTCTCTTCACAATAGTGAAGAGCTGGAACCAACCCAAATGCCCCTCAACAGACTAGTGGATGACAAAGATGTGGTACATCTACACAATGGAGTACTATTCAGCAGTAAAGAAAGATGGCATTATGAACTTTGCAGCTAGGTAAATGGATGGAGCTCGAAGCCATTATGCTGAGTGAAGTAACACAGTCCCAGAAAGACAAACGGAGAATGGTTTCCCTCATTTGTGGATGCTAACACCAAATCCCCCAGACAAAAGGCAAACTGAACAACATTATGGTTATATTTCTGTTTATCTGAAAGCAACTATGTTGTTATAATGTGAATCTCTCAACAGGCTCTAGAATCCACTCACCAATTATTTTCAGACTCTGTAATTACTGTATATGGGTGGAGAGTATGATCCACATTTTAGAATAATATAAAATTAATGGAGGAAAATGTGAATCCCTAAACATAAAAAAAAAGACTGAGAGAAAGATGCAGGACAGTTATGAATGATCTGGGATGGAGTGGGGTGGGGGTGAGGGAAGGGGGAATATGCCTGAATAGAAATGAAAAATGTATGAAATACACAAAACATCAATAAAAAATAAACAAAAAAAGAAGAGTGGCTGTTTTATTAGCAAAAAGACAAGGAATAATAAGCACTGCCAATGCTATGAAGGAAAAGACAGACTGTGAATTAGTATAATTATTGTGGAAACAGTACACTAATTCCTTAAAATATCAAAAGACAGATCTACCATGTGATCCAGTGATTCAACTACTGGTCACATATCCAAAGATATTGAAATGAGTGTGTTGAAGAAACATCTGCACCCCAGGCTTGTTGCAGCATGATTCACAATAACTAAGAAAAGAAATAATCTGAATGTCTATCAGCACAATGAATGGATAATGAAATGTGATATACACAAATAAATAAGAGCAATATTCATAAAACACAGTGTCCTTTGTAATAACATAGATGGACCTGTGGAGATGTTGTGTAGGTAAAATGACTATAAATGAGAGCGGGCATGGTGGTGCACGTCTTTAATACTAGCACTTGGGAGGCAGAGGCAGGCGGATCTTTGTGAGTTCAAGGCCAGCCTGGTATACACAGCGAATTCCAGACAGCTGGGGCTACAGGGAGACCCTGTCTCCAAAAGACCAAAAAAATGAGTATAAATGATATTTCTGACTATATGAAAACAATAAGCCAGACCCAGAAAGGTAAGTACCACACAACCACTTTCATAATTAGATCTATAAGTGTTGTTCTCATGGAAAGCTAAGAGTAGAATAGCGATGAAGAGCGATGGATAGGGAAAAGCTGGCCAATGAGTGCAGTTATGGTAAATAGGGGTGAGAGGTTCTAGCTCCTCATTGCGCAGTAAGTTGGCAGTACATTAGAATCGCGCACTGTGTATTTCAAAAAAATATACAAAAGGTGATTTTTTAATATTTTCACTATGAAGAAATGATAAACATTTAAGGAGTTGTGTATCTTTAAACTATTTAAGGCATTATACAATGCATACATTATTGAAACGTCTAACATGATGGTACTTTATAAATGCCCAGTTTTTACATTTATGTGTAACAAAAAGTTCTTGACTTTTGTAAAGTAAGTCATGGGGTATCTGCATATACTAAAGTCACACTCATACCCATGATGAGTGTCCTAGGCAGACACTATCACCTTCAATGAGTGGTTTCTCTCTAGCTCCTTGGCACTGCATTTAATGGAAATACAACCAATTAGGATTGTTGATGACTACTACAGTGCCTTAAAGTGTTACTCCAGAGCAGCATCTTCAAGTGAAGTCAGCTGCACGTTCCAGTCTGGTTCTTTTCTCTTCTTGAAAATTCACTATGGGTATTTTTTTTAATTTTTTTAATAATTTTATTTATTTCTGTATGTGTATGAATGTACTGTCTGCATGCAAGTCTGTGCACCCGTGTAGTGCAATGCCGCGGAGGTCAGAAGAGGGTGTCGGATTCCCCTGGAACTGGAGTTCTCCTGGAATTGGAGTTACGGGTGGTTCTCAGCCGCCCTGTGGGTGCTGGGGATCGAACCCGGGTACTCTGCAAGAGCGGTCGGCGCTCTTAACTGCTAGGCCATCTCTCCAGCCCCCACTATGGGTATTTTAAAAATATTTTTTTTATTTTATGTGTATGAGTGTATTACCTGCATGTGCATAAGTGCACTAGTGTTGTGCAATGCCAGTGGTGGTCAGAAGAGGTCATCAGATCCCCCTAGAACTGGAGTTAAAGACAGTTATTAGCTGCTGTCTCAGAGCTGGGAATCAAACTGGGGTCTTCCATAAGAGCAGCCTGTGCTCTCAACTGCTGAGCCAGCCCTCATTATACATCTTAATACAATTTTTTGTCTTTTTTTTTTTTTTTTTTTTTTTTTTTGTCTTTTCTTTGAACCGGGTCTCACTGTATGCCCCAGTTAGCCTGGAACTTGCTTTGTAGACAAGTGGCCGAACTTAAGAGTACACCTGCCTTTGCCTCCCAAGTGCTGGGATTAAGTGTATGTGCCACCACACCCAGCTAACAACAATTTTTTATTAGTCTCTTATTGGCTTCTTTTTCCAAGGGATTGAGCCACAAAATGCATTCTTTTGCTGACGTGTTTAAGCTTTTTTCTCTCATCAGGAACATTTTTACCATTTGTTCCAAGTCGATCTAAGGCCTTTAATTATTATTAATTGTTCAATGTGAATGTATTCTATTAGTGTGTATTAATGTGTGCGATAGAGTCTATCTATGCATAGGGATAACATGAGGAAGTGTGCACGCCAGTATACAGGTGGATACATTGCCCCGAGTGGCGAGGTGCAGAAGAGGGTCTCGGATTCCCCTGGAACTGGATTTCTCCTGGAACTGGAGTTTCAGACGGCTCTCAGCCGCCATGTGGGTGCTGGGGATCGAACCCGGGTCCTCTGCAAGAGGGGTCGGCGCTCTCAACCGCTAGGCCATCTCTCCAGCCCTGATCTAAGCCCTTTGAACTGTAATATATGCAACATTTGTGACATTTGTGCTAATTTATACACAAACTTAAAATCTTGTCTTATAAATATTAATAGGCTGTTGAGATGGCTCAGTAGGTAAAGACATTTGCTGCTGAGACAGATGACTTGAGCTCAATATCTGGAAATCACTTGATCCAAATTTTCCTCTGATCTCACACACACACACACACACACACACACAAACACACACACACTGTAGCAAGCAAGCACATATACTTGCATATGCACATACACACAAATGCACACAATAAATAAATAAATCCAAAATTTTAGACCATTAAATACCCATTTTCTCTTTTATTGTGAAAAAGGAATGAATGAAATCAGACTATAGCATTTATAAATCAGCTCCAAATGTATTAACATTTTTGGTGGTTTCTTTTTTTTAATAGTTTGAGAATTTCACACATGTATATATTTTGATCAACTCCACTCCCATCCCCTCCCCTCCTGTTCTTCCCTTACCCCTCTCTACTTTCCCCTCCCATTTTCTTGTTTTAAAGTTTCTCTTTGTTTATAAAAATATTTTATTTATTATTTTTATTTTATGTGTATGAGTGTATTTCCTTCATGTATGTAAGTGCACCTGTTTCGTGATATTCCCACCAAATTGGAAGAAGGCATTAGAATCCCCAGAACTAGAGTTTCAGACAGTCGTTAGCAGCCATGTGGATTCTGGGAGTGAAACTCTGGTCCTCTGCAAGAGCAGTTGGTGCTTTTAACCACCGAGCCATCTCTGCAGCCCCTTACCTTCCATTTTTCATGTGCTTTTATTTTTTTTTTAGCCCACTGAGTCCACTTAGTACTATCAATATGTGCAGTGTCCTAGTACCATCTTCTGGAGTTTAGATAACCTATTAGTGCCAACAAATGAGTAAAACTGACGTCACTTCCTCAGCTGTCATCAATTGCCAATAGATCTTCAGCTAGGAGTGGGACTTCAGGAGCCCCTGGAATTTTTGCCTGGGAGGAGGACTACGGTACAAATCTCCAGTTTAAGATGGAGGACCGACTCATCTCTTCTTTGTACTCTTGACCATTGTGGGCCTCCGTATTAGTCATCACCTAATTTTAAAAAAATGAGTTTTTCTGATGAGGTTTGAGAGATGCAGAACCCTTTGAATGCCCATTTTCTCAAATGGAAAAAAAAAGTGCTTTGAACAATATTAATGTGAAAAAGAAAGGAAAAGTAGAAAAAATGTGTATGTTGGTGTATCTTAAACAGTTATAAATTAATTTCCAGTGTCAACCTTCGGGTGTAGGAGAAAATAACAATGTCTTTACAGTTTATTTCTTCAAAAAATATTCTAAGAAATATTTTTATGAAATACCCCAAATATTAATTTTTCCTGTAATCCATGCTCATACAAGAATGACTTCAAATTCATACTAGTATTATCTAAGCTGATTGTATTAGAATTCTCTCTTCAGCTATTTCCTAAAGTAAAAATATAGACACCACTAAAGATAGAATAATTGAGTTTAGGCTTTTCATCTGAAATCTTCTTGCCTTAACTCAAGTTATTGAAATAAACAATTTATTGGGAAGACAATGTTATTTATAATTGTAAGATTTCTATATCAGTAAGAACTAAGAACAAAGATGGTATTTCTTTGTTTCTATTTCATGAATTTCTGTTTCATTTTGTTATTTCTTCTCATCTGCTAGGTTTGTGTTTGGTTTGTTTTTGCTTTTCCAGAGTCTTTAGTTGTACTATAAACTCATTTATATCTGCTCTTTTTGATTTTTTGATGTAGGCACTTAGAGCTGTAAATTTCCCTCTTAGGAGTAGTTTTTAAATGTCCCAAAGTTTTGTTGTGTTGTATAATCATTTTTCATTTCATTCCAGGAATACTTTTATCTTTTTCTTAATTTTCTCTTTGATGTATTCATCATTTGAGAGTGTGTTATCGCCATGAGTTTATAGACTCACTAGAGATTTATTTTTATCTGTTTGAATGTACTGTCTGCATGTAGGTTTGTGCACCCGTGTCGTGCAATGCCGAGGAGATCAGAAGAGGGTGTCAGATTCCCCTGGAACTGGAGTAAAAGTCCGTTCTCAGCCACCATGTGGGTGCTGGGGATCAAACCCTGGTCCTCTGCAAGAGCAGTTGGTGCTCTTAACTGCTAGGCCATCTCTCCAGCCCCAGTCAATAGAGATTTTTTTAGCTGTTGATTATGCCTTATGTTTTGTGCTCTGACAGAATGCATGAAATTATATAATTTTTTATTGAGGTTTGCTTTAGTGGCCCAGTATGCCATCCATTAATTTTAGAGAAACTTGTAGTAGCTACTGAGTGGGATATTCTTTGGTGCTTGGGTGGAATATTCTGTAGATGTCTGTTAAGTCCATTTGATGTAAGATGTCATTTAATTCAGTTGTCCCTCTGTTTATTCTTTGTCAAGTTGAAGTGTCTATTGAAATATTGAAGTCACCTACTATTACTGAGTTGGGGTTCATCTGTGTTATAGTCCAGGAGTACTGTTTTTATGAAATTGGTTGCACCAGAGTTTGGTGTATATATTTTCATGGTTGTAATTTCTTTTTGGTCCATTGTTCCTTTGATTAGAATGAAGTGCCCCATTTACATCTTCTGATTAATTTTAATTTGAAATTTATTTTGTCAGATATTAGAATTGCAACACCTTCTTGTTTCTTAAGGCCATTTTCTTGGAATATTTTTTCTATCCTTTCACCTTAAGGTAGTGCCTATTCTTAAATTTGAGATGAATTTCTTAAAGACAACAAAAATTGGATTTTTTTTCTTAATCCATTCCACTAGCCTGTATCTTTTGACTGGGAATTGAGGCCATTGATATTTAGAATTATTATTGAACGATGTGTCTTGGTTACTGTCATTTTAATTTGTTTTATTTTGCTCTTATTTTGTGTTTCTGTAATTATTACTTCCTTTTTTTCTTCCTGCAGCCCTTGTATATAGTCATTCCTATCTCTGCTCCTTTGAATTGCTTTGAGTATTCTCTGTAGGGTTGATTTTGTGGACATGAATTTTTCATGGAAAATTTTCTGTTCCCTTTTGACTATGACAGTTTAGTGGGTAATGTATTCTGGGTTGGCATCCATGGTTATTTAGAACTGGGACTACTTTGGTCCAATCTCTTCTGGCTTTCATAGTTTGATTTAAAAGTCAGCTGTAATTCTGATGGGTTTTCCCTCATACATAGTCTGGGCTTTTTTTTTTTTTTTTTTTTTTTTTTTTCTAGCACAGCTCTCAGTTTCCTTTCTTTTTTATGTGCATGTAGTGCTTTTTTAAAATAGTGCTTTTATTGATGTTTTGTGTATTTCAGATATCATTTTTCAGTTTAACTTAGACATATTCCCCTTTCTCTTCCCCCCGCCCCACCCCAGGTCATGTGCTCTGCCATACATGTCCTGCATCTTTCTCTCAGTCTTTTTAAAGTTTTTCTCTGCAGAGGTTTACTGTTTGAGGCAGCATGCTATGCTTTTTATGTTTAAATGCCACGTGGAGTTTCTGTTCTGGTCCTGTCTTAATTTGGTATTCTACATGCTTCTTATATCTGTATATGTCAGTCTTTCCTTAATTTGAGAGAAGTTTGCTTCTATAAACCTGGTAAACTTCTCATCAATGCCATTCACATGAGATTCTTCTCTTTCCTCTATGCCTATAATGGGTATATTTTTCTTTTCATCATATTTCCTGCATATTCCATTCCTGCTTTTTTGAGACAGGTTCTCCCTTTAGTCCCAGCTGGCCTGGAACTTGCTCTGTAGGCCAACCTCACCTTCAACTCACAGAGATCTGCCTGCCTCTGCCTCCCGAGTGCTGGGATTACAGGCATGCGCCACCATGCCTGGCCATTCCTGTGTTTTAAAACTTTTTTATAGCCTCTGTTTAAGGAGGCCAGTTCTTCCATTTTTTTCCATTTTGTCATCTAGTCTTGATATTCTGCTTTCCATCTCATTCATTCTGCTTAGAAGGCTTTTTCCTGGAGGCTGGAGAGATGGCCTAGAGGTTAAGAGCACTGACTGCTCTTGCAGAGGACCTGGGTTCAATCCCCACATGGTGGCTGAGAACCATCTTAACTCCAGTTCCAGGGGAATCTGACACCCTCTTTTGACCTCCACGGCGCTGCATGACATGGGTGCACAAACCTACATGCACACAGTACTTTCATACACATACAAAACAAATAAAAAATTTTAAAAAAGAAGCCTTTTTCCTGTTGTTTCAGATTGACTTACAGAGTTCTCAATTCCATCTTCATTTTTGGCTTGTGTTTCCTTTAATATTTCTATTTCTTTTGTGAATTCACATTTCAAGTCCTGAAATTTTTTTATTTCATTCAGCTACATTTTTTCATTTTCCCAAGTTTCCATTACAAGTTTATGCCTATCCTTTTTTAGTGCTTTGAGTTGTTTGTCTATGTGTTCTTTAAGTTCTTTGATTATGTTTTATGATTGTTCTTTTAAATTCACTGCCGTGGGGTTCCTCAGGGTGATTTACAGTACAGTACACTTCTGTAGGACTGCTGTGGTTTGTTGGGGGCATATTCTCTTGGTTTTTCTTATTGTTTGTGTTTTTGCATTGCCTTGTTGGAATATAAATTTCTTTTGTTCGTTGTATGTCTGATATCAAATTCTATTCTGCCTCTCTTTAGTTGAAGCTTGCTTCAGTTTATATTGCAATGTAGTTGGCTTGCTTTTTGCTCAAGTACAAAAAGCTAGTTGGTATGTGCATCAAGTTCCTGCAGGTTAGTAGGCTCATCTTGGGAGTAGGCAGGTCTATTGCAGGCAGTTTAGTAGGGGAGCAAAGGCCAAGGTAAGGGTAAGGACAGCCTGTGGAACGTTTAAAAGAAGTCTAAGGCTAGGAGTATGGAGTCAGGGGAGAGAGTGTTGCTGGTTAGGCTGCAGGGAAATCAAGGCACATTGGGCAGAATCTGACTTATTAGGTTAGAAGTAGGTGGGGGGGCAGATCAGGAGGCTAAGGGCAAGGTGAGCAATGGGGACAACCTGTGGAGTGTTTAACAAGCTTAGCTGAAGAGTTGAGCTGGTCTGGGTGCAGATAACCAGGACTTGGCAAGTCTGTACTAAGAGAAGTACGGAGTGTTGGGCAGAAAGACCTATTAGAATTCCTTTTTCCTTTCCCCATTGCATCTTTCTGAATAGCAACCAAAAGTCGTTGAGACACTGTATTGTCGCTGCAAGTCCTTTAAATGAGTCCGAACAAATATTCCCAAGTCCATGAATTTCATTATGCCTGTGCAATTCAGAATTCTCAGTTCTGAAGTGGAAAACTCCCTGGCTTTCTGGTGCATTAACTACCTTGTCCAAATTTTAACAGTAGAGGATCTGTGATAAGAACACATACTGATTTAAAATTATTAATTCTGAAGATTAAAACCATCAGACTAATTCTTCTTGCAAATTACAGTGTTAACATTTTTTAAATAATTTTAAATTACAAATTTGTCTTATCTTGTCATTATGAGTTATAAATCCAGGGGAATTTAAGCATTAACCATTTCTTTGTCAGCTCAGCCTCAATCCAGTGTCAGTCTTCCAGAGCTGGATAGAGATGGATTTCTTCGGGGGCTGGAGAGATGACCTAGCAGTTAACAGCACAAACTGCTGCTCTTGCAGAGGACCCGGGTTCGATCCCCAGCACCTACATGGCAGCTAAGAACCATCTGTAACTCCAATTCCAGTTCCAGGGGAATCTGAGACCCTCTTCTGACATCTGTGGCATTGCACGACACAGGTGCACAAACCTACATGCAGACAGTACACTCATACACATACAAAAATTTAAAAAATTAAAAAAGACATGGATTTCTTCAGCAGCCGAAATCTGAGCTCTTGCTGGAAAGTGTACAATTCTTTCAAGTCCCTGAAGTTGTACTAACTTAAAGCCATCTTTCATGGTCTCATTTTTTTAAACCATGAAAATAATTATCAAAGCCGACATGTACTATTGCTAGTGGTTTCCCTCAGCTTTAAAAAAAATAGGATAGCACCCCATGGAACATTCTCCAAAATCGACCACATACTGGGACACAGAAGAAACCTCCACAAATACAAAAAAGATTGAAATAATTTCATGCGTTCTATTAGACCACAGTGCAATAAAGCACAACATCAACACCAGGATAAGCCCTACTATCTACAAGAACACATGGAGACTAAACAACACACTCTTGAATAATGAATGGGTCAAGGAAGAGATAAAGAAAGAAATAACACAGGCCTACATGCAGACAATACATTCATACACATAAAAAAATAAATAAATAAATAAAAAGAAAACTATAAAAAAAAAAAAGAAAGAAAGAAATAAAAGCATTCCTGGAACTGAATGACAATGATAATAAAACACAACAAAAATCTATGGGATACCTTAAAAGCAGTCTTTTTAAAAAATTTTTATTTATTTATTTTTCTCTATGTGTATGAATGTACTGTCTGCATGCAGGCCTGTGTGCCCATGTCGTGCAATGCCGCGGAAGTCAGAAGAGGGTGTCAGATTCTCCTGGAACTGGAGTTCTCCTGGAATTGGAGTTTCAGACGATTCTCAGCCGCCATGTGGGTGCTGGAGATCGAAACCGGGTCCTCTGCAAGAGCAGTCAGTGCTCTTAACCACTAGGCCATCTCTCCAGCCCCTAAAAGCAGTCTTAAGAGGGAAGTTTATAGCCCTGGGTGCCTACATTAGAAAAACAGAAAGAGCACAAGTGAACGATCTAACACTGCAGCTAAAAGCGCTTGAGAGGCAACAACGGATGAACCCTAAATGCAACAGACAGGAAGAAATAACAAAAATCAGAGCAGAAATCAATGAAAAGAAACAAAGAAAACAATACGAAAAAAATCAATGAATCCAAAAGTTGGTTCTTTGAAAGAATAAACAAGATAGACAGACCTCTAGCCCAGTTAACCAAAAGAAAGAAAGAAAAACTCCAAACCAATACAATCCGTGATGAAAAGGGAAACATCACAACAGACAATGAAAATAATCATACAGGAATACTTCAAAAACCCTATACTCTACCAAGTTTGAAAACCTAAGAGAAATGGATGAATATCTGAAATCCTGGGAACCACCAAAGCTCAACCAAGAAGAGAGCGACAGCTTAAACAGGCCCATAATTTATGAAGAAATTGAAGATGTAATAAGAAACCTCTCAACTAAAAAAAGCCCAGGCCCAGATTGTTTTAGGACAGAATTCTATAAAACATTTCAAAAAGACCTACAACCATTATTACTTAAATTGTTTAGAAGGATACAGAGGGAATTCTCCCAAATTCCTTCTATGAAGCCAGCATCACTCTATTACCAAAACCAGGCAAAGATACAACCAAAAAAAGTATAGACCCATCTCATTAATAAAAACAGATGCCAAAATTATAAACAAGATACTGGAAAATCACATACAGACCCACATCAAGAAGATCATCCATCACGACCAAGTTGAATTCATACCAGAGATTCAGGGATGGTTCAACATACAAAAATCAATAAATATCATCAGGCATATAAATGGACTGAAAGACAAAAACCACACCATCATCTCAATTGAAACAGGAAAAGCCTTTGACAAAATTGAGCATCCTTTCATGCTTAAAGTCCTAGAGGGAATTGGATTGGAGGGATCATTCCTCAATGTAATCAAAGCCATATACAGGAAACCCACAGCCAATATCATCCTAAATAGGGAAACAACAGAAACATTCCCTTTAAGGTAAGGCTGCCCCCTGTCACCACTCCTCTTCAATATAGTGCTTGAAACCCTTGCTAGAGCAATAAGGCAAGAAAAGGAAATTAAAGGAGTACTAATCGGAAAAGAGGAAGTTAAGCTATCCTTTTTTGCTGACTATATAGTTGTTTACTTAAGGGATGCTAAAAACTCCACCAGAAAATACCTAGAAATGATTAACAGCTTCAGCAAAGTGACAGGATACAAAATTAACCAAAAAAATATCAGTAGCCTTTCTTTACACCAACAACAAGCAACTGAAGAAGAAATTCAAGGAGACCTTCCCACTCACAATAGCCTCAAAAACAATAAAATACCTAGGAACAAACTTAACCAAAGACACCAAAGATCTTTACAACAAAAATTTTAAACCCTTAAAGAAAGAAATTGAAGAAGACCTCCCATGCTCATGGATTGGGAAAATTAATATAGTTAAAATGTCCATTCTACCCGAACTCTGGTATAGATTTCATGCAATCCCAATTAAAATCCCCAAGAGTTTCTTCACAGGCTTGGAAAGAAAATTCCTTAAATTCATTTGGATAAACAAAAGACCCCAAATAGCCAAAACAACCCTGAGTGAAAAGAGAAATACAGGGGGGAATCTCTATACCAGACTTCAAACTATACTACAGGGCTATATTCATAAAAACAACCTGGTACTGGCACAGAAACAGACCTGTTGACCAATGGAACAAAACTGAAGATCCAAACTTGAGCACATACAAGTTCAATCATCTCATATTTGACAAGGGGGTCAAGAAGACACAATGCAGAAAAGACAGCATCTTCAGCAAGTGGTGTTGGCAAAACTGGATCACCACTTGTAGAAGAATGAAATTAAACCCCTACCTCTTGCCCTGTACAAAAGTCAACTCCAGATGGATCAAAGACCTCAATGTGAAACCCCAAACTCTGAAGGCGATAGAAGAAAAAGTTGGCAGCAGACTACAAGACATAGGCGTAGGAAAAGACTTCCTAAATCAGACAGCAGCTGCACAAGAATTAAGGTCGACAATTGACAAATGGGACCTCATTAAACTCAAAAGCTTCTGTACATCAAAAGAAACAATCAAGGAAGTGAAGAGAAATCCCACAGAGTGGGAGGAAACCTTCACTGCAGATACATCTGACAAAGCATTGATTTCCAGAATATATAAACTACTCAAAAAACAAAGAAAAAAGAAAACAAATGACCCACTCAATAGATGGAGCAAAGAACTGAACAGAGACTTCACAAGTGAGGAATTAGAGATGTCTGAGAAACACCTCAAGAACTGTTCAACATCACTAATCATTAAGGAAATGCAAATGAAAACCACTTTAAGATATCATCTTACTCCAATAAGACTGGCTAGGATCAAGAAAACAAATGATACCAAGTGCTGGAGAGGTTGTGGGGAAAGGGGAACACTCATCCACTGCTGGTGGGAATGTAAACTCGTACAGCCACTATAGAAAGCAGTGTGGAGAGTCCTTGGAAGACTTGGAATGAACTTGCCACCTTACACAGCCATACACTCTTGGGTATGTACCCACAAGACTCATCTTACTGCAGAGATAAATGCACAGCCATGTTTATTGCAGCTCTCTTCACAATAGCAAGGAGCTGGAACCAACCCAGGTGCCCCTCAACTGATGAGTAGATAGAGAAAATGTGGTACAGGTACACAATGGAGTTCTATGCAGTGGTAAAGAAGATGACATCATGAATTTTGCAGGTAAATGGATGGAACTAGAAGATATTATGTTAAATGAAGTAACACAGTCCCAGAAAAAAAAAATGATGAATGGTATCCCTCATCTGTGGATGCTAGCGCCAATTACATAGCAGTATTTCTTGTGCGGGGCTCCTTGAGCTTTGGTCCAAGTAGTTGAGAGTGGCCCATGTTGGAAAGATCAGTAACGGTGATGACAACAACAACAGAAAAGACTACGTCAAAGAACTGACTGAAACTGCTGGAAACAGTCAACTTCTATATTGAGAATTTTGAGAAAGACCGAGAAAAAGATGAAAAACATGTTTGGCAGAACATATGAGCTTTGGTGGAAGGGGGGCTAGGGAGGGGGACACGGGTCTAGAATATAATCATATATATATATATATATATATAAAACAAAAATACTTTAAAAAGTTAAAAAAAAAATAGGATACTCTGGCGCTGGAGAGATGGCCTAGGGGTTAAGAGCACCGACTGCTCTTGCAGAGGACCGGGGTTCGATGATCAGCATCCACATGGAGGCTGAGAAGCGTCTTTAACTCCAGTTCCAGGGGAATCCGACTGCCTCTTCTGACCTCCACGGCATCGCATGACACAAGTGCACAAACCTGCATGCAGACAGTACATTCATACACATACAAAAATAAATAAAATTTAAAAATATAGGATACTTTAAGCTCCTAAATCAGAATTTACCACTTAGGGATGGCGAAGACAACTCAGATACCAAAATGACACTCCAAGAGAAAAAAGATGCTAAGTGTTCTTGATTTTAGTTCAACTAAGGTACCCAGTATTACTGTCTCAGTGGAAATCTCATAAAGAATTGCTACCTTATATGAAATATAATTACTGTATGTAGGAATACTCTGTACTGTCCCCTTTAATTCTCATAGTGGAAAACATTTGAAACATTGCTGTAGTTTTAGAAAACTTTTTTTTCTTTTTAATAATCATTATTTAGTGATTTTGATTTACTGAAGAATTGAGCGAAACAGAGATTTTTTTTAGATGCCTCCTATCTTCACATAGTCACAGCCTCTCCACTATAGACATCCTTCATTACAGTAATCCATTTGCTACAATTGATAAGTCTTCACTGACACTTTATAACCCTCCAGATTTTGTACTTTGCACCAAGGTTTACTCCAGTGTTGCAAGTATCTTCTATGGGTTTAGATAAATGTTTAATGACATGTATCCACTTTCATGGTGTAATAAAGGAAAGTATCATCCACCCTACAAATACTCTAAACTTTGTACATTCATGCCCCCAAGACTTTTCCTGTGATCATACACTCACACGTAGAGTGAGAATCATGGAGTTTGTAGGTACTTTAAAATTGCTAATTTCTTTTGGAAACATGCAGTTAAAGAAGGTGCATGATTTGGAAATAGAGTACTTTGAGCTTCTGGGACCCTGCTCATATGAACCTATAGCAATGGTGTCAGCATGCACAAGGCCCATGTAAATTCAAGCAGATAAAAATCCAGAATAGAACTGGGGAAATGGGAAGCAGGCAGCAATTTTAGTTAAAGAAATATTAGCAGCTGATTACTGCTGTGTGAGGATGAGCTGCTCCTCTTAAAATCAGGGACTCTAGATAGGCTGACTAGACCTCACTCAGTAGACGAACTTGCACTGAGGAATGTTTGGGGAAACTACCTTCACACAATGAGATCTAGAAGAAATGACAGAATGTATGAATTCCAGTGCAGGGGTACAGCTATGGAGGGGTGTCAGAGGGAAAGGAGTTATCAAGATGATTAAGACTGAATGAGATGTTTTGTATGAAATATACAAAATTCAATAAAAATTTACAAAAGATAAAAACAAAATGAAACATATGTGTATTTGTGTATGAACCAAATTAGTACTTTAAAAACATGTATCTGATATGGTTGTGTTTGTTTTGCTTTACTGTCTTAATATTTACTTTTAAATATATTTTATTATAAATATTTTAATGTATAGAACATGATGTTTCAAGATGCACACATATACTAGTAAAACAAATTAAAATATCCGTCATCTCAAATATTTGCATATATTTCTTCTCTGCAATATGAACATATAAAATGTACTCATTCGATCAAAATCTTGGGTAATTAAAACACCAATTAACCACAGCCATGTCCTTGGCATTTTATCCTATACAGTTGTGACTAGAATTATTGAACCTAACCTTCATTTCCCTGTCCTCTCTTGGATTAATTCCATGAACATCAATAACCATCATTCAGTGCTCCATTTCTATATACTTGAGTTTAAAAAATCCATGTGTTTAGTGCTGGTATGGTACATAGGTCACATTTTCTTTATCTATCAACTGATGGCTACTTAAGATGACTTCATGCCCTGGTGCTATACATCTATCTATCTATCTATCTATCTATCTATCTATCTATATTTATATATATATATATAAATATAAATATATACATACATATATCTATCTATCTATCTATCTATATAGATAGCTACCTATAGCTATCTATATCTATCTATAGCTATCTATATCTATCTATAGCTATCTATATCTATCTATCTATATAAATGTATGTGTATATATATATATATATATGATAAACGAGTTCATTTATTGACCAATGAGATTAGATTAGATACCATTTCAGAAAGTTCATTCCTGAAGAAACTTGATTCTCCCTTCCTTAGAATCCATTGATTGCCTGTTGCTCTTCAACTAGAAATGGCATCCTCAAGAAATTTTCCTTATCCACATTGACATGTCAACTGGTATTGTTATACAAGTCTAGTTATTCTACCATATTATGGAGATTTCATGGGTGGATATTCCCCATCATGTCTAGAATGCATTGTTTAACAGGAGGTGTACGACTTCTCTGGTTCTTATAATCTTTCCATCCCCTCTTCTGCAATGTTCCCTGGGCCTTAGGGTATAGGCGTTGCATTGTAGAGGTAGCCATTAGGGCTAGACTTTTCACATATTTGTGCCAGACATTCCACTTATTCTGTGCATTTGACCAGTTGTAGAATTCTGTAAGTCTCCATCTGTTTCAAAAAGAAGTTTCTTTGATGAGTGCTGAGAGTTAAGTTTACCTCTAAATATAGGGATAAATATTTATAACATAGTAGGAAATTACATTGATTTAGGAAAGTGTCAGTAATAGGTTCTTCTCTAAGGTTTATGATCATTCCAACCATGTGTATTTGGATATGTTTAGAGTACCACATATGAGTTCCTTCCCATTTAGGGGGCTTAGTTCCCATCAGACCAGCTGTTGATTATCCCTAAGATGAAAGTACTACTACTGCACCAATAGAGATAGTTTGCTGGACTGGTCACTGTTGTGATTTGCAGGCTTTATATCTGGGTAGAAACAATGATTGATGTTTTCCCTTGGTATCCTGAATAGTATCTTCTGATAGCTTGATGGCTAGTCTTCAGGGAGGAGGCTTCCCGATTAGTTCCAACTCAATTTCTCCAAGTGCTGTGCCTGAAGTATATTCTGTCTTTAGTAATAGACTGTTACCTTCGAGTTCTGGAAGTCATTTAAGGGCTTTGGCCATCGCCTGAATTAGTTAGGGAGTCATTTGGAGTACCCTGACTACTCTCAAAGACAGGTTTCTCTTTCCTGGCACTGTGATTTTTGTTCTCTCTCAGCTATACACATTCACTCACATCTATATATTGTATGTGTGTATTTCAGTAGGCTTATTAAATACTATGTTTATCTTTTTTCTTTTTTTCTAAATTACATGCATGTTTTAATGTATTTTTTAAATTTTTATTTATTTTTGTATGTGTATGAATGTACTGTCTGCATGTAGGTTTGTGCACCCATGTCGTGCAATGCCGCAGAGGTCAGAAGAGGGTATCGGATTCTCCTGGAACTGGAGTTCTCCTGGAATTGGAGTTTCAGGCGGTTCTCAGCCTCTATGTGGGTGCTGGGGATCGAACCTCGGTCCTCTGTAAGAGCGGTTGGAGCTCTTAACCGCTACGCCATCTCTCCTAATTTTTTGAAGGTTCAATAAGAATTTAATGTAAATTTTACAATCAGTTTACAATGTAAACTATACATTATTGTGATATTTCAATAACTCAGGGATTATACTGAAATTATTCTATAAACCTATCAATACTTTTTTTAAATTTTTATATTATTCCAAAATATGTATATATACACTCCACACATAACTCAAAATTTTAAATTCTGTAATTAAACTGTAGGTTGATTCCTAAACACATTTAGAGATTCACATTTTAACAGTAAATTTGCATGCAGGTATAAAGTCGTATAACTATACATTCTTTTTTTAGAATATGACTATATCTCCTCCATCTATATATGGTAATAACAATGTGTGAGTATAAGTGGTAAGACAATTCTAGAGCCTATTTATAGATTCACATTGTAATAGCACAGTTACTTTCAGATACACAGAAATATAATAATAAAGTTGCTCAGTTTGTATACCAACTGGGGATTTGGTGTTAGCATCCACAAATGAGAGAAACCATTCGCTTTTTTAATTTTTTCTGGGACTGTTTTACTTCACTTAGTATAATTGCTTCGAGTTCCATCCATTTATCAGCAAAGCTCATGATGTCATCGTTCTTTACTGCTGCATAGAACACCATTTTGTAGATATACCACATTTTTGTTAGCCAGTCATCAGTTGAGGGGCATTTGGTTTGGTTCCAGCTCTTTGCTATTGTGAAGAGAGGTGTAATAAACATAGCTGTGCATGTATCTTTGCAGTAGGATGTATGTTGTGGGTATATACCCGAGTGGTATGGCTGGGTCAGGTGGTAGGCTCATTTTGAGTCTTTTAAGTGTTCTCCACACTGCTTTCCACAGTGGTTGTACCAGTTTACATTCCCACCAGCAGTGGATGAGTGTTCTCCTTTTCCCACAACCTCTCCAGCATTTGGTGTCTTTTGTTTTCTTGATCTTGGCTAGTCTTATTGGAGTGAGATGATACCTTAGTGTGGTTTTAATTTGCATTTCCTTAATGATTAATGATGTTGAACACATTTTAAGATGTTTCTCATCCATCTTTACTTCCTTACTGGTGAAGTCTCTATTCAGCTCTTTACTCCATCTTTTGAGTTGGTCATTTGTTTTCTTACTTCTTTGTTTTTTAAGTAGCTTATATATTCTGGGTTTTAATGCTTTGTCTGATGTATCAGTGGTGAAGGTTTCCTCCCACTCTGTGGGTTTTCTCTTCACTTCCTTTATTGTTTCTATAGCTGTACAAAAGCTTTTGAGTTTGATGAGGTCCCACTTGTCAGCTGTTGTCCTTATTTCCTGTGCAGCTGCTGTTTGATTTAGAAAGTCTTTTCCTCCACCTATGTCTTGTAGGGTTGCTGCTGACTTTTTCTTCTATCACCTTCAGGGTTTCAGGTTTTAGGTTGAGACCTTTAATCCACTTGGAGTTGATTTTTGTATAGGGTGAGAGGTAGGGGTTTAATTTTATTCTTCTACAAATGGTGATCCAGTTTTGCCAACACCAGTTGCTGAAGATGCTATCTTTCCTCCATTGAGCTTTTTTGGCCCCTTTGTCAAATATGAAGTGGCTGAAGTAATATGAGCTCAAGTTTGTATCTTCAATTTTGTTCCATTGTTCAATGGTTTTGTTTATTTGCCAGTACCAGGCTGTCTTTATGACTATACTCCTGTAATATAGCTTGAAGTCTGGTAATGTAATTCCCCCAGTATTGCACTTTACACTCAGCATTGCTTTAGCTATTCAGGGTCTTTTGTTTTTCCACACAAATTTAAGGATTTTTTTTCTAAGTCTGTGAAAAAGCTCATGGAGATTTTGATTGGGATTGCATTGAATCTTTATATTAATTTGGGTAGAATGGACATTTTTACTATATTAATTTTTCCAATCCATGAGCATGGGAAGTCTTTCCATCTTTTTATGTCATTTTCAATTTCCTTCTTCAGGGTTTTAAAATTTTTGTTGTAGGGATCTTTGTTTGGTTAAGTTTATTCCTAGGTATTTTTTTTTTGAGGCTATTGTGATTGGGAAGGTCTCCTTATGTTCCTTCTCTAGTTGCTTATTGTTGGTGTAAAGGAAGGCCACTGATTTTTCTAGGTTTATTTTGTATCCCACCACTTTACTGAAAATTTGATTGTTTCTAAGAGTTTTCTGGTGGAGTTTTTAGCATCCCTTAGGTAAACTATCATATCATCTGCAAAAAGGGATAGTTTTTCTTCTTCTTTTCCAATTAGTACTCCTTTAATTTCACTTTCTTGCCTTATTGCCCTAGCAAGCATTTCAAACACTATATTGAAGAGGAGTAGCGATAGTGGACAGCATTGTTGTGTTCCTGCCTTTAAGGGGAATGCTTCCAACTTTTCTCTATTTAGGATAATGTTGGCTATGGGTTTCTTGTATATGGTTTTGATTACATTGAGGAATGATCCCTCCAGTCCAATTCCCTCTAAGACTTTAAGCATGAAGGGATGCTGGATTTTGTTAAAGCCTTTTCTGCATCAAATGAGATGATTGTGTGGTTTTTGTCTTTAAGTCCATTTATGTGTGTTATGATATTTATTGATTTACATATGTTGAACTATCCCTGCATCTCTGGTATGAATCCAACCTGGTCATGATGGATGATCTTTTTGATGTGGGTCTGTATGCGATTTGCAAGTATTTTGTTGGGAGTTTTTGCATCTGTGTTCATCAATGATATGGGTCTATAGTTTTCTTTCTTGTTTGTGTCTTTGCCTGATTTTGATATTAGAGTGATGCTGGCTTCACAGAAGGAATTTGGGATAGTTCTCTCTGTCTGCATCCTTCTGAAAAGTTTGAGTAGTAATGATTATAAGACTTCTTTAAATGTTTTATAGAATTTTGCTGTGAAACCATCTGGGCCTGGGCTTTTTTTTTAGTTGGGAGGCTTATTCCATCTTCAGTTTCCTCAAGTGTTATGGGTCTGTTTAAGTTGTCAATCTCTTCCTGGTTAAGCTTTGGCGAATCCCAGGATTTCAGATATTCATCCATTTCCCTTAGGTTTTCAAATTTAGTAGAGTATAGGTTTTGAAGAACCAGCTTTTGGATTCATTGATTTTTGTATTGTTTTCTTTGTTTCTATTTCATTTATTTCTGCTCTGAATTTTGTTATTTCTTCCTGTCTTTTGGGTTTAGGGTTCATTTGTTGATGTCTTTCAAGTGTTTTTATCTGCCATGTTAGATCATTTACTTGTTCTCTTTCTGTTCTTTTTTTTTTAATGTCAGCACTTAGGGCTATAAATTTCCCTCTTGGGACTGACTTTAATGTATCCTACAGGTTTTGTTGTGTTGTATTGTCATTTTCATTTAGTTCCAGGAATGCTTTTACTTCATTCTTTATTTCTTCTCTGACACACTCATTGTTCAGTATTGTGTTGTTTAGTCTCCATGTGTTCTGATGGGTAGTAGGGCTTACCCTGATGTTAATATTGAGATTTATTGCACTGTGGTCTGATAGAATGCATGGACTAATTTCAATCCTTTTGTATTTGTTGAGGTTTCTTTTGTGTCCCAGTATGTGGTCAATTTTGGAGAATGTTCCATGGGGCACTGAGTAGAAAGTATATTCTTTGGTGTTTGGATGGAATATTCTGTAGATATCTGTGAGGTCCCTTTGGTGTATTGTGTTGTTCAGTTCTGATGTCTCTCTGTTTATTTTTTTGTGCAGTTGACTGGGATTAATCTGTGTCTTGAGGTCCTGAAGGATTGTGTTTATAAAGTTTGGTGCACCAGAGTTTGGTACATAAATATTTAAGATTGTGAGATCTTCTTGGTTAATTATTCCATTGATAAGGATATAATGGCCCTCTTTTTCTTTTCTGATTAATTTTACTCTGAGGTCTATTTTGTCTGATCTTAGAATAGCCACTCCTGCTTGCTTTTTGGTACCATTTGCTAGGAATATTTTTTTCCTTCCTTTCACTCTTAAGGTTCTCTCTGTCCTTGAGGGTGAGATGTGTTTCTTGGAGGCAGCATATAGATGGATACTGTTTCTTAATCCATTCTCCCAGTCTATGTCTTTTGATTGGGGAGTTTAGACCATTAATATTTAAGGTATTATTGAGAGATGTGTGTTGTTTCCTTTCAACTTATTTTTTTATTTGCATTCTTGGTCTAGGTATTTATTTACTCTGTTATGCTTTTGGTAATTTCTCTTGGGTTGCTTAAGGATAGTTGCTCCTTTCCTCTGTTCTTTGTTGGGATCTTCTACAGGAGTGATTGAGTTCAGTGGGGATTTATTTTGAGCTTTTCCCATATTGTTGTTTTTCCGTTGTGTTTTTGGCATGTGTATTTTGTTGCTGTTGTTTTTCCCCTTTTATTTGCCTTCTGTTGCTAATCTCAAATGTTAATATGGGGGATTGGTTGATCACTCAGTTTGCTTCCTTCCTGTTGGTTTCTTCCTCAGTTTTGGCTATGCAGCCTCCAATCACTGACACTGCTGTATCCTCTCAACAGCTTTAAACCATAGCACCAGCAGTTTACACTTTCCACCTCAGTATCAGTAGCTTGAGCGGGGATGTGGAGTGGGGGTGTGGGGGTGTGGGGGTTGAATCCTTCCACACCTGGGCGTCTGGGCCCAGATAGTGTGCGCCCTTGGCTGACCTTCTATCCACGCAGCACGCAGTTCCTCTCTATGGTCCTAGCATTGGATAGCGCTTGCCGAGGTGGGCCACCAGCCTACTGCCTGCACAGCACAGACCAGCCTTGGGTGGCTGGGCACAGATAGTCTATCTGTGTTTTTTCATACCATTAAGTATTATTTATCACTCTTTTCTCTGCCCCTGTGTAACACTGCCTTCCTCTTCAATTATGGGACCACTCATTTTTCCTATTTCTTCCTTGATAACTCTTGTTTCTTACTATTCCCTAGTTCTACAATTTTTTTCTTGAGGAACTTCAATGTATACATGGAAGTTCTTCTATTTTATATTGCAACGCATTAATAAGTGATTCTTTCTGAACCCTATCTTTAGAAGCATCTGCTATGTTTATTTACTTGATAATAGCTGTTTTGACTAGGATGAGATTAATCTCAACATTTACCCATAGTTTTCTTTTCCTGTGTGTGTGTGTGTGTGTGTGTGTGTGTGTGTGTGTGATTATCTGGTTTAGGTTTCAAGTCCATGCTAACCATTTAAAATATATCAGAACCAGTTCTTTGGAAGCTTTTAACTATGTTGGACATTGGAAAGATGGCTGAGCAGTTAAGAGTACTGGTTGGTGTTTAAGAAGACCTGGGTTCAGTTCCCAGTATTCACATATCAGCTAACAACTGTCTAGAAGTCCACCTTCAGGGGATATCTGACACCCTCTTCTGGCCTCTGTGGTCATAGCACAACTCATTAGAAAAATAGTATTAACTATAAAAAATTAATTAAAAGTAGGTTGGGCATTAATTATTCTTTAAAGTTTAAAACAACTCAACTGTAAAGCTATTTCTCTTAGATTTATGTTTCACTTTAATTATGTGTATTCGTGTGTGTGTGTGTGTATGTGTGTGTGTGTGTGTGTGTGTAGTTATGCACATGAGTGCAAGTACCCACAGAGGTCATAAGAGGTTGTTGGATACTCTGGAGTTGGAATTTGTGGTCATGAGCTTCCTTAAGAAGGTTTTGGGACCTGAACTTGGGTCCTCTGCAAGAGCACTATGTGCACTTACATCACTACTAAGCCATCTCTCCAACCTCAAGTTAAGATTATCATTTCTTTCTTTTTTATTCATCTTCAGGTTCTGGCTTTAAAATTGTTACTTCAATTTATTTTCTTGATATATTCAAAGTTTCTATTTATTTTATATTGAAAATTGATAGTCTGTATTTTTTCTAGTACTCTGTGTGTTTGTGTTGTTGGATGCATTTGCACTTGCCTTGTTTATGATCATCCTTCATGACCTCTTTCATTTCTGTGATACCTTTGTTTACAATCCCCTTTCTAATTTTATGTACTTGAAGCTTTGTGGGAAAATTCAGTTAAGAATGAATGGGCTAGCACTCCAACCAGTCCCCCCTAGAGCATAAGTAGGAGTCATGGGACCTCCCTGGCCACAACCATGGGGTGGGATGTGGTGACACAAAGGTCTAGGATTTGGCCCTTGGGACATTTATTTGCAACCTTCATGTTATTAGTGCTGAAATGTTACCTCTTATGTCCACTTTGGCTGTATTTTGGGGTATGATATGTTTTTACTGTTGTTTTTCTAAAGATACTTTTATATTTTTCTTGATTTATTTTCTGTGATCAGTTAGTTTCTTCTTTAATTTTCTTTATTTTCTAATTAGCATGTCTTTTACTTTCAAGTATTTATATATTTTCCAAAATTCCCCATATTAAGATTTCTAGTTTCATAAATTATTTTGTCAGAAATAATACTTGATGTGATTTCATTGTTAAATTTATTAAGACTCATTTTGTTTTCTGAAATGGCAAAGTGATTCCATTTTGTTCCAGCTAACTTTTGCTTTACCTGGTGTTTCTGCCCAACCACTTCCACTGCAGCCAGCTGTGAAGAACAGCCCATGCAGGCTGCACCTGTAGCTTCAGGGGGCACATTTTTTTCTACAATACCAGGAAGTTTCCAACTGGCCTGGTGGTAGCTGCAGGTACCACATCCTCTTACCCAGCTATACCTGCATCTCCATGGAGCCCATTGGCTTTGCAGTTCTGAGAAACTTGGTCTTTGTAAATGAAACTTTTTGTTAATTGAAAACCTATTTTTTAATTGACCTGCCTTTGGTCTAGTGTAACTATGAACATCTGATGCAACTGTAGATATTAGCTCTGACCCTGACATGATGTAATTGTTGTTTTAGGTTTTACAAACCTCATTCTCTCTCTTTGGGACATTAGCTCCTTCTTGACCACTGGCTAATAAAGAACTCTTGTTTTGACCCAAAACTTCGTGGCTTTTCTTTGAGGGGATTACATTTCCCACTATAGGGCTTATCATGGAGAATGTCCTATGTACACTAGAGGACTTTATGTACTCCATTCTTCATATGTAAAGGAATATATGCAAATTTTCTATCCGGATGGTTTGAAAATAGAGTATTGAATTATCTAACTATTGCTGCATTGCTACATGTTTATTCCTTCACTTTTATTAATATCTTCTGGATTTAAATACTTCAATAATTAGTGAATGTATTTATTTATAATGGGTATGTTCCCTTAAAGAATTGATCCATTTATTAATTTTTATTTTTCTCAAGTAATAGATTTTTACTTGAAATATGTTTTATCTGATGTGAATCTAGGTAACCTGCTCTTAGATTTCCACTTACGTGTATTCAAGTCTAAAATGGGTCTCATGTTTGATTCTGTGCTTTGGTACATTTGACCACTGTGTCTTTTTTTTTTTTTTTTTTTTTTTTTTTTTAATCTTTTCAAGACCAGGTCTCCCTGTAGCTCCAGCTATCTGAACTCCACTCTGCACTCTGTAGATCCAGGCTGGCCTTGAAACACAACAAAGATCCACCTACCTCTGCCTCCAAGTGCTCAGCGTGGGTGGTGTACTCCAACTGTGTCTTTTTTTTTTTTTTTTTTTTTTTTTTTTTTTTTTTCCGTATGTATACGAATGTTATTGTCTGCATGCAAGTCTGTGCACCCGTGACGTGCAATGCCGCAGAGGTCAGAAGAGGGCGTCGGACTCCCCTGGAACTGGAGTTCTCCTGTAATTGGAGTTTCAGACGGCTCTCGGCTGCCATGTGGGTGCTGGGGATCGAACCCGGGTCCTCTGCAAGAGCGGTCGGCGCTCTTAACCGCTAGGCCATCGCTCCAGCCCCCCCACTGTGTCTTTTGATTAGAGAACAGATCTACCTACATTCAACATAATGACTGATATATGTTGTAGATGCCCACTGTACTTCAATTTTTGGAAAAAACTGAAGTCAGACCAGGTGTTCTAGTTTGTATTCCATTGCTGTGTCAAAACACTCTGACCGACACCAACTTGGGGAGGAAAGGGTTTACTCAGCTTACATCTCCTGGGTCACAGTTCATCACTTAACAGGAACTCAGGGCAGGAACCTGGAGGCAGGAGCTGAAGCACAGGCCATGGACGAAAGCTGTTCACTGGCTTGCTCTCCTGACCCATGCCCAGCCTGCCTTCTTATACGGTACACAACAACCTGCCCAGAGTGGCACCACTCATTGTGGGCTGGGCCCTCCCACACTGCTCAACAATCAGACAATACTCCACAGATGTGGCCACAGGCCAATCCAATGGAGCCAATTCCCCAGTCAAGGCTCCCTCAACCCAGGTGTGTCAAGTTGACACTAAAGCTATCCAGCACACCAGGAGACCCGCAAGAGCATGTTCACTGCCCTCCTGAGAGACTATTGGAAAGATTCAGCATTTGAAGATCACAGAGTTTACATGTGATGATAAATGCTCAAGAAATAGAAAACACATAAGAATTTTCTCATAATAATAAAAAGAAAACTGCACAGCATTCCCCAGGCTGTGGCCAAGGGCCCAGCAGCAGACTTCCTTTGTTGCATGAGGAAACAAAAAGGGGAGGGAACAAACAACCTGTTAGAACATTCCAGTAATAGTTGTCTAATCGGTTTGCTCCCAGCATCCTGAGGGCAGACTACCCTGTCTTTAAGCCCCCACCTCGACAAAGTATGTTTACTCTTAGTGAGCCAACTGCCAGGCACCTGTTGACTATTAGTGGACAGAGTGTTATTGTCTCCAAGGGACCAGTGGCAGGGGGAGGGGGTCAATATAGCTTGTGCTAGCTAATTTATTATCAATTTGATTGGATTAAGAGATGGGTAAGGAATTACTGAAGCATATTTCTCCGTGTGTCTGTAATGGTTTTTATGAGGGCTACAACATTCTCAATTGACTAATCCATTCATGGCTTTGTAATACAGTGAGATTATTGGGAGGTGATGAAATGTAGGCTGTAAGGCGTAAAGAGAGGACGTAGGTCCCTGGGATTATGTCCTTATATTCTCTTTCTGTTCTGACCACTCCCTATATTTCCATTTCCTTTGCTTTCTGTCCAACCTAGAAATGAAGAATGGCCTTTATCACAGGCTTCTGTGCTTGTGTCGTGCTGACCAAGAACATGGGATCGAGCAAGCAACAGGAACTGAACCCTTTGAACTCATGATCAAAAGAAAAACTTTTAATTTCTTCCTGTAAGGTATGTGGTAATTAATATAATAAAGACTTACTGCTGCAATTTGTATATTTTTATGACTGTTTTGCAGATCATTTTTTACTATTGCTCTGTTAGTTTACTTTGTGATTTTTGTAATTTTTCTGTATAGCTGTTTCATTTTTTTGTTTGACTGAAATATATTTTTAATATATTTATTTTATTATTTATGTGTATGTCTGTGTGTGTGTGTGGCACATGAATACTGGAGCCTGGAGAGACCAGAAGAGGGCACTGGATGCCCTTGAGCTAGACGTACAGGTGAGCTGCCTGACACCAGTGCCTAGACACAACTCCAGTCCTCTACAAGAGTAGGCAGAGCTCTTCACCACTGAAACTTCTCTGGTCCCTGGAATAGATTTTCTGTTTTGTGGCTTACTCACATGGCATACATAAAACACTGCACATTTTTAATAAACTTTGATCACATCCAAAACCCAATGATCATTCCTGCTTCTCTTCACAGTTTATATTTTTTAATAATACAATTTATAGATTTTTATATTAGGTCCTTCTTAATAATTTATTGTAGCTGTCTTTTTTTATTGTTTTGACTTACGGTCTATGATTTATAGAAAACCATTAAATAGTGGAGTATTCTGGGTTTGATAATATACTTACCTTTACTGGTAAATTTTGTAATTTTGCATATTTTTACATTATAAGTATTTCATAAATGTCAGAATTCCATGATGTTTCTTGTAAGGCAGATTTAGTAGTCATGAATTTCTTCAAGTTTTACTTCTCTAGTAAAATATTTATTGTTCCAGTTTTGGAAGGACAGTTTTTCTAAGCATATTTTTTTTTCTTTTTTGTTCGTTTTTTTTTTTTTTTTTTTTTTTTTTTTTTTATTGATGCTTTATGTATTTCGTCATCACATTTTCTTTCATTCAGATATTTTCCCTTTCCCTTTCCCACCCCCAACCGCAGATCATTATTCTGCCATAACTGTCCTGTATATTCTCTCAGTTTTTTTTCCATATTTGTTTAGCTATAAGTGATCAATCCAGTGAGTACAAGCATCCTTCATGTAAAACCAATTTGCAGGCTGTTGTGCCCAAACCCACCACAGCCCCACCTTCCAGCGTGTGAGGGGTGTATGTTCAATCAGGTTGATCAAATGAGGGTCCAGACTACATTGCTGTAGGTGGTCACCATTCACCCCAATCGCAGCCCTTACATTCTACCACGCCCCTTCTTCTCGCGGAGTTATTCCCTGGGCTTAAAAGGGCATATGTGGATGAGAAGCAGAACAGTCCAACTCTCTCTGGAGCTTGTTGTCTGGACTCTGGTACAACTCTGGCTGTTCCTCATGGGTGATAGTTTGTAACAGGAATACCTTTCGATCCTACTAATGAAGCACAAGCAATTAGAATATAAGGTATTTAAACAGAATTAATAGTATAGTAGTACAGATAAGACACAATGTTATAAGATAATATGAATTGATCCGATGGAGTACAATTTTTCCTGTTAAATATGACAGGGTCTTACTGTGGCTTATGACATCTCCTAACCTGTAGAGGATGTAAGCTTGTGGCATCAGCCATGGGTTATTCCTCCACGGAGAGAGCCAATAGCCAATTAGATTTGGGATATACAGGCATATGGCTGCCTCTGCTGCACAGTATTTCCAGGCAGGTGAGGTGTAGCTGGTGTTGACGGTGGAGTCTTGCTTGACTCAGGGAGACCCGTATTTGCTTTATTGGTTTTGGTTTAGTTTTATTTTATTTTGTTTTTGTTTTTGTTTTTGTTTTTCCTTTGCATGCTGGATATCTTTCATCCCAGTCTCTCTTGGCCTACAGGATATCTAGCTAAGCTGAACTGATACACAGATTGGACTCCCTCTCATACAACCTGTTAGTTTTTCTCTCACTGCTTTTTCAGGTTTTCTTTTTGAGCATTAATAGTTTAGTTATAATATTTCTCATAGACAAGACCTCTTTGGTATAAATTCACTTACAATTCTTTGAATTCCATGGATCAGAGATTCCACATTTCTGGGAATGCCTTTTCAGAGAATGCTTTCCATTACAAAAGGGAATTTTTTATCTAATCTTGTAACCAAGTTAATCACGTGTTTGGAGAACTTTGAATACTATGCATTTAATCTGACTTCCTACTGTCAGCTGATTTAAATTAAGGTAGCCTTCAAGAAAATAATGTAAATAATCTTAATAGGCCTTGGGCTTCCCACGTGATCAACTAACAAGAATAAACTAATCACATAAGTTTAAACCATCTTCCCTGCATTTCCCTCCTGACCCTTTTTTGCTCTCGATCCAGAATGTGTGGTGTGTGTGTGTGTGTGTGTGTGTGTGTGTGTGTGTGTATGTGCATTGTGATCACTGAAAGGACTGACCTTGGAAGCATGTTAGAAGCAAGGGATTGCCCACAAAAATGTTACAAACAACATGTGGGCTTAAGTTAATTACATCTATTTGTGGCTTTGTGTGCTGTTCTGGGTCAACAGGGAGTTAGAGAAACCTGATAAAAACAATGATTAATATATAACCTTAATCTCAACACTCAGGAAGCAGAGGCAGGTGAATCTCTGTGAAATTTCGGCCAGCTTGGTCTACATATGAAGTTCTATGCCAGCTGTGGCTACATGGAGACCCAGTCTCAATCAATCAATCAAACAAACAAACAAACAAACAGACACCAAAACTTTAAGATAAAGTTCTTCATATCTTTTCCATACCATGTTTGAGTTTGCTGTTTAATAGAGTGCTCCTTTGTTCAAGAGACAGTTCTGAGAGTGATCAGAACGTTTTAGTTCAGAATAGATTAGATACACAGTCTTGGTCAAAGGCTTCCAGAAATTAGCCTTTCTTTAAGTGGCAGTGTTACCCAGCCACCCGTATTCCTTCTCGGGGTTGGGAAGGTTTTGTTTTCTTTTTAACAATTATTTCATTAAATGGATTTTTGGTCTGGATCTTTATTTCTATTTTCCTTTGCAAAGCTCCGTAAGGTAAGTGCATTTGCTTCATGCTGTTCCAAACTTCCACCCACTCTGTTTTCTTTTTCATTGCTGTTTTTCCCCCACTTTTTTCTTTGACTGGATAACGTCAAAAGATCTATCTTAAGGTTCTAAGGTTTAGAGGGTTTTTTTAAATTTATTTTTGTATGCGTATGAATGTACTGTCTGCATGTAGGTTTGTGCACCCGTGTCGTGCAATGCCGTGGAGGTCAGAAGAGGGTCTCGGATTTCTCTGGAACTGGAGTTCTCCTGGAATTGGAGCTACAGACGGTTCTTAGTCGCCATGTGGATGCTGGGGATTGAACCCGGGTCCTCTGCAAGAGCAGTCGGTGCTACCTCTCCAGCCCCTAGAGATTTTTTTATTCTGCATTATGCACTTGTTATTGAAACTCTTTATTATACTTTTAAAAATCTGATTTTTTTTCAGCCCGGAAGTTTATGTTGTTTCATTATGATGTGATTTTGTTGAATTTCTTACTCATACCATGAATTTCTTTTTCCAAAGACTCTTACCAGAGTACATTTATTTACTTTTTTGAAGTTTATTATAAAACATTCAGTTACATGTAGCTACAATCCATGAGATACTGTACCACCATTCAGTTACATGTAACTACAATCCATGAGATACTGTACCACCATTCAGTTACATGAAACTACAATCCATGAGATACCGTAACACCATTAATATATTTTGTCATACATGCTAAGAATGAATGTAGATGAGTAAAATATAGTTCATTGAGATTCTCTTTTAAAAACCAGAATTGGGTTTTTTATTTCCTTTGCCGACTTGTTTTCCTTAATATTTCTCTGATCTCTTAAGAGCATTATTTTATATTCCTTTTCATGCACTTCACTTATTTCCTCTTCTTTAGGGTTGGTTGCCAGAGAATTATTGTTTTCCTTTTCTGGCTTCATATTTTGGGGGATTTTCATGTTTTACATTTTGTATTGATGTACAAATATCTGGTGGGAAAACATCCCTTTTAAGTTTTAGAGAGTGGATTGCATAGGGGGCAGTTCTTCCTGCACCTAGAACTTGAGAAGATGTGTATGAGATTGCTCAGTTACAGTGGCTTATGAGGTCCTCCTGTTCTTATCTTCAACACAAAAGGATTCCTTTTGCTGTCAGGTCTTTGGCTCAGACAAGATACTGATTCTCTAAGAGTTTATGGACCATTTCTAGGCAGAGGTGGGTCCAACAGCTCTTGGTATAAAAAAAATATCCTACAGGAAGTAGGATGTTGCTTCTACTCAAGCCCAGGAGACTGATATGTGATTGATTCAGTTGCTATCAATGACATTTGTATTAATATTCATATTGATCCGTGTTAAATTCTACTTTCTCATATTTTTGTCAAGCTCTATTAGCAAGACTATTTTGGTTTTGTAAGTCAGAATGAAAGGCTTTCTAATTTTTCCAGTTATGACTACTTTTAGAAAAATGTTAATTTTTTCTTTTGCTCTGAAATGGCTTCACAAAAGTACAATTTTTATATCATATGTAAAATATATTTGAATTGCATAATTTGGTGAGTTTTGATATATATTTCCTTATGATCTTGATAATGGTATAGCCTTTACTTATTCATAAATCACACAAATATTAATAAATATCGATGCATAATATAAAGGTAAAGATACATTGTAAGGAATGTATTGGCAGGAAATTTTGTCTTTATGTGAATACAACAGGGTACCTTATACAAACCAAGAGAACTTGGGTATGACTAGGCATATAAACTTACAAGATCATCATTCTATATGGGGTCCCTTACTGACCAAAATATTATGTGGCACTTAACTCTGTATTTAATGACATCTACAGTATAAAATAAAATGAAATAGCAGAATCAGCAAGGTTATTAAGATAGATGTTCGGGGCTGGAGAGATGGCCTAGTGGTTAAGAGCACCGACTACTCTTGCAGAGGACCCGGGTTCGATCCCCAGCACCCACATGGCAGCTGAGAACCGTCTTTAACTCCAGTTCCAGGGGAATTCAACGCCCTCTTCTGACCTCCACGGCATTGCACGACATGAGTGCACAAACCTACATGAAGACAGTACATTCATACACATAAAAACTAAATAAAATAAAAATAAATAAATAAAATTTAAAAAAAGATAGATGTTCAGAGAACAACAATTTCTGGTTTTGTGTTTTGATACTCTCTTCATCTCACCAAATTCTATCCTAGGCAAGAACTGATCATCTATTGATCACTGTAGTTTACTCTTTAGTTTTCTAAAACATATATATTTCCTCACATTTTTCTTTCCTGTCAAAGTCAGTTTTAGTACACTATTTCAATTCAAGTAACAATTCGAGTATGTACATATTAACATCTATTTATGTTTATAAATTTACATTTTGAATTTTATATTTTTAAATAATTAAAATTTGAAGCACAGGACTGGAGAGATGGCTCAGTGTTAAAAAGATTTGTTGGGTTCCCAGGATGTACATGGTCACTCATAACTAGGTATAACTCCAGTTCCAGGGGATCTGATATCCTCTTCTTGGCCTCCATAGGGACCAGGAGGGCATATAGTACATGTACATCCATCCAGGGGGAAATTCATGCACAGGAAAGAAAAACAAATCTTAAGGGTTGAAACACAGTGTAAAAACTTGTCAATGAAATTGACAAAATTAAGAGTTTATGATTTTAGCACTATAATTAGACAATGTAATCGATCCAAATTCTTCTGCAGGTAAACACCGCTCTAATCCCTTTTGGCAGTTATTGACCATATCTCTGTCTCCAGTTTTCCCTTTTACGGTGTCTCACAGTTGAAGCGTATATAGTTTGTAATCTTTTGGGGTCAAATTCATATCACATAGCAAATGTGAATTTGAGAAACATCAATTGTTGTATATAGAAACAACTGCTATTTTCTGGGTAGCTTTGTTGATGGGTATTATTCTAAGGTACTTTTTTTACCATGGTGTCTTTATCCATCCAATGACTGAAAGATATTTAAAATTTTTCCTGGCAATTATAATTACATCCATAAAACTATACTTAAGGCTTCCAAAAGCACTGATCTATAAGTACCAGTGTATATATTTTTATTTCCTTAAGCTAAACTAAATGTGAGATGTCTGTATCATATGGTAAACACATGTTCAGCTTTAGAAGAAACTATGAAATGATATTCTAATACAGATGTTCCATTTTGAATTGTCAGTGGCAGTAATACAGGAGCATTCAGATCACTCCATAACTTCCAGTAGAAATATTTGTGGTTTCTATTTGCATTTATCCAACAATATATAATATTGAGCATCAGTTCATAAGTAAGTGTATCACTAGCCATATATATCTTTGGAAAATATATTTTCATATGTTTTGTTTACTAGCATGGTGTGGTGGTACATGCCTTTAATCTCAGCACTCAGGAGGCAGATATCTTTGAGATCAAGGCCAGCCTGGTATATATATAGAGTTCTAGGACAGCTGGGGCTACAGGAAGACTCTATTTTAGAATAATACCCCCCCCCCAAAATTTTGCTTTTGAATTTTATTTGGGCACTGTGCTTACTTATAGATGAATATTGAATCTTACTTATAAATAAAAGTTCTTTGCCACACATAATTTCTACATATTTTCTCCAATGGTTAAAATGTTTCTTCTATTGCCAGGCATGGCGGCAAATGCCTTTAATCCCAGCACGCAGGAGGCAGAGGCAGGTGGATCTCTGTGAGTTCAAGGCCAGCCTAGTTTACATAGTGAGTTCCAGGACAGCTGGGGCTATAGGGGAGACCATGTCTCAAAAAGACAAAAAAAGTTTCTTCTACCAATAATGTTGTAGGTAAAACATTTATAAGTTCAATGAAGTTCAACTTATCAATTATTTTATATTTATGATTTTTGTTTTCGATATCTAAGATATTTTTTCTCAATCTAAGGTTGAAATTAAGTTTTATAGGTTTGTTTTTTGTTTTTTGTTTTTTTTTAGCAATTCTATAGTACTCTGTTCATATATTTTGGTCTCTTTGGTCTCCTTGTAGTCCCAGCTGGTGTGGAACTATCTATGTAGACCAGACTCCCAAGTGCTGTGATTAAAGGCATGTACCCCCCCGACACACCCAGCCTTATGTTTATATTCTTAGTATGTTGTATAAGGTTATACAACATACTAAGAATATAAACCTTATACAACATACTAAGAATATAAACATAAGGCTGGGTGTGTGGAGGGGGCACAAACTTGCATGCAGACAGTACATTCATACACATAAGAAATAAATAAAAAATATTGATAAAAGTTTATTGATCATAAATGAACAGTCAATTGTTCTGACATTTATTGAAAAAATCTATCTTCTCCATTTAGTTATGTTCCATATATTTGTAAATACGTATTTTTGTTTAATGTGAGTTATTTAAATAAAAATGTATCTAACTTTTGTGCATGTACTTATCTTTTCTGTAACTTATTTAACACATGCATCGATTTTTGTTTGTTATGAATTTCAACAGAATTTCTGCATAGTTGATTATTTTGCCCACAAGTAAAAATAATTTAAAATCTTCCTTTTAAATGTCTATGCTATCTAAGTTTTTTCACTTGATTTATCTGGCTAAAGCCTTCAGTGCAAGACTGATAGGTAGTGGTGAAATAGACTTCACGGAGAAAGAATTCAAATTCAGTTTTTCCTTTTAAGGAGAGCATACTGTAGATTTTTCAAGAAATTTCTTGTGTCAGTAGATACATTTTCCTTTTGCTCTTAAATTTCTTTTATTCTTAATAAGGAATGAGGAACCTCAGACTTCCTGAGTCACGGACACTGAGCATCTCTCTGAATAATATTGGAGTTGACTGTTTATAATGGACCCTAATGAAGTTTGCCTTCCAGATGCTGAGAAACCTTCCTACCTCTCCCCTTTTTTAGGAAAAAGAAAAACATGATGGTAATGAAACCACTCCCTAACTGTAAACTAGAGCCAACTGTTACAGTGGTAATTTCCTATAAAACAGGCATAATGTATTAACTGATTGATAGGCATAGGAACTGTGAAAGGATATTTCCCTAACTAGAGCCAAATTCAATAGTAAAGTGTTTATAAGTTGTGTAATTAAGCCAAATATATTACTACAGGAAAGCTCTGACATCAGCAATGAATTATTCAGCCTAGGAGATGTTGGCTAGGGGATTCAAACCCGCCCCCCCCCCAAATTATAAAGACCTTTTGCCTATAAGTGGGATATATGCAAGGAGAAAGGCAGTAAGTCCCTGTTGTCGAAGACCTGGTGTGAGCATGAAAAATGTTATGAGACGTCACTTGCTAGCGTACAACTGGCCTCTGAAATGCTAGAGAGCATTACCAAAGGCCACTAAAGCAATACAGCAAAATATTGGTCTCCCTGAGACAAGCAAGACTCCTCCATCAATATCAGCTACACCTCAACAGCCTGGAGATACTGTGCAACAGTGGCAGCCAATTGTCTATATATATATATATATATATATATATATCCCAAATCTATTTGACTGTTAGCTCTCTCCTTGGAGGAATAACTCACAGCGGATGCCACAAGCTTGTGTTCTCTGGTGGTTGGGCAATGTTGTGAGCCACAGTAAGAACTTGTCACCCTTTATAAGAAACCACAGTTTGCAGATTAGCATGCCATCCAAGCATCTGTGTCTATGCTCACAGCTTAGCTTGACATAATAAGTGGTACTGCTTAAATGCCTATACATCCAATAGCTTGTGCTTTGTTAATATGACTAAAAAGGGTATCACTGGGAAAGCTGTCAATCCATGAAGGGAAACAACCTGAACTGACTGGAGTCCAAAATGACAACTCCAAAGAAATTAGGCTGTTTTCTTCTCACCCAATTGTGCCCCTTTCCCAAAGCCCAGGGAACAGACTGCGGAAGAGGAGGCATGGTAGTTTGTAAGGGCTGTGGAGAGATAGGGGTGAATCATGAGACTACAGGAATATAGTCTGGACTCCTGATTGATCAACATGTCTGTGCATACAAGCTTCTCCAACTGGTTTATGGGAACCTTGGGTTGTTCAAAATTTGGACATAGATACTTGAAAAATGCACCAATTACCTGATTGTATGACATAATGAGTGACATCAATGCTATCTGCAAACAACTGTGTCATTGTATTGTAGAATCCCTTAAAAATAAAAAAAATAAAATAAAAAAAAATGGAGAATGTTAAAAAAAAATTTCTTTTATTCTTTGTACGCCAAGGTGTTCTCTTCTATGGAGGAGCCAGTTCTAGATAGCTTTCCTTCTCTGGTTTGTCCATTATGAGGAATCATGTTAATTGGATTTTGAATGTTAAACCACATCATTCTTGTGGTAAATATTAATTGTTGCATTTGATTTGACAAAAATATTTAGAAGTTAGAATGAATGCCAAGTTGTTGTCAAATCATGAGAGATGATAAATCTTACTTTGAGGTTATTAACAAAAGTTTGAAACAAAGGTAAAGGATGTTTATAAAATCTTTTTCTCGTACGCCGGGTGTGGTGATGCATGCCTTTAATTCTAGCACTCGGGAGGCAGAGGCAGGTGGATCTTTGTGAGTTCAAGGCCAGCCTGGTCTACAGAGTGAGTTCCAGGACAGCTGGGGCTACAGGGAGATCCTGTCTCGAAAAGACCAAAAAAAAAAAACTTTTTCTCTCTGCATGTGAAATAAATTCAAGCTAACACTTCCCTCCAGGAGTAAGTCAAGGGCTTCTGAAACCAAATCATATTTTAGAGGTGAAATGTGTTGCAGAATCTCCTTGAATTCAGATTCACTGTTTGTTACCAAAGCCATCAAGGGACAAGCGCAGAGGAACTAAACCATCTTTAATTTACATAAAGGACAAATTACAGAATTGACTTGAATTGATTACTTTACGGTTAATGGCAAAACATGACAGTGATAGACACTTTGCCTTTCATTAATTCATTTATTTATTTGTGAAATTATACTTTTCCCTTACTAGTGACTAGAGTTTTGCTGGATAGCCTTTGTGTCAACTCGACCAACACACCTGGGTTGAAGGATTCTCCAAATCGGCTCCAATGGACTAGTGAATCCAATGGATTCACCCCTATCTCTCCACAGCCCTTACAAACTACCATGCCTCCTCTTCCGCAGTCTGTTCCCTGGGCTTTGGGAAAGGGGCACAATTGGGTGAGAAGAAAACAGCCTAATTTCTTTGGAGTTGTCATTTTGGACTCCAGTCAGTTCAGGTTGTTTCCCTTCATTATGGATGATGCCACCCCTGTATTGTATAAGAATGCAGGCAGAGCATGGGCAAGAAGAATAAGTCAGTAAGCAGCACTTCCCCACGGTCTGTGCTTCAGCTCCTGCCTCCAAGTTCCTGTGCTGAGTGCTTACCTTGGTCTCTGTAAGCCATGAACTGTGACCTGGAAGATGTAAGCTAAATAAATGCTTTCTTCCCCAAATTGGTATTGGTTGGTGTTATTTTTTTTTTTATCACATCAATATGAAAGTAAACTAGAACAGAAAGTGGAGAGTGGGCTATTGTTATAACAGACCTGACCCAGTTGTTTTTGCCAGTGTTGTGGAGGAGTTTGAAACTTCGGGCTGGAAAAGCTACTGAGTGCCTAGAGTTTGTTGCTCTGGAGCTTATAACAGTGCTGAAAGGGTAGGAGACATCAGAGGCCTGGATTGTGAAGCTTCAAAGGGAAGGGTAGACTATCAAGGCTGTTTGCGCGATATTTTCAACAGAGAATCTATATGAGTTTTGGTTGGCTTTGATTAAGAGACCACAACCTCAAGTGAAACCTTTCTTTTACTCGGACAGTTGATGCTGGTTAGCTGGGGCTGAAAAATCAGCTGTGAGCAACAAGAGACCAGAATCAATTCTTCTGGGTAGAATTTACTCAGGGTCAGCACACAGCTGTGGTCCAGAGGGAGCCCGAGGCTCCATCACCAGCTGGAAGCAGGACTTGATAATGTGTAAGATTGCACGGTTCTGGTGTTGAAAGCGTGAAAGGGTCACAGAGTGCTGCTGAGTGTTGGCTCTGTGAGAGGCCAGGAAATGCCACTGGTGAAAATGCAGCCTCGGTTGCATTGAAGACCCCAGGATTGCAGGTATCATGAAGAGATCCTAAGGCTTTATACCAGGAAAGGTCAGGAGATCCCACTGGTGAAGGTTCAGCCTCAGTTTCAGTGGAGATCCCAGGCTTTGGGAGAGGCCAGCACCGGACCGTGGGATTACCACAAAAAAGCAGTTACAGGTGTATGCAAAGGAGTTGGCCTGGGCCTGGGAGACGAACTGTGTGCTGTTGATGGAAGAGCCAGGTTCCTGCCCTGAGTTCCTACCTTGGCTCCCTAAGCAATGAACTGTGACCTGGGAGATTTAATTTGAATAAACTCTTTCCTCCCCAAGCTGATATTGGTCAGTGTTTTTAATCAGCAATATGAAAGCAAACTAGAACAAGAGTATAGCTGCGAATTATGAGCAAGCTTAGATTAAAGCTTCCTTATCAAAAGCAGCCCAGCTATTTTCTTCTGCAATATACATTCATATTTATTTATTTTGGTATTTTGAGACAGTGTCTCCCTGTAGCCCCAGATGGACTGGAACTCACTCTGTAGACAAGGCTAGTCTTGAACTCACAGAGATCTGCCTGTCTCTGCCTCCCAAGTGCTGGGATTAAAGGTGTGTGCCACCACGCCCTGCCTGCAATATACATTCTTAATGTTGGTGCTTTTCTTGCCCTTCCACTTTCCAGATGAGGATGCTTGTACTCACAAATTATCACTTATTGTTTAAAAAATGAAAACAAAACAAAACAAAAAAACAGAAAGATGCAGAAAAGTTACGGCAGAATGCATGATCTGGGATGGGTAGGGGTGGGGTGGGGGGAAGGGAAGGGGATATATGCCTGAACTGAATTGGAAAATGATGTATGAAATACACAAAGCATCAATAAAAAAAAAAGAAATGTCTACATTTCCATTTCTTGTGTTATTTCCTTGTGGGAATTATTCCTCCCAACAAGGACGATGTTGTAGATTTGTCATTCAAAATGTCCTGTTCACCTGCATGGTTGTCACAGAGGTGACCCAAGCTGACCCATCAATCTCTCCCTCCAGAGTTGAGAAGTGAATGGACTCCATTTGATGAGTGATAGGATTGCTGAGAGATGAAAGATCTCCATTATCTGCAGGCTTAAGCTGAAACTACTATTCAAACCTGGAACTGGCAGGGGTGTTCTGAAAAATAATGCTGAGACAGAAATAAATACAGTTAAAAACTGTATTCCACAGAACATTTTCACCTATGATAAGAAAAAGGGGGTGGGAGGGCTGGAGGGATGGCCTAGCGGTTAAGAGCGCCGACCGCTCTTGCAGAGGACCCGGGTTCGATCCCCAGCACCCGCATGGTGGCTGAGAACCGTCTGTAACTCCAATTCCTGGAGAACTCCAGTTCCAGGGGAATCCAACGCCCTCTTCTGACCTCTGCGGCATTGCACGACACGTGTGCTCAGACCTGCATGCAGACAGTACATTCATACACATAAAAAATAAATAAAATTAGGGGCTGGAGAGATGGCCTAGCGGTTAAGAGTGCTGACCGCTCTTACAGAGGACCCGGGTTCGATCCCCAGCACCCACATGGCGGGTTCGATCCCCAGCACCCACATGGCGGCCGAGAACCGTCTGAAACTCCAATTCCAGGAGAACTCCAGTTCCAGGGGAGTCCACACCCTCTTCTGACCGGCATTGCACGACTCGGGTGCACACACCTGCATGCAGACAGTACATTCATACACATACCGAAATAAATAAAAATTAAAAAAAATAAATAAAATTAAAAAAAAAAGAAAAAGGGTGTGGGAGGAAGGGAGAGTGGGAGGGAAGGAGAGAGAAACAATGCAGAGGGAGAACAGATATACCTACCCACTTAACCTCAGGCAAAAGATGTGCATAACACCTAACTCTTGCTCTTTTCATTCATAAATCAAGAAATTCTATTTATTTTTTAAATTAGGTGTGTGTGTGTGTGTGTGTGTGTGTGTGTGTCTGTGTCTGTGTCTGTGTGTGTCTTTCATCCAAGTACTGGCCTCTCTAGTTCAAGCACTTTATATCACTTACATATGTTGAGAGCTTGTATTACATTTTCATTTATATTCTCTTCCAAACTTGAGATTCATCCTTATGAGTATGCTTGCTTATGACTGGGCTGCATTACTCAGAGGAAACCGAACTCATGATATTCAAAGACAGTTTCTCCCCCAAATGCATCCAAATATGTGCATCTGTATTTCTTTGTGCATCTGTATTTCGTGTGTGGATCCTGTCTGTTAGTGCCTGAAGTTCCCCTTAACTGCTTCCTCTCACTGCCTCAACTCCAGCCCATCATCAAGACATGCATTTCAGCTCCTCAAATTCTATATTAAGCTTTCTATTTGATTTTTATTAACTCAACCTCAGTCCGTACACAGGACACCTGTCACTATAATGAAATCTTTCTCCTATTGCCTCATGATTTTCATTTTTATTTCTAATAGATTTCCCTCCAACCTACTATCTGTGCAACACTTTTCCAAAATATAAACTAGGTCACTATGTTTCCTTATTTGGAAACACATTTGCTTTTGATGGCACATGAAGTAAAATTTGAATTCCTTTTTCTAGACAGAAAGTTTTCTGAAAACTCAGCTCCACCTCAGCCTTGTGCTAGTGGTCTCATACCCCAGCCCCATTCACACACTGACCTTTGTACCCCTCTCTTTCAGCTGGATCCTTGTCTTCCTTTATAGATCAGTCTAGACTGAATGTCCTTGAAAAGATCAACTCTAACTATCATATTACAAAATAACTCCTGATTAAAATCATGAGCTTCTCATAAAAATTAATCAGTTCAAGTATGGTGGCTTTTACCAGTATCCAGGAGGTATATATAAGGGGCACAAGGAATGTGAGTTTGATGCCAACTTGGGGTACACAGTTTCAAAATAAACATTCATAGATAATTTACTTCATAGTGAACATAATTGTCACTTGATTTTCTTTCTGATTCCCTCACTAGACTGTAACTTCTATTAATAGAAGAATTATAGCATTTGCCTATCAATAAAGGTACTGGATGGATTCATAGATGATCAAAAATCTTTTGGCTAGGGGTGTGGCCGTGTGGTAGAGAAAGCACTTATGGGCTGGAGAGATGGCCTAGCGGTTAAGAGCGCCGACTGCTCTTACAGAGGACCCGGGTTCGATCCCCAGCACCCACATGGCGGCTGAGAACCATCTGAAACTCCAATTCCAGGAGAACTCCAGTTCCAGTGGAATCTGACACCCTCTTCTGACCTCCGCGGCATTGCACGGCACGGGTGCACAAACTTGCATGCAGACAGTACATTCACACACATACAGAAATAAATAAAATTAAAAAAAAGAGAAAGCACTTATGAGGATCTGTGTTTTATTTCCAGTACCATAAAATATTTATTGAATAAAGGAAGAACCAATAAGGAAATGAATGAATTATACAGCGTGTGATATAGAAAGAGCTGTGGGTGTATGTGCTCTCTCTCTCTCTCTCTCTCTCTCTCTCTCTCTCTCTCTCTTTCTCTCTCTCTCTCATATGTGCGTGCGTGTGTGTGTGTGTGAGAGTGTGTGTGTGTCAGGACAGATATTTTGTACAGATAATCCTACTGTAGAAGTACATGGAAAACAAGCATTAAAGGGAAAGTGAGGCTAAATTGTACAGTTGATTGAATAAAATCTTCATTTGGTTTGGAAAGAACTATACATGCATGGGTAATAGAGGATACATATAAATTTCTTTGGCAACGGAAGGAGGAGGTAATACTTTCAAGGTTATGTGCTGATAATATTTCTCAGCCTTAATGGAAAATGGAATAATACATGTTAGTAGAGAGAGACTCAAGATTATGAGTCACCCTTTTAAAAATTTTATGTGTTTGAGTGTATTGCTTGCATGCATGTAAATGCACCCGTGTCATACAATGCCCACAGACCTCAGAAGAGGGTGTCAGATTCCCCTGAACCTGGAGTAGGGATGGTTGTTAGCCACCATGTGGGGCTGGGATTGAACCAGGGTCCTTGGCAAGAGCAGCCAGTGCTCTTAAGTGCTGAGCTATCTCTCTAGCTCCAGTCTTATGAGACTATGTGACAACTGTATGGATCCTATTGTCTGGAAGGGTATATGTAAATTGGGACCAAGGCAGGGAAATTATGACTATCTGAAAACATATGCATCCATATATACATAGCAAGCAGATACCCAGAAGGAAGTGCCCAAACCCAGCTTTAAAAACAAAAATAAGCTGGGCATGGTGGCACACGCCTCTAATCCCAGCACTGGGAGCAGAGTCAAGCGGATCTGTGAGTTCAAGGCCAGCCTGGTCCACAGAGTGAGCTCCAGGCCAGCTGGGACTAAAGAGAGACCCTGTCTCAAAAATGCCAAATAAGGGCCAGGTGTGGTGGTGCATGCCTTTTATCCTAGCACTTGGGAGGCAGAGGCAGGTGGATCTCTGTGAGTTCAAGACCAGCCTGGTCTACATTGTGAGTTCTAGGACAGCTGGAGCTACAGGGAGACCCTGTCTCAAAAAGACAAAAACAAACAAAAAGCCAAATAAATAAATAGACAATCAGTACAAATAAGACAATCAGTACAAATACCAAAATGAAGTTCATTGAGTATGAACTCTATACTGAGGCTATTGGGGGTCAATCTACCTAAAATCCAGTCATTTCATTAAGTTATTTGAAAATTTTTAAGAGAAATAAGATGTGAATAAAAATCGTTGGAAATACAGGAGAAAGCTACATCACAAGCACATTTTGATGGCTTCCAGGCACCTCTGATGTAGTCATCGGGAACTATCATTGTCTCTCGGCAATCGAGAATGCTTGTCTAAAGTATTCAGCCAATTCTGAAGCCATAACCACCCTGCATTGGAAGCTGGGGGGTTGGCAACAGACATGGGAAAAGCACTGTGACTGTGCTCAGCTACAATAGAACTTTGTGCCCACTTGGGTGCAGAAAGACTGGCTGTCTGATGCTCCTTTCTGCCTTCCACATGGGGTATGAGTGGATATTGGTGGCATCTATATATCCTGATGTTTTTTGGTGAGAACATCAGAGAAATGTAGTTTTAGTATACTAGCCTTTATATTTCCGGTACTTGGGCTGCAGGAGTGTGAAGTACAGTGTGTTGGGTACTGAGTGGGTGCAAAGGAATGGAACTTCATGAACATAGGGCCGCACATGCATTTTCTCATGTTTCACCAAGTGTAAACCATGTGATTGCCTGCGCACGCCTTTAATCCTAGCACTCGGGAGTTAGAGGCAGGCGGATCTTTGTGAGTTCAAGGCCAGCCTGGTCTACAGAGTGAGTTCTGGGACAGCTGGGGCTACAGGGAGACCCTGTCTCAAAGAGACAAAAAAAAAATAAATAAAAGAATGTGAAGATAGACATCAAGTAACTTGCTCTATGCCTTCACCTAATGAACAGGGGGTTGATGACTTCTATCTCTCTTGGCATGTCTTCCTGTTACCTAGCTTTGTTCTACAGTTCTCTCCTTAGAAATAACAGCTGTGTGCTCTGATGTAGAGCATGCTAATTGAACAAAGATGAATTCTGATCCTTGGAGTAATTCTTTCTTTTTTTTGGTCTTTTCAAGACAGGGTCTCTCCGTAGCCCCAGCTGTCCTGGAACTCACTCTGTAGACCAGGCTGGCCTTGGACTCACAAAGATCTGCCTGCCTCTGCCTCCCAAGTGCTAGGATTGATTCTTAAATGGAAGAAATGGCCCCAGAAGGCAGAGGCAGTCACTGTGGCTAGAGGATAATTAGGAAGGAAAAGTATGGGGGAACATATACCACAGAAGAAAAATGTCAGAAAGGTAGCTGGGGCTATGACCAGTTGATGAGTGGAGAAGCCATCCTTCCTGCTCAAAGCAGGTGGATATCACCACTGCTCTTAATTCTGAAGCTGGGGCAATTTGAAAATTAAAGTCATATGGATTACGAGTTGAAGCCCACACTCTAACAGGGCAGGGCAGTGATCCCGGTGTTCTGCTCAAAGTGCTATCCCTGTCTTTTCCTATTTACACTTAAATTTCATTAAAAAATGTATTCTTGAGCCACTCATTTATCAAAATCACTGAGACAAGAGAAAACTCATAGCTTTCTTGTATACGGACAGGCATATTGAGCTACAAAATCATGTCTGGGTGGCCACACTGGCTCAGAACAAGTGCTGGCTTAACCAGCTCCAATTATACCCACTCTCCTCCCCATCCCACTCTATTGTCACATCAAACATTGCCCTGGCGCAGTCATTCCGAGTCTATTATGGTGTTCGGATTCTGAGGATTTCATTCCTTTGTCAGAATCAAGGAGCCTTCGGATGGATGTTTAAGACAACAGGGAAGTTATGATTCATTCCGGCTGTTCTCATAGTGGTCAGTGCTTGCTGTACTTCATTCTGTACTATTTCATGTTGGGCCTATCTCTGTTGTCCTTCCTGCTCTGATATAGAAATATTGTTAGAACACATAGAGGATGATAATCACACAGAAGAGCAGTATTCATGCTCTCTGCTCTGTCAGCCATGTTCTTGAAATATACCAGATGGTAAAAGTTCATTCTTATCATATGCCTAAGGGGCTTCATTTGCTGCATTCCTTTCTCACATTCTCTAAATAAAGGGTCTTTGTCTTCTACTATTGACTGCTATAAATAATCTGAAATGATCATTTCCAAATAGCCCATGAGAAAAAAATAGGTTGGAATCTTCAAATGACACTACATTTAATCTTGGCAAGATTAATGCAATGTTTACCCCTTGTTGGGTAGTTAGTTATACTCAGTTGATAACTTTTGTGGAGAGAGAGCTACTTTAGTAGTGTGGCCATTGGTCTGTTCCCCACCAGGGGAGGACACAATGGCCATGTTCATATGGCAGCTCTAACTGGAATCAGTAGGTAGGTATTTTTTAAAACAAATGATTTCTAATTTTCTGAGAGTGGAATCATTGTACCAATTCTTGAATCCCTTTTGGAATTTTACTTGAACTTTCCTCAATGGTAAATACAAAATGTTCTCTTTTTCAGTCAAAATGAGACTAATCTATTCTCAGTAATATAATATAGTATAAAATGTGCTCTGTGATTGTAGTTCAGCAGAAGTGGAGTCTATTCTCCTTGAAATGTGATTTATGCTATCACTCAGATATTTTCATTAATGTTTAAATGCTGTTAATAGAAGAAAATGAAAACTAATGTGTAACAGGGAGAAAAATATAGAAACATAAAAAATAAAACCACATTTATTTCAACAAAAATATACATACAGTGCACAATGAATATGATTTACATAAAATAAAACAAATGTGATATTTCTTCAAATATCAGTATAAAATGATGTATCCATCTGTGGCCCATTTCCTATGAATACATATTATACATTTACCTAGAACAAATACTTAACATAAAAGGAAAGCAAGTGCCAAATGAACACCATGAGAGTCCAAGGATGGATTAAATAAAGTGATAAAATGTTCATGCAAGAAAATACGTATATGAATGGTAGCACGTGTTCAGAGAAATAAAACTCTATACAACTATGGACATATGCTCTCTGCCTTTTTAAAATGCATAACTCTTTAATATTAATAGGTTTTAATGTTGATAGTGACAAATTATCCTAATAACTTCATAGATATTTGAGCATTCTTGGCCCAACTTAAGTCTCTAGAGAGCCTGCTAGTAAACAATGCCACCGTAGATCACCACAAGAGAAGGACTGTTAGATTGTGCCCTTTATTACATAGGAGTAATTGAATTATTTTTTAGAAATGTCGCTGAGTTCATTCTAGGAGTACAGAATATCTTTTTAAAATACCATTTTTATTCAGAGATATAGTTAGTAGCTTATATCTCTGACACATGGCTTTTCAGACAGTCATTTAAACGAGATTTTGGGGGGGCGCTGGAGGGATAGCACGGCCGTTAAAGGCTAAGGGTAACAACCAAAATAACGAGACTTTTTTATATTGATTGTCACTATCTCTGAGACTAAAACTGTGAGCTTGTTTTTCTTTATGCATGTTTGAATAAAATCCAAGTTCAGGAAATCCAAGTGCATATTCAATTTGAGAGGGTTCAATATTATCTTATGTCACCCTTTCTCTTTGCTATAAACAACTAGGCATTACATGCTTTTTTAATAAGTATCTTAGGCTTTTTCTTATATTCCTTAATCAAAAATTGAGACTTATTAATGTGTCCCATTTCTTGGGGTGACAAAATGCAAATTCCAGTTAATATTAACTGGCCAGCCTTAGTTTATCTTAAACCTTGGTTTTTATCTTCATATCTTCAAAGAAAATTTTTGTGCCAGGAAGCATCTTTGTGTGAAAATTTATAATTTCAAGCTTCCAAGAAACAATACATAACGTATTTTGGGATTTTTTAATTTAAAGAGCTACGAATATAAATACTAGAAGTATGTAAGTATAAGCACAGTTTATTCAGGTTTCAGGTAGGGTAGTTGAATGTGAACTTATGCTCCCAACTGTCTAATCAACCATGCAAATTCTTAGCAAATTATATTTAGTAGTGAGTAGTGTATAATTTATAAAGCTTGTAGCTATTAAGGATGCTTTGTGACCAGTAGGCTTGTTTCCTTCCACAACTGCTGACCATACTTTTTCTAATGGACCAGTTTCTTTTTCTTTAATTTATTTATTTTCTATGTGTATGAATGTACTGTCTGCATGTAGGTTTGTGCACCCATGACAGACCAGTTTCTTAAATGTGGCTAGAAGTTCATTTATTTCTTAAAAGATTTTGAAATGTGTCCTGTATATTGAACTACAACAATACACCTGTAATATGTGTTGACTTAGCCTACTGCCAGAATTTAATTTATTTCATCCAACAGTGGGTTTAATTCATCATTATTAGACACTGGTTATATTAACTTTATCATTTTATCTACTTTCAGTAAGTGTCATAAGTTTAAAAAATGTTATGAATTATATTTTCAGTGATGTTCTGATGAATTTAACATTTCTCTGAATTTAGTCCCAAGTTATTACTTATAAAGCTGTGTGGCTAGGAACCCCTTGCAGCACGTTACTGGTTGTTCTTTAAACTAATAACTATAATTTAAAATATTAATTATGAATAAAATGTAAGCGTTCAAAATGCTTTGTAGACTAGTAAGATTCCTTACAGAGGGCAACAGCTAAAATATAATCAGTCATCTGTTACATGATTTGCTTCATTTAAAACTTTTAATTATTTTATCCTTTTTCCAATAATTTGTTATGTTTTCTGGAGGAAAAAAAAGTGATAGAATTATTGAACCATTCACTGAGAAACATTTAACAACTGGCATCCAGGAAATAAAAATCCCAGTTAATAGCATTTGCTAGTTTCTGTGATGTAAATGTTCCCACATGGGCTGATTTCAACATTAAGTTCATAAATGTGGAGTGGGGTAGAGATTCACAGTTCACATTCTTATAGAGCATTTCTGCAATACAGATATAGCACAGCTGAGAACTTCTAAAAGCAGGGATAGATAGCAGAACCTTGCCAAAAAATATAGGAAGTTATAAGCTTTAATTAACATGTTTAATAAATATAACCAATGTATGTAATACTGTTTAATCATGGCTATGTATAGAAGGTAGCTTACAAATTCAGGAAAATTGAATGACTATCTCTCAGGAGTCAACAAGAGCTTGTTGGGACACACCAGTGGAGATGTCCCCTTGGCACAGCATCTTTACAGAGGAAGGGATTTGATTTGTTCAGGGAGAAAATTATGACTACACAAATCACAATGGTTTTCTTTTTCCTTTTCCATCTTGAGTCTTATTTTCTGAAAAATGCATAATAAGAAAAATAGGGATGGATCCTCCTGTCAGTATGAACTTTCGAGTCTTCACTATCAAAAGAAGTGTTAGAATTATGAAATGCTGGAGGTCAGCAAAATGGAGTAGTACCTTGACTGGGCTATGGTAGTTTTAGTCTAATTAGTCACCTGCATCAGATTGTTATTTTGACCCCATAGATTATCAGATTGACCAAACTATTTGCATCTAAAAGACAGATGGTTCGCAGAGCATAGGTAAAGTTCAATGTGATATTTAAGAAGGAAAATAAAGGAGAGAATTTAGTGAGTGTATGCATGCAAGACATTTGCATGCTCTAGACCTTCGGTCACTGCATCATCCATAATCAATGTTACACCTTTCTGTATTTTTCATGTTTTTCCTAGGACTCTGCAAATGATCAATGTAGAGTTGATACTTGCATTTGTGAAAAGGGGAAAATATTTTTGAGAAAGAAAAAAATATTTTCTTGGTTGTTTGGCTTCAAATGATCTCATATAAGGCTCCTGCCACACCTCTTAAATGTAAATACATTTTCAAAGCAGTCTGTTTAGCATTTGTTTCTGAAAGCCTTGGTAATGATTAATCATAAGGTGATTGTCTATCAGGAGAAGAGCAATACTCTTTAGGAAATGTGAATTTTCTTGGTGAAATCCTCTGTTGGAAGGATGCATGAATGTATGCTTTCCTAAGGAAATGCTGCTGCTGCTGCTGAGTGAAAATTCATTTGCGTGTGTATTTTAGCAAGGTTTATGCTTCATGTTTCTATATTTGAATTTGTTGACAGAGGGGAAAAATCTGAAATGGCTTCTAAAACTGGAAAACACTACTACTCGCTATCTAGCTAATAAATATTTTCTATATTTAAGTGGGTTAATTTGAAAAATATAAACAAGAATCAATGTTTATAAAATATGTATAGGCCAGCTGGGTGTGGTGGCTCACGCCTTAATCCCAGCACTTGGGAGGCAGAGGCAGGCGGATCTCTGTGAGTTCAAGCCCAGCCTGGTCTACAAAGTGAGCTCTAGGCCAGCTAGGACTAAAGGGAGACCCTGTCTCAAAAAGACCAAAAAAAAATGTATAGCCCAATAAGTCTCATAAGGTCTCCTCAAATCCAGACTACCACTTGATATACTAAACTTAACCTCTGTCATTGCAAATCTTTTTTACCTTGAATACAGTAATAAACATAACCCCAAATTCTACCATCTTGAAACAAAATAAAAATTTCAAATATTGTATTATTGAAATGGAGGATGAAGTTTACCAGTGACCACCAGGATAACTACTGCCATGTGTAGAGCCAAATCTTCATTTAAAAGACTATAAGCATTTTGACAACTGTTTCAATAATGGCCATAGATCATTAGTCAAAATAGTAAATTGATACTGCTACCATGAAAAGCCTCAGAGGGTTATTTTCTGTTTGTGCCCATTTGAAAAACTCAGCATTGGACAAGAAATCTATTGGAAATCCTTACTAGAAGAAGCATCATCATAGGCAAGCAGTTACCATGTTACTTATCAACGCTTTTGCTGTCACCCATTGGATGTAGTTACAGCTAAGAGATACCCACGGGAAGAACCCTCTGGGGTTTCTAGACATGGCCTTCTCTGGATGGCTCTGAGGAAAAAGGGAAGAAAACAGAGCTATTCTGATTTCTTTACTCAGATCTTCCAACTCCAGTAATAAATTCTATCTTTAACTCACCTCTCTTAATTTTCATACTTAGTATAGCAATCTGGAGAAGAAAGAAGCCACGGGAAAGTTTGTAAAAGCACAACAAAGGAGAGCTTGTAATTGTGATTCTGTAATCATCTAACAAAGTTATCTGCCTTGCCAGCTGTGTTGGAGCATGCCTTTAATCCCAGCACTTGGGAGGCAGAGGCAGAGGCAGGTGGATCTCTGTGAGTTCAAGACCAGCCTGGTCTTACATAGCTGGTGCTACAGGGAAACGCTGTCTCAAAAAGACTTAAAAAAAAAGTTATCTGCCTTAATTTACACATTTTGTAATGATGGTGATATGTAATATGATCTCTAAGGAATCTACTAATGTGAAAGGTTAGACATCTTATGTATGGTGTTATTTTACTGTAAAAACAAATTTGAAATTCAAATAACTAAGTTTATTATGTTAATTTATCATTGCTTATGGTTGCACACATGTTAAAGGTTTATCTGCTTCAAGGATATGAATTTATGTCAGACTGCAATATGATGAGAGCTGGTAAACACTCAAAGATATTTCTCTCACTCTCTTGAATTTTTGCACAAGAAATTCAAGCTGAAGCATATTTCCATTTAGCATATTGGCTGCTTGAATCTTTAATTTCATCTTTAATTCCCTTGGAATTTGAGGTCCTTAAAGTGTTTTGCCTACTACATTATTATAGGTTTGGGGCTGCCTTCTCCATAGTTGGGATATGCAGCCCAAATTGGAGTTCTAAAAGGATCCCAAGGTTTGGAGATGTATATTCACCACTGTCATACTACTGTTTAACTGTTTGAGAGAGAGAGAATCTCATCTAGATTGGATAACAAAGGTGTATACAAACATTCCTGCAAACTGTATCAATAATCAAGTTCATGGGTTAATATTATCCAATTGCATTCACCATAAAGGTATTTTATAAAGTACAGCAAGCTGTGCAGTGAGGTTTTTTTGTAATGGAGACTTTCAAGTAACATCACATAAACTTTCTGCTTCTTTCTTCAGCTCTGATGGAGTCCAGCATTCTCTGAGTCAACTATGGCGCTATGGAACATATTTATCTTTTCTCGGGACATGTTTCATTTAGGTACTCTGCAAATGAAATGACCTCCTCCAGGGAGGGTGAGCACACAGGAGCACAAATAGACTAGAAATGGCAATGATAAAGATGACTTCAAAACAGCATTCCTTTCAGAGTTATAACCTAATCACTAGTAAAACGATTCCTTGATTTGAGAAAACATACATGAGTACCTCATCCCCAAGACTCATAACAATAAAACTTTTAAAAGACCAAGGTTGAGATCATCATCCAACTGCTATGTATTTGTGTTCCTGTTTATTTACATGTTGGTAAACTCAGGTGTCAGCTTTGCCGTAAGTCCCTTCTGGAGGTCGGTAGTACTTGGGAAAAGCCATCAGCTGCAGCATGTTGAAAGCATATTTTCTGCATTTGATATTCTTCAGTACATTTTCTATGCGGCATCCTTCTCTGGTAAAAGGGGAAAAAGCACAACTTCATGAAACACGGAATAAATAAATATGCTTTATTTGTTCAATGCAGAGTTGCAGCAACAGTCCAAGTAAAAATAACAAAGATTCAACTCTACATTTTTTTTTCACAAGTGATGATACATCTTACAAAATTAAATCCTAGGCCAAGGCCCCATACCATTATTGCCTTCGGAAAGATATGATTAAGTCTCTTTGCTCTTAACAGATAGCTAGCTCTTAATAATCTCTTTAAATAGAATTTGTTCCACAATACAGCATTACTTTAAGTTCATAAATATATCTGCCTTTTCATAATTTTTCCACAAATTAACTTATCAGTCTCTTAAAACACATTAAAATCTACATGTAGCCCTAAGGATGCAGGTTCTAGGAATAAGGCATTTAATTTATTAAGTCTGGCCCTATAGACTTGTAAAGGAAAGTTTCGCCCCTATTTTACTTCATTATTTTAGCTGTGCAATGAAGGGAGAAAATGGCTTTCTGAACAGCCCGCTTGAAGCCTCAGCTTTGTGAATGAAGAGTACTTGTCCCCAACAGTACAAAAGTCACGGGTGCTAAAAATGGCGCATTGAGACACAAATGAGACCTTATTAAAAAGAATAGAAAAGTACTCTGAAAGCCAAATCAACCCAAACAATAGTTACAAACAGGTTAATTTAATTACAAAACATAAATAGCCATTCTTTCCATAAGGTTACTTGACACCAGGGGTTAAGTCCAGCAATGAAACCAAATGATATGGAAACAACAGAAATTTCTATCAGCAGAGAGCAACTATGTTATTAGCACAGTGAAAATAAAGTCTGTAACCTCCCGCATCCCAGGAATTATCTCAGAGTTTCTCTGTGTTGTGCAAAGTCAGTCATAATTTCTTTAATAAATTTAATGGGAAGAGGAGGCTCAGAACTTCAAGCTTTCAGGATTCTATTCTTTGTCTTATTCCAAAGACAATAATTTAAAAACTCTTCTTTAGTTAGTGGACAGTGGGAAAACACTTTTCCATGAACAAAAGAGCAAAAGAATTCACATAACATATATAGTACTTTTGGCATTTTTAGATTTTAGGAAAACAAAAACACAATTCAAACATTTTTTTTTAAATTCTGAGAATCTGAAAATGTAGAAATATTACAACATTGTTCCTATAATTGAAAGTCCATTGTTTGTAGAAAAGGAAGGAACACAACAATAAAACTTATTGGTATTTGGCTAACAGTAATGCAAGACTTAAAATAAGCCACACGACTAGCAGGTGCGAGCTGACTAGGAGCAAGGCGACAGGATAGAAGTGTCGAGAAGTTGGCTTGTTATCAGTTAGACAGCCTGTTTCAGGATCATCGGATTCATTCAAGGCTCCCTGGATTTGTCTGCTGTTGAACAGGGAGGAGTTAGAAAAGAGAAAAGAGATAGAATCGCATTCATATTGCAAGGAAATGCAACCTTAATGCTCTAAAATACAACACATTGTCTTATGCAATACATAAGTTTTTTTACATTGTTTCTGGATTCATGCTAAGCAGCCCCGAGGGCATCCTGTATAATACTTTATTTCTGTAGTGTCTCAACAGGTGCTTTTTAAAAGGACATTCCTTTTCATTTTGAATGAAGAAACACTTTGATAGTATTCATGGACACCAAAGCTACACAGACAAGGAGGATTAAAATCAGCACAATCGCAGCAGAAAGCAAGACTAGGCAGATAAAATTAAAGCAATGTAACAGCTCATACAAGATAATCTGGTAAATACATTGCGAGAAAACAAAATCAGGATGAAATGAAACACAGGATGTAGGAAGGCCAATGGATGTGTCTTGCACGTCAAGTGTGTCCTCTCCTGGGATTGTACTCCGTAATGTATTTTAAGTTGTAAAATGAGTTTTTGACTTGGTTTTAAAATGAATGAAACACCTGACATGTCATCCTTGCCAGCCATAATATTAGTTTAACAAAATCCAACCCAGCACACTGTTGTTAGCTCAGCTCATGAATTATTTTATCTTCTGCCAATCATATTTAGAGAGGCCAAATTTGTGTCCTACAATCTCTTTATCTGAAGAAAAGCATATTGTAGTCTTATTTTGGAAAAAAAAAAAAAGTTAAACTCCCAAATTATGGATACCCTTGCAAGTAAAACATTTTGCATAAAGGCAGTTGTAATTATGACAAATCTCAACCAAACATCAGAATCTGAATTGAATTCAATGGGAAAGTTGTGATTTAATCTCTATTAACTCTTCCTATATGGTGAGGCAGTGAACATGCTATCTTGTGAAAGAGGACCCTCAAAGGAAATTTTATATAAGCTTCTTAGCTGTTCCACTTTTCCAAACATGCACTCTTGGAACTTCGTACAGTTATGTCTGACCAAATACTGACAATACCAGTGATCGCTTTTGATAACTGGCTGTCACATTATCTCAAACAGTAATTTGATTTAGCTCAGAGCACTGACTCAGTGACATTGTACTGTGGAGTGGTATCTCCCCTCTTGGTTAAGAGCTAGGCATTGTAGTCAGTGATAAAGTAGATTATCTGGAAAACAGATGGTTTGCTGGACAAAAGAAAATTAATTTTGAATGTGCATAATTCATATTATCAATATTTAAACAAACTTGATTGCTTATTCGACTACCTTTTCTATTGTATGCTGGTGGAGTTTATGCTAAAGCATTGATTCTTTTAGAGATGTCTAAAATAAGCAGGCTTATATTGCATTAATTCTTCTTATTCTTTTTGTTTGTTTGTTTTTTGAGACAGGGTCTTCCTGTGTACCCCTGACTGGCCTAAAATTCAGAGAGATCTGTCTGACTCGAGTCCTGGGATTAAAGGCATATTCTGCCATGCCTGGCTTTATATTATTCCTTTCATTGGTTTGAATTCCTTACATTTTGATGAATCACAGAGAATTATTTATTCATTTGGTAAACAATTTCTCTTTGGTATCTACTTTGGGCTCGCTACTGCTCTACACAGAATTACACCCATAAACAAACCAAACAGAAATATCTGCTTTTTAAAATTTTTTTTATCTTTTGTCTTTTCAAGACAGGGTCTCCCTGTGGCCCCAGCTGTCCTGGAACTCACTCTGTAGACCAGGCTGGCCTTGAGCTCACAAAGATCTGCCTGCCTGTGCCTCCCAAGTGCTAGGATTAAAGGCGTGCACCACCATGCCTGGCTAAGAAATGTCTGCTTTTATGATGTTTAGCTTTGAGTTGGAGGAAAGGAAACAGAGAAAGTAGCAGCTGGCAAGTCACTGAGTGGTAGAGTAGGAAGAGAACTTGGTGTGCAGGTGTGACTGGGTGGGCAGAGGACTGTGCACAGCTGGACGATGTTAGGGGAGTCCTGTGAATGCGCAAGTTAATTGTTCTTAAAGGAAGGTATTACCTACAGGATTCTTGGTGTAATATGACTTGTCATCTGGGCTTGAAGAGGAAGGGACCTGAGTGTTTGCAAGGAGAACCCCATTTAGCCTGGCTGTGTTTGAAAACACGTAGGGAGAGCAGTGTTCCAAGTGAAAGAAAGGAAAGTTAAACTAGAGGAAGGATTCCACAGTTAACTGACTTGACTCCCAGATTCAAAACACAGAAAGGATAAAGCCACAGGGAAGAGCAGTTTGAATCCCCCCCAGAGGGAAATATATTCAGAATGATGCTCAAAGGCTCACATGTATGTCACATATATGTCAGTGATGATTTTGAAATATGACCACCTATTTCAAGCTCTGTTCTTTCATATATTATTTATCTTGGGGCAAATTGGTCAGTATGTTATGTTTCAGTTCCTTATGTCTAACATGATGATGCAGCAATGAACAACACAGAAATACTGTGACTTATCATATATAGTATATTAGAACAAAATGTTCAAATATAAATATTTGTATAGTTATTATATCATCTGTATATCAATATACACATGCAACTTGGTATAGTCATTAGACTCTTCAACTAGGACAGATACATGGGTGAGGTTGAGGGGTCTGGGTCTCAAAAGGAGGGGTAATCCGGGGTGGAACCTAGATTACCTCCTTTTTTTTTTTTGCATTTTTGAGACAGGGTCTCCCTGTAGCCCCAGCTGGCCTAGAACTCACTCTGTAGACCAGACTGGCATTGAACTCACAAAGATCCACCTGCCTCTGCCTCCTGAGTGCTAGGATTAAAGGTGTGTGCTACCACGCCTGGCGATTACCTACATTTTGAGAGAAGAATTTATTTATGTATCACTTGAGTGACCCAAACTAATAGTCATAATTATTTTTAAAAAGTCACAGAGCAATATAATACTTTCAGATACCAAATTGACTACTATGCAGTATATTATATATGGAATAAGAGAATTGCTCAATAACAAGGTTATACATGAAAAGTACTTTTCCAAGAACTTATTCCATCAACATTTTCCATGGAAGGGATTCAGTCATGGACCATCTGCAGGAATGTGGGAAGATGGAGAGGGGACTGGGCATAGGGTCAAGGGAGTACAGGTAGAAGACTTCGAGCCATTATCGGATTTTCAGATGTACAAAGTGAAGAGAGGCACTGAAGTAACACACACCTTTCCCTGGGCCCAGTTGATTCAAATATGAGCTACAGAAATTTCATGGAACCATCTCTTCCATTACAGTTTCTTTATACATCATACAAACTACAGAGCTCTTGAAAGCATTAAATAAGATGACATTTGGGAAAGACACTTATAAGACTAGTAGGCAAAATCTAAATCCTGATTAAATGTTAATTATTGTTATTGTAATTAATATTATCACATTAATATGTCCTTCTTATTTCTTCTGTTACAAAATGAAGATTGTTTATACAACAAATAGCCACTGTATTGGATTCCATTTCTTCTCCAATGTTCCCTGTTAGAAGGGTTGAATTATCTGTTAATATTATCTATTTATCAATTATTTACTTATAATCATTGTACCTATTTATTTTGTATATTTATCTTTTTGTTTAATTTGATTATATATAATCATATATATAAATATATGTAAACATATATAAATATATATAAACTCATATATATGTATATATATATATATATATATATACACACATATGAGTGTTCTGCCTGCACAATTATAAGAGCACCTGTGTCAAATGCTTGCAGTAGCCAGAAGGGCATCAGATGCCCTGGAACTAGAGTTACGGGTGATATCGAACAGCCATGTAAGCTTTAGGAACCAAACCAAGGTCCTCTGCAATAGCAGCAGTGCTCTTAACTGCTGAGCCATATGTACAGGCTCTAGCATGGAACTATATAATATTTGTCTATCATATCTATCATCTATCAATCTATCTAATCATCTCTCTGTCTATCATCTATCTAGCTATATATCTAAATATTTTTTATTTTATTTTATTTTATTTATTTATGTGTATGAATGTATTCTCTGCATGTAGGTTTGTGCACCCATGTTGTGCAATGCTGTGGAGGTCAGAAGAGGGTCTTGGATTCCCCTGGAACTGGAGTTCTCCTGGAATTGGAGTTACAGACGGGTCTCAGCCACCATGTGGGTGCTGGGGATTGAACCCGGGTCCTCTGCAAAAGCAGTCTGTAGCTATATATCTAATCATCTATTTGTCATCTATCCTGTAGCTAGCTAGTTATCTAATAATCTGGCATCTATCTATCTATCTATCTATCTATCTATCTATCTACCTATTTATCATCCATCATCATTGATATATTTAGCAGTCCATTCATCTATCATAGTGATCACGTTGCATGTTGACTGAAAATTTAGGTTGAAACATTAGCCATAATTTATCGACAGGAAGCACATCAGTGCTCTTTCCCACTGAGGTGATCCTGTCAATAGGCCCTAGTTGATGAATAGAGCTCTCAGTACAAAAGAACAAGGCCAAGAAGCTGAAAATGCCCTTACAGTCTACACTTCAATACACAGGGCTAATTTGTATCAGATGCTTTTTTGCCTCTACAAATCTCAGAATGTGCTTCATGTTTTGCAGCTTGAATATTCTATATGCTATCCAAGTAAACATTACTAAGTGAAAAGGTTTTTGGTTTTGGATGTGCAGTTTTAGAATCTAATTAATTTGTATTTATTAACTCCCATCTCTGGGGATTAGAGGAATGCATTAAGCACACCTTCTATATAATCATCCTATCACTCAGCTGGAAGTCAAAGCAACCAGTCCATGAAGCTGCCACAGAGTTTAATGAGAAAGCCTGTGATGTGCCTCAGAGCAAACAGGTGGTCTTGGGACTGCCTCTTTAATTCCTGCCAAAAATAGCACACGTGTCCATTTCTTCATGGGCACAGACAAAATTGTAAGGGTTCTGCCAGTGCAGACTGCAAAGAGTCCTCCCAATAATAATATTAGCAATTTCTTTACCAGGAGATTATGAGAAAGAAGTAATTATTGGCTGCTTTTCAAAGTACCCTAACAATCCAGCGTCATTAGCATGAACTGGCAGTGAGTGGGTCATCATGGAAACAAACATCAGCCCTGCACCCAGCGGAAGTGTGACATGGCCAAGCACCTAGGGCAGTTACGGAATCTGAAGGCTAGAAAGTGGTCTTTTCTAGCCAGGTGTGGTGGCCCAAGCCTTTAATCCCAGCACTTGGGATGCAGAGGCAGGCAATCTCTGAATCCAAGGTCAGGCTGTTCTATATAGTGAGTTCATCCATGAGTACTCCTAAACATTCAGAAGCCTGCATGGGAAGTTGGACTTACCAACTTTCCTGTGAGATAATCATTCATTAATAGTTTTGCTATTTATTATTCTATTTCTTTATCAATTATAGTATTTCAAGTTCTTCAAAGGAAAGTTACCAATTAAAACTGAAAAATACTTATCTTCTGACTGATTTCTTTGCATGCTGATATGGGACTATTGCATATTTAATTAGCTTCTTCAGGTTTGGAACTATGGACATGCCCTCCTGAAATTATGACGTGGTATTTTAAAGTCAGTAACTTCGAGGGCTTTAGTTCACTCCATATTCATTGTAGGAGTCAGTAGTTATAGAGTATCATGCTTTGGTCCCCAGCTTCCTGCGTTCTATTAGAGTTTACATTAGAACTGTGTTAAATGAATATAATACCCCGTAATAGCTTTGGAAGTAGTACAAGAAATCATAGAATAGGAGATTCTCACATGCAAACGTGACATTCAAGCATCCCCAGGCTAAATCTGAATACCTAATGCTTGAGGAAATAAAGCCCTCCCTCAGCTTCTCCAGCAGCAAGTGCAAGATTCCATAGAATATAATTTCATAATTTCTCCCCAGGTCATATTTTCTATATATCTTTGTCCAAGGTGAAGACAGAATGAATTTTTTGCTTTTCTTTTTTTTCAGTTTAGTTCAAGATCCATAAAACTTGATGATTCAAAATACACTCAATAATAAATGAGTTTCTAAAACTTTTCAAATATTCAGGTTATAGTTGTAATATCCTGAGAAGACTATCAGGACTTCTTAATGACAGTGCAAACACTAAACTGTAGTAAAATTCTAATTAAAAATTTCAAGAATAGGATCATTTCTACTGAAAGTCCAAGTAGCCTTTCGACCACAGGTTCACCTTCCACATTTAAAAGGCCTCCTTCTTTCTAATGTAATATAAGGATCAAGTTCAGAATACAGTATTAGTATGCCACTTCAAGAAAAGTCCCAAAGGGTATTTACTTAGAAGATATGAGGTTGCTGCTGTGGAAGTCCAGGCCAGGGGTTATATTTATTATAATAATAAGATGGACAAGCCTGGTACTGAAAAGCAAGGACGTTTGGGGAGTATTAAGTAAAGTATTATCTAAGAGAATGTGTCAACTTCATCCAGGGAGCACTGCATGAATTCCTAGATATGAAATTCTAAGGAGATAGTCACTATAACCCTAAGGACAAGGGGCAGGGAACAAGGGCCATGTGAATGGGATTTGGGAATATTACATACCAGAAGAGAGCAATGACATGGTAACCAGGAAGATTCATTGGCTTCGAAAAGAATGGTTTTAACTGATATGGATTTGGTCTGGGCTACTTTGGAAACCCAACTGTATCAAGGAGGAAGGTCTATACAGCTCATGCTTCCACATGATAGTTTATTGATTATTTACAGATAAACAAACTGGAAATAATTATTATTTCTATGGACTCGATATTCCTAAAAGGTGACAGGTAAGAACTTTGATCGCCATCTGTTTACTGAATGAACCATATTCATCTCATGTTATGATTAGGATCCCTTTAAATATATGTTTTCTGAGAACTCTTGGAAGCAGGGAGATGTGGTTCCTTGCTTGTTCCAATATTCTTTTTTTTCTTAATTGTTTTATTGAGCTTTTGTGCATTTCAAACATTTCTTAATCATATTTAGACCTGTCCTCCCGCCCCCACCCCGCCATCAGAACTCATACATTCTGCCATACATGCTAAGTCCTGACTTATGTCTTTTTCTCAGTTTATGGTTTGGTCAGTTTGTTGAACAAGTCTTTTTTTGTTGTTCCCTTTAATTTTATATTACTCCATATATATATTCCACACATATACCAAAATTATGAAGTCTGAAAATAAAACTAGGGTTTAATTCCAAAGTTCTGTTCAGCGACCTGTAAGTTACTGCTCTCTCCACCCTCCTGCCATCGCTGGTCCTACTTAAACTTAACTGCGATACTCTAGACATATGTATTTTCTCTCCAAATAGAACTGGAGATGTTTTACCAATAAATAATGCTTTTAAAAGAAAATTCAGAGAATGTCAAGAAAGATGACATTCTATTTGGTCTCTAAACAGTTCTAGGTCCTTGGAGCTAGAGAGATGGCTCAGCAGTTAAGAGTCCTGACTGCTCTTACAGAGGACCCAGTTTCTATTTCCAGCACCCACAGGGTGGCTAAATACCATCTATAGCTCCAGTTCCAGGGGAGACTGATGCCCTACCTTTATGCATATAAAATAAAAACAACAAATAAAATGTTTCTTAAAACAGTCTGACTCCTTTTTAATAATGTTTAGAATTCAACTTTGAAAGTTAAAATAAAGTAAAAATGACATTTAGTGAAGTTCAATTAATTTTTCTCTGATTTCATTTTGTGTTTTTTTATTTTTATTTATTTTTGTATGTATATGAATGTACCATCTGCATGTAGGTCTGCGCACCCATGTCATGCAATGCTGTGGAGGTCAGAAGAGGGCATCATTAAAGACAGCTCTCAGCCACCATGTAGTTGCTGGGGATCGATCCCAGGTCCTCTGCAAGAGCAGTAGGCGCTCTTAACTGCTAGGCCATCTCTCCAGCCCCATCATTTTGTGGGGTATTTTTTTTGTCCCATTCTGATGGCCTGGTTTCACAAGGTACTTAGAAAGCACGAACCAGACCTCTTCTCACCAGAAGTGGCTAGCCTTCCAGTATTATATTATCTGACTTTTTTGTATTTATGTTTTGAAAGAAAGTACATACACTCAGAACTATAAGTTAAGACCATATCACAAAGTGACCATATATTGAATAAAAATGTCTTATTGCTATAAAAGAAAGAGAAGGAAGGAGATGTAACGAGTTTATGTGTAATTACCTCTATCAGATCATTATCAGAGAACTAGTTTTAGTGTTTGAACTTTAGAAAAGAGAATATTTGGATCAGGTCCAGAAAGAAATATGATAAATGATTAAAGGGCTGAGGAGGAAACCTTATGAAACCTTATGAGGAAATGTTTCTAAGTATACACAAGACATGGCAAAGTAAATTTGATGTATCAATTGGAAATTTGCTCTCTATTTTTCCTTCTTGTTCATATTCTTTGAGGCTGTAGTTTAAAGCATGTGCCCCAGGGATTTTTAACAGCACTGAAAGGAAGAGCTGCCTGAATTAAATATATATTTTTCTTTTTTTATGAGAGAAAATGTGAAGAGTCCATTGAGAGGAGCAATGCATAGAAAGCGGAGATTGAGGATTGAGAGAAGAGAAGGCGTAGGATAAGGAAAGGGTCCAGTCCTGCTGGTGGGGGACAACAGGACTGAGACTGGTGCCAGGATGTCTAGGACCTGGGGAGGGAAGGCCACCAGGGGACAGGCTGTGGAACGCCGGAAGGTAGCTAGTCCTGGCCAAGTTCCTCAGAGATTCCTATATGAGGTCTGACTGGGAAACAGTGAGGAGAAGAGGTTTGTTCTTGGTGGAAGGACAGGGAGCTGGGCACAGACTGAAGACTGAGGCTGGAAGTTCCAAGCTCTATTGCCAAGTAAGACCAGCAGCAGAAGCAAGACACAAAATCAGAGCCTGGCCTTCTCTAACCTGGTCAGACGGGAGCTGAAATGAGAAATCAAGCTTATTTAAAGAAGTGGGGTAGAAAGCTCACTGGGTAAAAGTACTTGCTGTATAAGAATAATGACCTGAGTTCTAATCCCTCATCACTCCCATGAAAGCCCTGGTAAGGTGGGGTATGCCATAAACTTGGAACTGGGGGTACCAGTGGAGTGAGATAGGAGGGTCATTAGGGCTCTCTGGTCACCTAGCCTAGCTAGAACATGGAGTGCCAGGTGTGCCAATATACCCTGATAAAACAGGGTACATGACATCTTCCTGTGGCTTATGCACATGCATGCACATGCATGATGCACACAAATTAAATCCATATACCACATACACATGCCAAACACATACACACACTGGAAGCTAAAAACAAAAATAGATTACATCTTCCACATGTTAGTGGACAGATAAATAGGGCATTTCTGGAAAGAATGGGTATGTAGGTAGAGATATTAATTCAACTCATTGTCTAGTAACTCTGTAATTACACTTTTCTTTGTCAAGAAACTAGAACAAAGTGTTTTAGCTCTAATTATTTCCAAAGTAACAGACCCAAAGCTAGTCACTAAAAAACATTGTTAATGTATCTTAAAATGTCAACATTCAATATTTCACCCTCTAATTAGTAACTCCCTGGAGTTTATGATAACATATCCCAGTTGAGAGGAAATCCATGTGTGAAAACCTAAGGCTGGCTTTTCCCTTCTTGGTAAAGCTAGGCAGAGAACAGATGGGTGTGGCCACCCCCTCTTCACTCCCCCCTGGAGCAGGAAATCCAGCAGAGAAGCAGCCTCAGTCCAGTATTGCCCTAAATCTCCCAAATAAAAACAGAAGCTCATGTACGCTATTAGTGCAGCGTACCTTATTCTCTTAGTATCCAGGGAAATATATCAATAAAAATGTGCAGTGCATAAAGATTCATGAGAAACACAAAAGAAAAGCAGCTCAGTTCTCTATTATCTAACTATATGAAGTTTCAACTTCTCTGTAAAACGAGAACATTCTTCTCTCCCACAGGATTATTGTAAGAATTACATAAAAGCATCAGCACTCTCATAATAGTAAAAAGGAGTAAATAAAACTTTAAATTCCATTCTGCATCTTTCCCCTTGATCAGTCTTGTTTTTATGCTGCCAACAGTGCTGTATACTGACTAGAACTGCAGGTGCTCAGTTCTGTTTCTTATTCACTGATGTTGATGCACAAAGATTTAGAACACTTTTTCTTTTCATATTTCTACTATAAATATTCATATACAGATATAATTACACATATATTTTTATTTTATGAGTATCAGTGTTTTGCCTACATGTATGTAACGTATGTATGAAACATGTTTGTGCAATGTCTCTGGAAGCCAGAAGCTGGTGTTGAATCCTCTGGAACTGGAGCTATGGACATTTTCTAATTACGATATGGGTGCTGGGAAATGAACCCAGGTATTCTACAGGAGCAGCCAGTGCTTTTTACCACTGATCCATCTCTCCAGACCGAAATACTGGTATTTGACTCAGTCAGGGCCTTACCATATAGTCTAGGCTGGCCAGGAACTCACTACATGGCCTAGAATGACACTGAACAGGCCTCAACACTCCATCTGCTGCCTCCCAGTTGCTAGGATTGAAGGTGTCCATGACAATGCCTGGTTTCTGCTTTCTTTAGTCCAAAAACTTCTCTGATTTTCTCATGATTTTATGCTGGTGAATCTTAAGACTGTGTTTCTAGATTAGATCTTGCCTCTGAACTGTCAACACATATACTGGGTCTCCAGTTACATGTTGACTAAGGCTAAAACAGCTTGGCTAAAACTACTTGGCTGCCACCACATGCCAGAATTTCTTATCATAGGTATCACAGCTTGAATATGAAATATCTCTGACAGCTGACATGCTTGCATGCTTGCTCCCAGGTAGTGGGAATGTTTGGAAGTTTCCAGAACCTTTAAGAGATAGAGAGAGCCTTGCTGGAGGAAGAGGGCAACTGAGGGAACCTTTGAGGCTTTGTGGGCTATCCCTACTTCCTGTTCCCCTCTGTTTACTGACTGCCAATGCAGTGTGCCTGGGCCATGATGGAATACTTCCCCTCAGTCCATAAGCCAGAATAAGTCATTTCTTTCTTAAATTGCTTCCTCTCAGGTATTTTATCATATCAAGGAGAAAAGAAACCAGTTTAACAAGGAATGACACTTGTGCTCAGACATCCCTGCCAGACACCTCAGACCTCCTTGATTCTTCCTCTGGCAACAAGCCAGAGCACTGGTCAGCACCCCCTCTTCTACAGCCTTTCTTCAGCCACTGTCACTTTGCCCTCATCCTCTCAGATGCTGTCTTCCCGCCTTTTCCACTCTTGTGCCTCCACTGAGATTCAAGCATTTATGTTCAGTCACGTCGCAAACATACAAAATGTCATCTTATTTGCATAATAATAACATATCCTGAATGAAGAGCTCTCACAAAATGAAAACCCAGCGTGATCACAGCTGCCTGTAGAGATGGAGCTTCTCAATCTAGCAACGGTCATTTAGCTCCAAGATAACAAAGTTTCTGGATCTCAAAGAGAAAGCTCATCCTTATCTTCTTGCTGAGTGATCTCTAAGGTTTCCCTTTTTAATCTCTTGTCACCCTGCCACTTGTATAGTATTATTATGCATCACTAGAATTACTTAATCAACCAAAGTCAGTGGTGTAATACAATTATGGTCTAGTTCCATCTGAATTAGATGGTATAGAGTGTGAACTAGTTCAACATCAGACAGCACTGTCTACAGTGTTGTATATACTCAAACATTTACCTAATCCACTTTAAAAATTCTCCTCACTTTTTTGTTCTTTAGACAAAATCAACCAAACATTTTATTCCTAGAATGATCATAATATTCATTATCTTTCCTAGAAGAACGGACTCCATCTGTGTCCTCAGCATTTCAGTAACTCCCACTTCCATTTCACTTCTCCCTTTAGTCTCATTATACCTCACAAACAGCATAAGGCTATTATTGATGTTAATAGCTCCTGGAAGTGACTAATGTAAGTCCAAAGAGAATAAGATGCAGTCAAGAATCTCAAGTTTATGAACTACAGAAATGATCCTCAAAGGTAGGAAATGGGAGATGAGAGTAGAGAGAGTATGGAAAAGGATAAGTAACACTCGTGGCCTTTAAAAAAAAACATATGGAAACATACCACTAGAGAGGCTACTTAAATGTATGTACATAAATATTATAAAGGGATTAAAAAGAATGACCTTTTCACAGGGTACCAGGGTGACATTGTCCCTACTAGACACCATAGGCAAGCAAAGTAATAGACCAATGCCAAGAATGGAATTCCTCTTTGAAACTGTTGACAAGGGTCCCACGGACTGCCAAACACTAGTGGCCATGGCCGTTGCTCTTCATTACTCACCAGATTTTCACTACATACATGAACTGTAGAACAAACACAGAGAAATCAGCCTGGTAGTAACTTTGGAGCCTCTTCTCTACCATCTCGCTTCCACAGTGCTGGAAGCCTCTGCACAAGCTACCTGAAGAGAACTTTAGCATGACACTTACCCAGCTGTGAGTCCTGTGAGCCACCACAACTGGCCTGCAAGTTACATGCACTGGTACAATAGTGACACAAGTAGCATGGGAGTAATCTACCACTTTCTAATAGGATTTAAGGTCCACTTCATAGAATGGAACCTATACCTGTCATTGACATCAGGCCTAGGAACCTGAGGCTATTCAGGCCACAGCCAAGGGAGACATCCCAATATAACTGTTCTGCTAAATAGATCTATTAACCTGATTTCTAACGACTTCTTGTTATACCCATAGATGAATGCATCTTTCAACTCTCAGCAGAGAAGCTCCTTATGAATCATTTGGTGGTTAACACAGAGAACCACAACTGGCCAACGGTGCAGAGAATAAGAGGTTGCAGACTGCTTATCTCTAGATAGGACACCTATATCAAAATTCTGCCTCCCAAGGCTCAGGGATCATTGTGGAAGAGAGGAAGGAAAGATTGTTAGAGCCAGAGAAGGTGGAGGACCACATGGAAACAGAGTTTCCCAGACAGTTGACCAGTTACTCGTATGAACTAACAGCAATAGTGACAACATGGACAAGTCAAACATAATCTCAAGCCAGACAAAATTTCAGCATACATGGGGAGAAATGACTAAGAAACCCTAACCCCACCTGAGGAAGCACAGGGAACTGCTGGCTGCTGAGAGGGGAGATTCTGTCTGCTTAAAGGGGAAACTCTTAATAGGTTGACCAGGCTCCAGTGGATGAACACATATTACAGGGAATTTGGGGACACAAACCTGACTAGATAGGCCACACTATGTATTAGGGCACAGAAAGTTCATGGGAGGTTAACAGGGATGTGCAGATATGGGAGGGGATTTAAATATAAAAATATATGAAATTCACAAAAATTAATTAAAAATTAAGAAAATGAAAACATACAGAAAAAATAATCTCAAGTTTAAAGAGTTTTTGGGCTTGGCAAATGCATGGCTAAATCAATAGCACTGATAATAATACACCTACATAAAAGATAGAATGTAATACACAAAATCTATTAGAGGGAATAACTCCCAAAGAGTGTCCTCATTAATCTCTGAACAAGAGTACACAAATCAAGAAAGGCTTCTCAGAGAAACAGACCGTTGTCTTGCATATGTGGTCGTAGGGATATAAATAACATGAAAAGTCCTGGAAACCAGAACATGCACATGTATGTAAGAATGACACGTAGTATGCTTCAGTTAAAGTACAGATAAAGAGATGAAACAAAACCATTAGGCATAAAGATATTTCTTTATTTCACAGAACTTGTAAATTAAGTATTTTACAACAAGAAACTCAACTTTCACGTTTTACGATGAAATGGGACTTTGTTGCAAATGTTCATGCTGACAGAATCCAAAAGCTTAGATCATGTTTTTTTATGGCGATACTAGTCAAAATGAGGAATTTGTGAGTAGCCAAATGCTATGATTAGCTTTGTGCCACAGCGGCACTGGGCAGTAATATGCAGGAGGCTTTGGCCAAGCCTGTAACAGGGATAAAATAAACCAGGGGTATGGAGAGCAGTTGAGAAGCTAGAATAACAGTCAAGGCAAAGTGGTGAAGGCTTGAACCAAGAGAGAGAAGGGCTAGGATTTTTGAAATTGAAGGAATCTTAAAAATCAAATATGTTAAGACTTTAGTTAGGGAAAGAAAAAAGGGCTTAGGGTGAGAAAATAGAACATTGAAATATACTATTTAGGCTGAAGTGCATTTTATTTAAATATATTGTTTTATACGTCTTGAGTTAGACAGGGCATATTAAAACGGTAGGTTAGAGGGGCTGGAGAGATAGCCTAGCGGTTAAGAGCGCCGACCACTCTTGCAGAGGACCCGGGTTCGATCCCCAGCACCCACATGGCTGCTGAGAACCGTCTGAAACTCCAATTCCTGGAGAACTCCAGTTCCAGGGGAATCCGAGACCCTCTTCTGACCTCCGCGGCATTGCACGACACGGGTGCACAAACCTGCATTGAGACAGTACATTCATACACATACAGAAATACATAAAATAAAATAAAATAAAAAAGGTAGGTTAGAATCAACAATTACTCTATATTTCTCTATTATGTTTCAAAGTTTCATGCAAAACATGAACTAGTGAGATAAAGTCACCCATGTGGGGATTATGTAATGAAAGTAATGAAAGGAGGGAAGGAATAAGTGCAAAATCCAGGGAAAACCTGCATTTGTAAAGCTGTGGGGGAGGCAGGCAGGGAGGGACAGAGAAACCCCTCACAGATTCAAAGAGGGTGTGGCCAGTGTATCAAAGACTACAAGGGAGGAGGCTGCAGAGTAAGTAAAGGTCACTAGACTCGGATGTGTCTCTGAGTCAGACTTTCTATAGAATTTGAGGAACAGGAAATTATCAGAAGCTGAGGACTGAGCCTGAAGAGCAGGAGGCAAATTCTTGTCTATTTACTCTTCTGAGCACTGGCAGAGGAAGGATACAAAAGACAGCACGGAATCTCAGAGTTCAAGTGGATCTAGAGAACTGTTTCTGGGTATGTGAGGTAAGAATATTTGGAGGTTCAATGCAAAGAGTAAATATAGAAGATTAAAGAAGGAAATGGGAGAACTGGCCGACCTGTCTTCAAGAAACAGGAATTTATAAATTGAGAATTATCACTATTTATCAATAATTCTCTAATAAGTCACAGTCTCCCATCTCAGTGCCTACCCTGGTTCACGTCAACATGAAGTTGAACTCACAGAGTATGGAGGAAGTGGGAGAAAGGAGAAAGAGAAAGACATCAGATGCAAAATTCACATTTGCCCACTTGGTTACACAAACAGGATTTTTGTTTTTTTAAAAAATATATTCTCGGCGGCTGGAGAGATGGCTCAGTGGTTAAGAGTGCTGACTACTCTTGCAGAGGACCCGGGTTTGATTCCCAGCACCCATATGGCGGCTAAGAACTGTTTTTTAACTCCAGTTCAGGGGAATCCGAAGCCCTCTTCTGACCTCCACGGCATTGCATGACATAGGTGCACCAACCTACATGCAGACAGTACACATAAAAAAATAATAAAAAATTTTAAAAATTAAAAAATATATTCTCAGTGCTTTTATCAGAAAATGAAGCCACCTACTACATTTCAAAGCTTATATAGTTCTCTACAGTTAGTGAACCATAATCATTTTTAAGCATTTCTATATCAATGTCCATTCAAGATGTTTATAATTGTTGCTGTTATAAATTGTAAAATTGTTAGATATGTTAATTAAATATGTAGCAGTTACCCTAACGTGAATAAAACCATAACATCTACAATTTATCAATATATTTATTTTCTATCACCTCTTTATTGCTATGCTAGTAATGCATTCTAATCCTTTCTCATTTAATGTTGTACAGGATTATTATTTTCTTCTATATGTAATGTTTACTTTTTATTTTTTTTTTTGGAAAGAAAAAAAGCAAAGATTGAATATTTGAGCACTTGGTCATTAACTTTAAATAAATTTGAGTACCAATACTACAGTGTGTTTGAAATAGGATCAATACACACAATTATGCAAGCTGGAGAGTCAGAAGACTGTGCTATAACTTTGGATCACCATTGATGGTGGTTGATTACTGGGCACTAGGTCTCACATGCAACCTACTCTTCCTGATGCTGAATTTTGTAAAAGATTACAACTGGAGTCCCGGAATTTTAGCATTTACTGTGAGTCAGCAGATGGCCTTAAAAGATGTCCTATTTTCCATGAACCAGAAGGGGAGATCTACTTTCTCTTTTTTTCTGTTTTAGCACTAAGTATTTATTTTGATTTATAAAAGAGAGCAATACTGGTAAACTATTACATGTTATAATCACTTGAACATGGATTCTGATGACCTTTTTTATAATTTAAATATACAAAATATACAAAATAAAGCTATAAAAATAATATTTTGAAAGAAATTGCTGATTAAATAAATTAGGATAAATTTGGGATTGAAAAACTCAAACAGTATTTTAAACCTATTTGTTTAATCAAGAAAGGACAAGTATGGGCTGGAGAGATGACTCAGTGGTTAAGAGCACTTGGCTGCTCCTTCCCAGAACCCACATGGAGGCCAAAACCTTTTCATAATTCCAGTTCTCGGGAATCCAACAACCTCTCCAGGCCTCCACAAGAATTTCAGGATGCAGGTACACTTACATGCAAACAAACCACTCAGACACATAAAATAAAAATAAATTTATAAAGTAATACCAAATATGTACATTATACAAAATTTTACATAATTTAAATACAAAGTAGAGAAGATAGATGTCTTGCCATCACAAAACTTTAATTCTATCAAAGACTTTCAACAAAACAGCAGGTTTTGTATAGTGAAACTATACAAAACTTAGCAGCTTTTCTATCTACTTATTAGGTAGATAGAAGTCCCATTCATAATGATGTCAATAAAATAAAACAATACAGGAATAAACCTAAGGAAGTGTGTGAAAGATCTCTACAATGAAAGCTTTGAAACATTGAAGAAAGAAACTAAAGACAGGAGAAGGTAGAGAGACCTTCCATGCTGCTTCCTGATCATAATTAATATTGCAAAGATAGCTACAGTATTAAAAAGTCTTTAGATTTAATGACTTCCATCAACATCCCAATGACATTCTTCACTGCAATAGAAAATGAAGCACAAAGTATTCAAAATAGCTAAGCTAATACTAAGCAGAAAATCTAATTCTCAAATGATATTTCAAATTATACTACAGAGCCACAATAACAAGACCAGCATGGTACTAGGACATGAATGGATCTCTGAAATGACATAGAAGACCCTCAAATAAATCAGCACAGCTACATACCCCTGATTTTTGGTAAAAGTGTCAAAAATATACATTGGAGAAAAGGCACCCTCTTCACCAAATGGTACTGTAAAATTGAATATTCATATATAAAATAATGGACTCTAGATCCCTATTGTTCACCCTGTAGAAATTCAATTCAAAATGGAATAGACATATTAATCTCTTAATATTAATACCTGAAACTTAGAAACTACTATATGAAAATACATGGAAAACACTTCTAGTAATAGGCATAAGTAATGCCTTATGGAAAAAGAATCACAGGACTTCAGGAAATAATAGCACGAGTTGATAAATGAGGTTGCATATAATTAAAAATAAGTCTACACAGCAAAGTAAATGATCGAGTAAAGGAAAACACTATGAATGGGACAAAAATCTTTGCTAGCTCTACATTTGATAGGAGGTAATATCTATAATATATAAGGAATTAAAAAAATAACCACTGAAAATTGCTCTAAAGGAATCCAATCAATAAATAGGCTAGTGAGAGACCTGGTCTTACACATGGTAATTAACATATATGGGTGGAAGGTATATATTCATATTTTAGAGAAATATAAAACTAAAGGGAAAAATGTGAACTCCTAAACATATTTTGAAGTTAACATGCAGTTTATTCCCACAGGAAATAATTCTGGTACTCATATGATGTTTATATAGGCATATTTTGGAGCAATACAAATGGGAGGGAACAACAACAACCTAAGAACTGAGTCAAAGAATGGATTGATACAGTTAAATTCTTCCCAAAGCAATAAACCTCTGCAGAGAAAATTTTTTTTAAAAAACTGAGAGAAAGATGCAGGACATGTATGGCAGAATGCATGAACTGGGGTGGGATGGGGGGGAGGGAAAGGGAAATGTGTCTAAATTGAACTGAAAATGATGTGCGAAATACATAAAACATCAATAAAGAAAGGAAAAGGGGAAAAAATCTAAGGTGGAGAAAGGCTGAGAAAGATACTCAGTGTCAACTTCTAGTCTCCACATGCGTGTGCATATACAAGCACACACACATGCACACATATGAACCTGTATACACACACACACACATAGAAAACCTCACCATATATTAAAGCTGAGGATGGAGGTGAGCACACCTTATAAGACCTTTAGCAGAGGTGGTAGCAATTATACCCTATACAAGGAGCCGGCATAGTTCAGGTACATTTCCTTTCCCTTGCTATCCCTTTTTGTAACTGTACTGAAGCAGATATTTACACAAAGTCCAACAAAGCCATCACTTGTGACACTTACAACAATGCTCCACAATAATGCTGGAAATGGGCATGCTGTTTGCCAAGCAGATGGCCATCAGGAAAAGTAAAAATACCACCCGGAGTCAATTGTGGTAATTGCTTGGAGTTAACTTTTCTGATTAAAATAAAAAAGTGTTTTGGTAGCTTCATTCTAGTGGAAGCAGGAGGATTCTAAGGGCCCCACAGTTTCTGTTGCTATCTATTTGCTTTGTGCTTTGCTGCACATCAGTTAGAAGTCACATTCTGTATCGACCATTCTGTTCAATTAAGACACAGACACACAGCTTGGAAAGGAGTATTTTTTTTTTCCTACTTTCCTCTTTTTTGTTTAAGTTTCTTCTAAATGTTTAAAGCCTTTGTTCCACTCAAATTGGTTGCATTAAAAGAGGTCCTCAGAGAGCCTCTGGGTCCAGCCTCTGTGCTTTTCAGATGAGGATGCTTAGGCTTCTAAGGGAAGAAAACTGGCTCAGTAGTTTATGGGGCACAGGACTGGGGCTGTGTGCAGAATAAATGGATTAATGACACTGCAGTTTTCACAAATAAAACAGAATTTCTGCGGTCATGCTCTCTTTTTAATCCGGGAGTAACTCACTCCTTGGGTTTTACACAGTGTGGGACTCGTGGCTCATCTCTAATACAAGAGTCACTAACTGCCCAGGGTTTTCAGTACTGATGGCCTTTCCTCATTATAAGTCACTCACTCCACACATATTGCACAGTGTGAGAGCTCACTGCTTACTCCTAACAGAGTACCCCCCCCCCGGTTCTATGCAGGGTGGGGACTCTGGCCCATTCTTGTGCTGAAAAGCTTCCAAAGACTGGGAGGAGTAGAGATGAACTACACATCTGACTCCAGCTGCCTGCTCCTCAGTAACCCTCAGGGCATCGTGGCACTCATTTTCCTAAATAATAATGTTATGAAATAAGCTTTCTGAGCTGGCCAGTGTGGCTGATGGGTACTAAACTGTGTGGGACTTCAAGGATATGGAAGGGAAACGAGTACTCAGTCCAGAATATCAGCTAAGCTAACAATGAAAGTTGCCACCTAGACTGATCATTTTGCTGATTCTGATCAATTGACCCCAGTGATCTTGTTTAGCTCCCTGTCTCCATGTGGTAGAGCTACCGAGATTGATTTTCTAAGTAGGTACATGTAGAGTCATTAGGCAGCTTAACCCAAGTTTGGTAACATGGGACAGAGTTAAATTTCAATCTGGTTACTTTTGACTCGAGTTTTCACTTTTAAAAACTGTCCTATACTGTCTTTTTTTCTGTGTTATTGTAGGCTAGGGTTACATATATTGCATATATAGTATTACAATCTTCTTTGGGCATCCAACACTCTAAGAATAATAAAACATGATGAAAATATGTGGGCATTCCTTATAAGTAAAATAAAGTTTGGATTGCATAACGTTATCAGTGTGTGCTTAGGTTTAGGGTGACCTGAAAGGCTCCATTTCATACTTACTACCCCAGCAGGAATTACATTAAGAGAAAGAGAGTGGGACTCGAGTAAAAGACACAGAACTCATGAAAGAAAAAGACCTGCAAGGTTTTGTGGGCTTCGTTAGGCATTTGTGCGTTATGCATTCCCTGTGTGAATAGGGGAGAGCAGACATTTATATGTGAGAACAAAAGAAATGGATGGGAAAGAGAAACATAGGCTATGAGAAGGTATGATCTCAGAAAGTAACTGAACAGAGAAGACACGTGACCAGCTGGGAGTGGAGTCATCAACATCCGTGATAGGCAAGGAGGAGAAAGTACAAGATCACATGATTCAGTATGGCGCACACTCTACTTACAATGAGCCCAGGTCCTGATAAATGCACTAGGAGTTGTATCATAGGTTGAAATTGTTGTTAAGTGCCTAAATTTGTGAATGTCCTAGCTTAGCACTTGGCCCACAGTAGGGTATCTGCTGCATGGCACCATGGTTGCATGTGTCCCTGCAGCTACTCAGCATCTCGAGAAGGTCACACAGCACATACCACATATATCTAGGCAGGAAAAGTTGAAAATGCAAACTGAGTTCCTACTGAATGTGTATTACATTCATGCCACTTTAAAGGTGAAAGATCGTAATAGGGCCACTCTTAAGTTGGGGATCATTTGTACATGGGTTTAAAATATTGGTGTGAAAATACTACACGGGGTGCTCAGAAGAGGGGAGGAGGCTGGGAACAGAAAAGCCAGGGAGAGAATATTGGAATAATCAAGCTGTGAGCAAATCACGTAAGACCAAGGTAGCGACAGAATTCCCTAAGGAAAGTGATACGCCACGGCAAAGAAACGGCAGGTTTTCTGGTAACAGACCAGCAATTAAGACTTATGATGACTATGTTGCCATACATTTGCTTGACATCTTCATGGACAGAGAGAACATGGGAAGCTAGCTTACTACAGAACGGCAAGCACACATGTACTAAAGGCTGTAGTGCAAGTTCCCTAAAACAACTGGAAATTCTATCACCATTTAGCCCAGAACAAATGGAATTGTTAAGGCAATTTCATTGTAGTAAAAGAGTATCATGTCAGAAGCCAATGGATATGTGAAATCAGAATTTGTTGGTTTTGATTTTGTAGATTCTTTTGGATTACTGTTGCATAAATAAGGTATAAGAAGGTTACACATGGTTTTATGTTTGTAATTATACAAGTCATATTTTATTAAAAATAGTTGATGACTAAAAAGAAGATATTCAATGTTTACCTTTGTAGAGGCCTGGACATGACTCAGTTTCAGAAAGAGTAAAATAAAGCAAAGTTTCATAGGTCACCAGCTCTCAAAAGAACATAATTATTGATGAGCAACAAATTTCAATATTTAAGTAGACTGTTGTCCCAGAAATCCTGTGGGACAGTATACAAATATGGAATTTAAGAATAAAACAGTAGGTGAGATTGCATCAAGAAATGGATGAATGAAATGCATGAAAAATTCTTCAGGGGGGCATAAAAAATGAAGCAGAAGACATAAAATCAACAATATGGTGTATGGTTGGTAATCAAGAGTTCCCACAACCCCTGCAGTAGGCTAAAATGTGAGCTTTGTGGGTATGTGCTCGACATTATGCATTCGTTAATATATTTCTTTCCATGAAGGTGGAATTCACAAAGATGAATATGTCAATGGGCAGGAATCCATTCTTAGGTAAATTAATACATGGATATTTACAAATGACATAAAGAGACAAAGTATCAAGAAATATGGAAAGCAATTCAGAAACCATGTCTCAATTCTCAAAACCAAAAAAGGAATTATCTAAATTCTTTTGGTTAAATTTGTTTGAGATGCCATGGATATCAGGAACTGATATTATGTTTTTTCATCAAGCAGTTTACTCTTTTTGAGTTCTAGAATCATTAGCTAAAAAACTTTCATCCTTTAAATTTCCTTTTTCTTAATTAAATAAAATGTGCTATTGGAAGCCAGATTCCAGGAAATTGAGAACTGGCTTTGTACAAATGAGACTCCAAAAGCAATCTAGTAGTGACCCTAAATATGCTGATTCAGAAATAGGAAGCTACAATTCCAAATCCTTATACTGTAGACAATTGCATCTAATAAATGTTATTCCATTAAAAAAAATCCAACATCTCCTTCATTAGCTACAATTACTTTCCACTGGAGAAATATTAATAACAAGGTAAAAAGATTATTAAAATATATATTATGGGGGCTGGAGAGATGGCCTAGCGGTTAAGAGCGCCGACCGCTCTTACAGAGGACCCGGGTTCGATCCCCAGCACCCACATGGCGGCCGAGAACCGTCTGAAACTCCAATTCAAGGAGAACTCCAGTTCCAGGGGAATCCGACGCCCTCTTCTGACCTCCGCGGCATTGCACGACACGGGTGCACAGACTTGCATGCAGACAGTACATTCATACACATACAGAAATAAATAAAAAATTAAAAAAATAAAATAAAATATATATTATTAGCCTGGAAATTCATTTGTCCTATGAATGCCAGGTTATCTTTATTATTAATGGAAAGCAGTACACCTAGCATACAGATGTTGATATAGCATGATGTTTATACACTTGAAAGCCAGATACTTCTAAGGTGGAATCTGGCTTTTCTTTTTTTTTTTGGTCTTTTTGAGCTTTTCTTTTAACACTTGTGTTGTTTGCACAAGTTAAGTAGCTCTGCTTAGCATTCACTTTGTCTTATTGAATACAGGGACAGTAATAATATTACTACAAATAAAGTGAAACCTAGGTGCACATGTGGAAATACACATATAAAAACATATAACTATAGTACTTTAGTATGTCTGGAATACACTAAGTACTCAAGAATGAATAGTTACAATTGTCACAACTATTGCTATAAATATTGATAATTGTTTACTGAAAAGTGACAATGAAATAATCCATATAGTATTTCTATAACTGATTAATATATCTTGGAAAAAGTAAATTAGAATCACCTCTGTTACGTTTGTATTCCACAGCAATGATTTCAGAATCAGAATATTTATGATTCCTAGTATTATATTATACTTTGAATTTACACACAATTTATATTGTATTGCTTTCTCTAAATACCGTTTAAACTTTTCAAGTCCAAATTTATTGGATATTGGCAAGATTTTGTTTGTTTCTCTTTTGCCTTTTGGTTTTTTTGTTTGTTTGTTTTGATTTTGATTTTATTCAGTGCTCAGAACCAAACCTATGATCTCCGACCTCATGAATACTGGGAAAGAGCTCTCTGATTATTCTATATCTCAGCACAGATTCTGCTTCTTTTAAACAAACAAACAAACAAACAAACAAAGACTTACTTGAAATATATTGCTTGGTTTTATGATAACAAATTATAATGCTAATTTATTTTCAATCCTATTGTTTTTTACATAATATATAATGCTTAGAAATATATATATACACACTAGATACTGACTGAAGCATTCAATTTAGCTTACTTTACTTGAAGTAGTCATTGAAATCTTATAGTAATTCAGCTGTAATACTTTCATCCATAGTTCATTAATATGTACTAGGATTTTTGTTCAATATTTGTATCTTTAATAATTGTCAGTATTAGACTCCTTAATTTAGATAATGATAATTGGAGACTGAAAGTTGAATAATTACTAATGCACATAATAATTGATAGAGAATATATTATTGCTCCTTTATTACTACTTAGTTTATTTATTTTCTGGGAATTACTTATTAAAAAATCCAGAAAATATTATCTTTTTAAGGATTATTTAAGTATAATCCATGTTCTCTCAAGTAGACAAATATAAACTAACACAATTTCATACATATGTAGATATTTGTTTTTATTGCTTAATAGGCACAAATTTATGGTTTTTTTTTTTTTTTTTTTTTTTTTTTTTTTGGGACAGGGTCTCCCTGCAGCCCCAGCTGTCCTGGAATTCACTCTGTAAACCAGGCTGGCCTCGAACTCACAAAGATCCACCTGCCTCTGCCTCCCAAGTGCTAGGATTAAAGGTGTGCGCCACCACGCCCGGCAATAGGCACATATTTATAAAATATATTAGTCATCTTTAATATTGTTTAGTCAAGAATGCATTGACTGTTTCCTTAGCATTAAAAAATATAAGTCATCTTTACTACTAGCCAAAACTTAGGCTTAAGTTTCCTAGTGTCTTAAGACAATTTCCTATACTTCATTTCATGGGAATATAGAGCTGGGTTAACAAAAGTTAAGTTCTTTATAGTGGAATTTTCTTGTCAGTTTAATATGTAAGTTTATTGGAGGCTTTGAGAATATTTTCTTGGACTTAAGTGGCTGGTTCTCAGGTATTTACTTTCTAATGCTTTTTAATTGTTTTAAAAACACCTTATCTTTGATTCAGGTTGCCACTAAGGTTAACAGCATGATCCCTTGATATCCATAGGGGGTTGCATCCAGGATCCTCTGTGAATATCAAATTTAGAGTATGCTTACATTTCCTACCTAAATGTTAGCAATATCCTACATACATCCTCTACTATGCTTTAAACAATCTATGGATTACGGACAATCAACAAGGACTTTGTAAATGTTAAGTTAATGATTGATTTTCTGATTATTGAACAACGACAAGGGAAATAAATATGCATGTGTTCAATGCATACTTAAAAATATTCTCCATCAGCAGTTGGTGGAATATATAGATGGAGAATATATGGATACGATATGAAGTTTGACTTTACTTTAAAACTGTATCTTAGCTGGGCGTGGTGGCACACACCTTTATTTTATTTTATTTTAATCTCAATATTTTTTATTTGATTTTTTTAACAATAAGTAATAAGTAGTGAATACAAGCATCCTTCATGTAAAACCAATTTTCAAGCAGCTATGCCCAAACCCACACAGCCCAAGGCTCCCACCTTGGGAGGGGCTTGTATGTACAATAATGTTGATCAAATAAGAGTCTAGTCTATATTGCTGTAGTTTCACCATTCACCCCAATCACAGCCCTTACATTCCACCATGCCCCATCTTCCGCAGATGGCACACACCTTCAATCCTAGCACTTGGGAGGCAGAGGCAGGCAGATCTTTGTGAGTTCAAGGTCAGCCTGGTCTACAGAGTGAGTTCCAGGACAGCTGGGGTTACAGGGAGACCCTGTCTCAAAAAAGACCAAAAAATCCCCCCAAAACCTGTATCTTATACATTGAAATATTCAAAGGATAAATTGATTAAAATTTCTTTTTTCTTATAGCATCTACTTAACATCATAATGATAATTGTTATTCTGAGGAACTTGATTAGGAAATGTTGTTCTAAAAACGTTTAAAATAAGTTCAAAGCCTCAGACTAATTAGAAATTATACCAGTTGTTCAAATTAATAGTCCCGATGCTCAACATGATGCATAGAAAATTGGTGCAATTTTCTTACTAATAAGAAAAATTTATTATATATTATATATACATATATGTACATATATATATATATCTCAAATATAATTCAGTTTTGATTTTCAACTTAATAAATGCTGCAATTCTCTTGTCCTATGGCATAGGATAAAATTCAATGGTATTTAAAAAAATTTATTCCCTATCATCAAAGGGAAGTACATACCTTATTACTATTAGAAAGACAATAGCACTGTCCTCATCCATATTAGTTTCTTTTATCTTGCTCTGATAAAACGCCATGATCAAGGGAACATACAAAGGCAGAGTTTATTTGAGCTGTTGTACCAGTAATGGCAGGAAAGACATGGTGCAGGGGTGGCCGGTGCAGAAAGCCTAGGCACCACATATTCAAGCACACACATATAAAGCAGACAGACCAGAACTCTGGCAAGGCTTAAGAACTCCCAAGGCCAGCCCCCAATGACCTGCTTCCTCCAGCAGAGCTGTATCTTGGATAACCTCCCCAAACAGCATCACCAATTGGGGACAAAATGTTCAAATACTTGGGGCCTGTGGGGTACAACCTCACTCAAACCACCACACCCTCTCTCCATCTTTCTTTGATCATTTTATTTGAATAAACTATATAATGATAAACTGTAGTGATATAGGCCATGTATTGTTCTGATGCCTTTGGAAAACATTTTTTTTTACCTCAGGTACAGGCTATTTTAACAGACTCCCATAATGTTTTTTTTTTTTTTTTTAATTTATTTTTCTTTGTGTATGAGTGTACTGTCTGCATGTAGGTCTGTGCACCCGTGTCGTGCAATGCCGCGGAGGTCAGAAGAGGGCGTCGGATTCCCCTGGAACTGGAGTTCTCCTGGAATTGGAGCTTCAGACGGTTCTCATCCGCCATGTGGGTGCTGGGGATCGAACCCGGGTCCTCTGTAAGAGCGGTCGGCGCTCTTAACCGCTAGGCCATCTCTCCAGCCCCTCCCATAATGTTTAAAGTCTTTAAGTCCTTTTATCATTTAAAGTCTCATAATAATTTTATATTCTCTCAATGCATTTCTAAAAATCTTGATGAGTAAACATCATGTATTACACTTTTAGAAAGAATTACAGACACAAGAGACATGTATGAACAACCTGTTTTTCTCAGGTGTGCTATAAACAATACACAATTATTTAAAAGTTTAAGCATAGGAACTTTGTGGATGGGATTTCAACATAATTTGAGGGAAGAAGTTCTTTTAAAGAAAAGTATGTTTTAGAGAGGAGAATTTGGCAAATGGCAACTATACTGCTATATAGAAACTAAAGAAGAAACTCCAAGGAAATGGATTCTTTGCTTGGTGTACTCTTTTTTTTTTTAATTTTATTTATTTTTTATGTGTATGAATGTACTGTTTGCATGTAAGTTTGTGTACCTGTGTCGTGCAATGCTGTGGAAGTCGGAAGAGGGTGTTGGATTCCCCTGGAACTGGAGTTAAAGACGGTTCTCAGCTGCCATGTGGGTGCTGGGGATCGAATCCAGGTCCTCTGCAAGAGCAGTCAGCGCTCCTAACCGCTAGGCAATCTCTCCATTCCAGCTTGGTGTATTCTTTAACTGGAAGTGTGTGCATAAACTTATCTGACCTTCACATAGCCATTGGGAGCATTTGTGTAGTCTGCAAGTCTACTTTCTACTCTATTTCATCATTTTGGTAATCTGCTGATTTCTAACTCTGAATTTCTAACTCTTCTGCATACCTTGTATAAGTTCCTTACTTCCAGGCTCTATCAGGTAGATGGAAGAAAAAAAATTAAAATGCACATCGATAGCTAGCTTCCATGATGAGTCCTGTCTGCACAGAGGTATTCAAATAGAAAGAGAGTGACCCTCAGGTCACAGAAGTATCACTCAGGGTAGATGATATAAACATATAAAGGCTTGGCTTTGTCAGGTGGAGGACTGCAAGGACACTGTTATTGGCAGTCCCACATAAAAAGGACAGTTGCTTCCAGAACCTGATGGACTGGAGATAGAAATATAAGAGGAATCAGGAATCCACTGAGAGGTCACCGAACTGTTCTTAAATAGTTGGTGGGTAGTTCAGGTAGGTATTATGTAGGCAGTGAGCACCAACGTGGGCTTCTAGAAAGCAACTGAGAAAGGGAACTTGGAGGCAGGTGGCAGGTCGGATGCTGACATTCTGTTATTAGCAACAAGGAAACTGCAATTTTATGTGCTAATCTACTTGATGATAATATTAGTATTAGGCTGGGAAAATTATACATAATAAATTATATATTTTGTCCCAATAGTAATCACCAAATTTTTTCATAGATGAAAGTTAAAATTGTATATATGGCAATGGTTCTACCTCTCAGAACATTTTAAATTTTTAAATTCACATGGAGTCTCCAATGTGTCTCTAAGAAAGTAAGGAAAGGATAGCTCTCACCTACAAGTTATGTGGGAGGATAATGAGATAATGATTGCCACTTTTCATCAAATGTTATATTAACATCCAAATTACAGGCTTTGATTAATTGTGTAATTTCCCATTTAATATGAGCTCGAGGAACCATTCCTTAATTTACTGTGGGCTTACTTTATTCCCATGTGAATTTTGGCCAACGAAAGGCATAAAGAATCATAATATTCATTCACATCCACAGAATATATTTCAGAATTTCAATAATAGAAAAGAATGAAAGCATCTTCCAACATGCTTAAATGGTGATAAGGAGTTTTTATTTAAAATTTAAGTTTATTTTTAATTATGTATATTGTATATGGAGGGGTATGTGCATATGAATGCCAGTGCTCTGAAGACAAAGGAGTGTCAGATCACCTCAAGCTGGAGTTACAGATGGTTGTAAGCCGCCCAGCATGGATGCTGGGAAACAAACTCCAGTCCTCTATGAGAACAGTCAGCACTGAGCCATCTCTACTTCTTTGCTGTTAGGGAATTTTAGGGATACTGGGAGTTTCACTCAACCTAGGCCTTCATGTGTTTTCTGTGGACAGCATTGGTGACATTTAATGCATTAATTTGGAAACTTCTAAGAAATGTTCTGAGGTCATTTAAAAAGTAATTCTTGGATAATGATCTATTCTGCTATGTTATCTTTTGTTAGGTAGAAACTGAAATAAAGCCAAACCTGCCTGGGTATCCCATGCTCAGTGTACTAATAGTTGATCTCTAAACTTCTCTTTCTTACCCAATTCTGAATGCCTTCAGAACCTTATCTGGAAACACCACTGCTGTACCTGAACCCCTTTTCTATGCATGTAGGAGATAACCGCCTCTGCAAGTTCAAGTTCATTATCGCCTAATTTCAAATTCCAGCTGGGAATTAAACTTAAATTGAGGCTGGAATGGGTTTTGCTGCTCCTATTGCATTACATAGAGAAAGGGGCTTCATGGTAATAGAGAGATGATTGCTCTGGGGCTCAAGACAGAGTTTTTGATAGTTCACCACATATGCACAGCACACACAATAATCTAAAGAAGAGATTATTCCTCAAGGTCCCACTTTTTTTTTTCTCTTTTTGAATATTGACTCAGTCATGGTGTCTGCTTGACTGCACTGGGGATATGTAACACATATTTTAATGTTTTAGTCACCTCTTATTAACACCAGTGCTTTGATTATAAGAGTTTAGATCATGACCAAGTTTCTTAAATCACATTCGAACACATCTTCAGACAGGTAATGGTGCTGTAAGGCTAAAACAAACATTGAGAGATGGAGATATAAAAAAGTCACATAATTTCCATTATGTATATTTTATAAAAATGGATAGGTCTCTCAACTTGTGTGGCCACAGTCACAATTGCCTATTGATTTAATATCTATTAATTTCAACAGCAATCAGCTGAAGATTCCCTAAGTGATATAAAAATGATGAAGTATGCATGTCGTAAGTTTGAAGCTTCTAGATTCTTGACATGCATCAGTAATTAGAAATGTATTTTGTGGACCTATTCTGACAATTTACATACAGTTCCAAAGTGAGATAACCCTCAGAACTAACTACTAGGAATACCATCTTCCATACATAACACACACAAACAAATAAGCCCCCGAATCCAAGGTAATACAGTAGTGACAGTGACTAATTTCTAAGAAGCACTGAAGTGGAAATTCAGACTCTAAATTTGTTTGTGTCATTTATAATGGCATGACTAATCCTGAAATACAGAGGGACTGTGGACTGCTCTTATAGAAAAGCCCCACCCCCACAGAACCATGAAACCCTAACTTAGCAATTAAATCAGTTCCCTGTATAATAGAAAGTTATTTTCTATCATTTACCTGATTATCTTATACACCGTAACTAGATGAGATTACTATTAAATTATTATAAAATAATTAAAAATGGAATTGCACGGGTATTTGATTTAATTCAAAGGTGTTACACACATAATATCCTGAATCTACAGAATTAGTGATCATGAACTACTCAACTCATTCTGAATCTTGAGTGTAATAAATAGTATTTGCTCAATCTTGTATAAGCATGGATAATTTTTTATACTGTTTCTGGTTTTACAGAAAGTTTTGTTCCATGAAATGTGAAAATAAATCCTTCAGTAAAACAAGAACATAAGACCCCAAACAATCAGTATTTGTGAGCTTAAATGTTTTCTTTCTTATGTGAGAAGGACTTAAAAATCTTGGAAGAGTGCTATATGAAATAAATTTGATTTGTAAAAGAATGGAAGCTATCCCCTTATGTCTAAGGTATCTTCTTAGACAGATGGAGATATGTGACTCTCCTTACCTCACTCTGGTAGGGTAAAGTACTATAAACTCTTTTTTTTTTAAATATTTTTATTTTATGTATGAATATTTTACCTGCATGTCTGTAAGTACACTTGTGTTGTGTAATGCCTGTGGAGGCCAGAAGAGGGTGTCAGATCCCTTAGAACTGGAGTTACAGATGGTTGTTCACTGCCATGTGAAACTAAACAAACTTGGGTCATTTGCAAGAGCAGCCAATGCTGTTAATTGCGATTGGGTGAATGGTGAAACTACAACAATATAGACTGGACACTCATTTGATCAACTTGATTGAACATACAAGCCCCCCCCCCCCGTTGGATGGTGGAACCCATGAGCTGTGTGGGTTTGGACACAACTGCTCGCAAATTGGTTTTACATGAAGGATGCTTGTACTCACAAATTATCACTTATTGTTAAAAAAAATGAAAACAAAACAAAAACAAAACAAAACAAAAACCCAAAAAAACCCCAGAAAGATGCAGAAAAGTTATGGCAAAATGCATGATCTGGGATGGGTGGGTGGGGGGGCAGGGAAGGGGATATATGCCTGAACTGAATTGGAAAATGATGTATGAAATACACAAAGCATCAATAAAAAGAAAAAAAAGAAACAAATATGTAAATGATTTTGTAAGTAACCACGAAAATAAACCCATTATATTTTAAAAGCCATGCTAGAACTTGTTGCAGATATTCTATATATGCCTATAACATACTTGCAATTGTGGATGTTAGAGAAGAAAAAGTTATTTACAGAGCACCTACCAAAATACTGTTGAAAATAAATGCTTATTTGTAAATATTTGAGAAATAAATATTAACCAAATCCCAGTGGAATTTCAAAATGGAAGGAAAATATTGAGAAAAAAAAAAGAAAAAATTAAATTATGTCAAAAAAAAAAAAAAAAAAAAAAAAAAAAGAGCTGAGTCATTTCTCCAGCCCCACTGTTAAAATCTTAAACATTGTTAAATATTAATAAGAATTCTTATTTGGGGTTGAACCCCCATGAAGCTTTTTTGGTAGGAAACCTTTTATATGTTTCTGTGAACAAATGAAACCATTGAGAATGTTCAACATACCCTCCCCTATTCATGCTTGACTTGTCTGAGCTGGGAACTATGCAAAGGTATTACATTTGAGTTGCAAGACATATTGTCAATACTGTGGTTGAAGACATGGCTCCTGCTTCTGGAAGCTCTGTGGTAGGTAGTATGGTCTATGCTGGCTCCAGAAACCAGAGAAATCAAAAAAAGAAGCCCTTAAGTGACCTTAGTTGAAGGTCTTTCTTTGTCTCAACCCTTCCAACACTGCCTTCACTAAGGTCCCAAAGAGCAATAGTTCAGCAGAGACTCCTCAAAGTAAGTTTATGATGGAAGGGCTTATGATGCTTGGGTGTAATTAATTTTTATAAAATGATTTTGTACTGTCCTTGGTACAAATTAAAATCACAATTTGCATGCCACACTCAGGCCACACCCACTTTTTATTTATACAGATTGTTCAACTCCCTTTTGGAGCCTTCTGGAAGAGCTCATGTGCTGCCTGTGCTGTTATAGTAAACCCATTAAGGGAATTTCTCAAATAGTCTCTGCATACCTTTTTGTGAGTTTTCTCATGGGTAGTGTGGGTTAAGCTGGTAACAGAGAGAGGAGGCAGACGCAATAGTGTTGGCAGCGGGAATAGTAGTAACGGTAAGATGGATGTTACAAAAGAGTTTGGGACTGACTGGGGCCAGAGACAGTGCGAACAGATATGGCAGAGACAGCCAGGGGGATAAAAAAATCAGGTAAGGGAGAAGACTGAAAAGCCCAAGAGAAGGGACTGTGGACCCTGTTCCCTGGAAGAGCTGAGAAGCTGCCTGCATTAAAGGCCAAAGGTCTTGACACCTGAGGTTTGGGATCTATAACCCAAGTTGGTCCTGAATGATGTCATTACATACAACTGCTGAAAATGAGGTTTTACTAGTTCCTAAGTGCCTGGTAATCAAAGCTCAGATTAATATGCCTTCAACCTTGGCACCCAGAGCTACAAGTTTCTGGCTTCTAAAGACATGAGTTATAAATCCCTAGTCTGTAAGTCTTCTCAAAGAAGGATGCGGGATTACCAGCACTGGAACAAGGCCTCCTTGCCTGCTTGTGATTTTCATCCAAGTAGACCAAAATGAAACAAGCCAGCTCATAGTAGCATTTTGATTAGCAAACTAGATTAATGTATAACACAGAGACCATACAAACGATGAGATGATGTGATGCCTGTAAAAATGGTATCTCACAAGGTGATAGAAAGATGAAGAAAGTCAATTTAAATAACAACTTGATTTCTGGAAAGAGCTATATGTTCCAGGACTCAGAAAGAAGCTACCATTGAATATTATGGTCAGTAATAAAGTGATTAAAAAAGTTAGATATAGCTAAGCCTAAAAACAAATATACTTTATAAGGAAATGAACATCAGATACTAAATTGGAACATAAAACTTCACAAGGGTTTGGTAGCATTAACACTTTGTGTTCATGGTTAACGTAGGATATACCAAGTTGGAAGTTTCTTCTTCTCTGTTTGCCTTTGAAAAACTGAAAACTACCAACGACGGGAGGAAATGAAGGAGTCTCATTAACATGGAGCTGCATTTAGAATTCCAAGGCATCCAGGTTGCTTGGGAACTCTGAAAGCTCTGACCAGCGCATGCTTGCTTTCCACATGTCAAGCACATTCATGACTGAGAGGTGGAAAATTCCAAGGAGGCAAGTTATTTTCTTAAATTGTGTTACGCTTTCTGCGATGTCAGGGTACCTGTGCTCTAGAATGACAGCATGATGGAAATAAGCAGTTTCACAGTTGAAGGGCCCTATGACAGCATCATCATGTCACAAGTCAGCAATTAGGAAGCAGTTTACATAAATGTCTATGATAAAATATTACATTTTCATATAAGTATGTTAAAAGTTAATGTTACATTTTTCTATCTATATCATTTTCTCCTTATTTTATTCTAAAATTACCCCCAACAACCTGTAATGAAGCTTTCTTAGCTACCACCTACATGTTCCTTGTTATCCATCCTTTCAAATACAGGTTAGTGACTGAAGGAGAGATTTAAGCAGTTTCTTACAAGCAAGTAGCTGAACTTACTCCCACTCAAGACTGAAAACAAGAGGGTATCATAGCTATTCCACATGGAAACTCAGGTTGGCATGTGTACCCCCAACCTTGAACTTGTAATTAAGAAAGCAAGCAGTATTCCTATTCATATTAATATAATCCCATGGCCCAGATCAGAATATTCCTTTTTGAATAAACACTATGGAGATCCTTACGTAGCCAAAAGCAGATGAAGGCATAAAAATCCAGAACCAGTAATATTCTATTCCTCTTGAACTACTCCTGCTTAAATTATATAAAGAGTATGCCCTCAGAATCCATGGAAACCAATCCCTCTTTGAGTCATGCTCTTATTACTTCTTATTAAGAAATTCTGAAGTCCAGGATGCCTAATATTTATGAAACCTCAACAGTAAAATAAAAAGTTCATTATTCCTCAAGTCCTAGCCCAAATGAACCAGAGGCTGCCCTTCCTTCTGGGTCCCAGAGCACATCCTGTCTGCAGCCAGATGGTCCCCATCACAATCAGCCCTGGGTCTCCTTGTATACATGTCTTTCCACATTAGACTGGAGTTGTTTTAGGGCAAGGAACATATTTTTATCTATATTGTGTACACCCTAACATGTGTAAACTAAAGAACAATGTGGAGAAATACCTGGGGAATAAGGTCTTCTAAAGGAGGCAGATACTGAGCTCTCTCTGAACTATCTGACTTGGGAAACTAGTTCTAAAAAAAGAATTGGGCAAAGATTGAATAGGTCTTAGCCAGTATCAGAATCTTTTCACATTACAAAGAAAATCATAGTTCTCTGTACACCTGTTTGATGTTTTCACCATATTATACTATCTGTGGTGGTGTGAATGAGAATGTCCCCCCTAGGGTTCAAGTATTCAGACATTTTGTCCTCAGTTGGTGGTGCTGTTTTGGGAGCTCTTAGAAGGTGTGGCCATGCTGGAGGAGGTACATCACTGGGAGCGGGCTTAGTGAGTTCAACAAGTCTTGACAGTCTCCAGCTGCTCTCTCTGTTTTCCTGTCCCCATTGGAAGATGTGAACCTTGGCTTTCTGTTCCAGCCCCTGCCACCATGCCTCCCCACCACACTGGACTTTAATTCCCTAGAACCATCAATTGTAAGCTCAAATAAACTCTTCCTTTTATAAGTTCCCTTGGTCGTGGTAGTTTTATCACAGCAACAGAAAAGTGACTAACATACTATCCAAAAGGCTTTGAGGCGAGGACAAATCCTAATTTCTTAGACTCATCCCAGCAAAGACAATCCCTCATTTTCCCAAATGGTTTAATATAGTGTTCTATTATTAGGCTATTATTGCTTAGAACATACTTGGCTTATTTTCTCCTTTAGAGAATCACTGGGGAAACTCTTTAGGACAACTATGTTCTCTATTCCAACAGCACACGGTTGTGTAAAAGATGTACCATTCTTCAGTTCAGCATTTTGTCCAGAGCCTACAGAGTTCATGGCACACTCTCACCTTACAATTATGAATGAAGTACTTAGACAGAAAAAGGAATTGAGGCTTATAAAAACAGAGATAAAATCTGTTGTGTAGCTCTATTTTATTTAAATAGTATATTAAACACCGTTTTAAAAGTCTAATGTGATATTAAAACTATTGGGTAGGATGGTTGAATAAGATCAACATACAATTATTTGCTACAAGCAACCTTGCTGTGACATACATTTCCTTAATTCTGAGAATAAAAGAGGTGTTAGCTATGGTTGAACAGTCATGTTCTTACAAGTATTGACTTTAGGTCAACTAAGATGGAAACTAATGGGAAACAGAATTCTTTGTTGTTCCCTGGCTTTCTAGCCAGCTATTAAGGGAGAAAGTTCAAGCAGGTTATAACTCAGCTAGAAAAACTACTGTCTTTGCAAAGATAAGGGCTCATAAACACAATCACATTCTAGTTTCTCTTAAAGTCAAAACTTCCTCTGAGTTCATAATTTGATAAAGCAACCCACTTTAATAGTATTGTCAGCATAACCCAATCTTAGGCTTTCAGTAAAAGCACATTGAAATTTCTAAAATGAGCAATAGCTTTCTGTGTGTATGTGTGTATATAAGTATGTTTGAATTTGGGTAGATGCCTGTATGGGGGCACACACACGTGTGTGTGTGTGTATGAGAAAGAAAAGAGTTTGTGTTCATGTGTAGGCCAGAAAACAACCTCAGGTGTTGTCCCTCAGGTGTTTTATTTATTTATTTATTTATTTATTTATTTATTTATTTATTTATTTATTTGAAGTAAGGTCTCTCATTGGCTAACTGGTCAGCTAGCCCCATTGATATGTTAATCTCTGCCTCTACAGTACTGGGATTATAAGGGTGTGCCATGATATCATTGTGGTTTCTGGGGACCAAACTCAGATTCTCATTCTTCCAAAGCAAACACTTTACCAACTGAGCTCTGTCTCTAGCATCACCAATAGTATTTAAAAAAAAAAAAAAGAAAGAAAGTTTTCAGTGTGGGTAGAATGTGTCTCTCTCCTTATTTTCCCTACATAGCAATAATGCCACTGAGCAGTCACTCTGTCTCTCTCTATCTATCCCCAACATGTTCTATTCTTTTTTTCTTTTCCTTTTTCTTTAATTTCTCTAATTTTTCCAAAATCAGTTTCTACATATTATCACAGAATTAACCTGCCATTGTTTTTTTTTTTCTATGTGAGTCTCTCCAAAGAGATTTGTCATATTTTGAAGACATCAAACATAACGAACAACTTACATGCTAACAGAAAGAAGCATGATGTTTGGTAAGTAATATACACTCAGACATTACTTCCTTCTTTGATATAAGCAAATGCTCAGGGGGCTGTAGAGATGGCTCAGTGGTTAAGAGCACTGACTACTCTTGCAGAGAACCTGGGTTGGATTGCTAGCACCTACATGGGGGCTAACAACCATCTATAACTTCAATTTCAGGGGCTCTGACTCTCTCTTCTTACCTCCATGGGCACTGCATGACATGGGTGTACTTACACACATGCAAGTAATATATTTGTTCACATAAAATAAAAATAATAAATATCTTTTTCAAAGGAAAATGTTCAGTTCCATATATGTCTTACGTTAGCTGTTTCCTTCTGTATTGAAATAAATCCCAGCCTACAAAGAAATAATTAACAATCACAATTATTCAAGTCAACCAAAGTGAGCCTGGAATATCTCTACGCTGAAGAAATAAACAGAATAGGGAACTAAGTCGCTGTCCTGTAATAAATCTGTCTTGTAGTGACAGGCTCTGGAGGCATACAGGCTATGCCCCACTAAAGTGACCATAGCTCAGTCCTGAGATTTGCACCTTATTTCATGAGGAAGAGCAGCTGCAGGGTAACTAACGCATCACATTGGTCCTATTGCCTTTCACTTTGTTGGAGGGTTTGTTCAATGGAGAACTAAAGGCAAATGAAAGCAAATTCTAAATTCACTTTCTCCCCACATTTCAAATTTGGTCAAGAACTCATGGTCAATAAATCCTAGTGTCAATTACAAACTGCCTCTAGAGTGGCTGAATGTGGTATATATAACTGAATTTTACTTTTGCACTTTCTGTGAATTTTCAGTGTAGGTATCTCATCACACACAAAGGCACTGTCATGCAGGATTTATCTTATAAGTAATAATTCATAGTATTTATTTATACAAATGCTTGTTTGCAGGGCCTTAAATTTCTGATTATTTAGACATCATTGGACAGAACTATGCTCTATTAGGACTAGGGAGACAGTTTAGTTGGTAAAGTGGTTTCCATGACCGTAAGAACCTGCATACAACAGCTGTGCTTGATGGCAGTGTTAGTAATACCTAAGAACCTACATACAAAAGCCGTGCTTGATGGCGGGTGTTAGTAATACCAGCACTGGGGAAGCACAGACAGGAGGCGCCCTGGAGAATGCGAATCAACCAGACTAGCCCTCTTGGAGCATCCTAGGGCAATGAGAATCAATCTCTGCTGCAGAAAAAAATAATTAATTAAAAAGGCAGATGATGGGGCTGCAGAGATGGCTCAGTGGTTAAGAGCACCAACTGCTTTTGTAGAGGACCCAGGTTCGATTCCCAGCACGCACATGGCAGCTAAGAACTGTCTTTAACTCCAGTTCCAGGGGAATCTGATGCCCTCTTTTGACCTCTGCAGCATTGCACAACATGGGTGCACAAACCTACATGCAGACAGTACACTCATAAACATTAAAAAAAAATTTTTTTTAAAGGCAGATGACACCTGAGGAACACTATCCCAGGTTGTCCTCTAGGCTTCCACAGTTATGCACACACATGTGCATGTGCATCCACACACAAACACACATACACACAAACATACACACACATACATACAAACACACATAGAAACACACATACATGCAAACATATATATATGAACACATACACACGAACACATACACACAAACACATATACACAAACACACATACAAACACACAAACACACATAAACACAAATGCACAAACACACAAATGCACAAACACATGTACATATAAACACACATACACAAACAAATATACACACAACCATACATACAAACACACATACACACATGAACACACAAACACAAACACACATAGAAACACACATACATGCAAACATATACACCAAACATACACACAAACACACCTACACACAAATGCACAAACACACATACATACAAACACACACAGAAACACACATACATGCAAACATATACACACAAACACATACACACAAACACACATACACAAAAACACACACAAACACACATACACACATACACACAAATATACATAGAAACACATATACATGCAAACATATACGCCAAGCACACATACAAATACACAAACACACATACAAACACACATACACACAAATGTACATACACACAAACATACTAACACACAAACACACATACATAGAAACACACATACACACAAACACACACACAAACACATACATATACACAAACACATACAAACACACAAACACACATACATACAACAAACACAAACACACATACACACAAACACACAAACATATACACACAAAAGTCCAAATATGTTCCATCATAAAACAAACCTATTTCCTAAAACAAAGAAAATACATGATTTCCATTTAATTAATCTTATTATTTTAATGCTAGGGCCAATGATATGTGTATTTATTTGCATGTCATTGCATAGTATGAAGTATCTAGGTAAATATTTCCAAAAAAATCCTGTTCCAGGATAGGACAACAAACATCTATTTATATTTATTATGTAATGAGGTAAAATTCTTTTTAAAATTTCATATAATTCATGAATTCAGGAACAAAGAAACAAATATAGATTGTTTTCCAGCTCTTAGAAATATGGATTTGAAAAGAGAGGGCTTGTTTCCTATTACTTACTAGTCATAAATACTTAAATATTCATTTATACCTGGATGGTTCTTTCTCCATTTTAAGTCCCAATTTATGAATAAAGCAGGGTTCTAGGGATTGAATGCTTTTAAAGAATCTGGTATATACAAGAGATAGAGGGAAAGAAAAGAAGAGGTGGGGGTGGGAAGAATATAGGAGGAAGAGAAACAAAAGACAAGGAAGCAAAGGAAGGAAGGAAGGACAGAGGGACAGACAGAAGGAAGAACAGCAGCTTGTGTCCCATTTTCCTTCATATTCTTCATATTAAATCTAGAAGATGCTATCTAATTATACTTGAAATAATTATAAATGGATTAAATTAGATCATGGATTAAGAGATGATGATCAGAGCACTGGGGAAGAGTCATACTTACTTTTCCACCTTAAAGCATGTGGAACAATTCCCTGTAAGCCAGAAACTATGTTCAAATATTTGAGAAGATGGCCTGAGGAAGGAGGGAGGGATGTAGTGTATGCTGACTGAGGTGGAGACACAATCCCTGATAGGCGGATTTCAGATGACAGATCTCAGCAGCATCTGATGGTAAGCTTTGTTAAACATAAGGCTGTCCAAACATGGGATGGATCACTGCATGAAAGAACAACTCCCGGCGATTGGACATATGCAGGGAAAGGTCGGCTGACAACCTGTCAGGGATATTTAATAAAAATTCCTTGCCTTCTTTGGCTGGGTTACTAAGTAATATCCAAGGTCTCTTCCAAATGCCTTAATCTTAAAATGCCATTAGCATGAGAAGTTGCAAACACAGATAAATGGAAGGCTTTTGAAGATTGACTTACAGGAGGATAACAGTCAAAGCAATAACAATTTATTCTGTTATCAAAAATATGTGGCAGTTTATGAATCCATGAAGCTGAAGTACAAAGTGATCAGGCTGACAAACTTAAGGAGCGTTAATGCATCAATTTATAGTTCTTTTCTAAACTTACCTCACTTTAACGAGATACTAGAATACTGAGAATTGGAAAATTAGGATGAAATTTAGTTGCTGAAAGGGTGGTAAAAGAATAGATCCAAGGCACTGGTGAGCTGGCTCAACAGTTGCAAAATGGAACTGCTCTTGCAAAATGGAAAATTATTTACATTTTTTGAGGTTCTTGAGCAAACTTTTTGTCTCCATTTCTCATATTGATCTTGACTTCAGATGTCTTGGTACCACTGCCTACTGATGATAAGGCAAAAGGGTAATTTTCTATCTGAGAAGATGCATTGCTTCATTAGCTATGCTTCTTCTGGGGTATGGCAAATATTAGATGCCAAGCATTTTCTACATGGGAAAAATGTGCATCTGTGTCCACATTCAGCATAGCAATGTTCTCCTTTAACTACTGGGGACATTGTTAGCCCAGAACAGCTGCCCAGATAGAGAACAGGCTTGTGTGGCGAAAAGTAGCCACGTGTGAGGAAGCCACATACCAACAGAATGGACCACTGGGTCTTAGCCTCCAGAGGAAGAAAGGGTTCACACATTCTTTGACCACATCTACCCTAAACAAAAGAGAACACGTTTTCCTTAACCTCTGAGCCATCTCTCCAATACCATAAGATATTTTTAATGTTATTTTTTCTTGATTATTTTAAATTGGCTAAATTATAAGTTTGTATTATTTATCAGATTTGAAGGAAATTATCAGATTCCAGCACTGGAAAATGTTAAAATTTTTGACACTTATGTGGATAAGGATATCAAAAATGTGACTACTACCTTTCCAACTAGGCTCAAAATTTTAAAAAATATTCTTTTTTTCCCTGGCATTTTTATTTCTACATTCCCAAATTCTTAATGGTCCTAAAGGTGGAATATTCTTCACTTCCATCTCAGTACCTGTTTCAAGGTTATTAATGCATCCTCCCCTTCTTCTTGCTATTCAAGGGATAAAATTAAAGGCAGCAAAAGAACCATGTTCACATTTATCATGATGTTATATTGATCACACTGCAAAGATTCATGCCATTCTTTCACTCTGCCTTAACAGAAAAAGAATATACCTTCAGCTTTCCATTGTGGTCCGAAACCCTAATCTCTACAGCATGAAATTTAATTTATGAAAGGAAACTTCAAGCATTGCATTAGAGCAGGTTACAATTGACTATTTAAATATAAAAACTATATAGTTTTCTAAAAAAATACATATTTAATACCTCCCCCACAAAAGCCCTATGATTTAGAACTGAGTTCTAATTAGACATAATCTCTACAGACCATGAATGCAGCTTCCGAGACTAAATTTTAGCTATAAATTTATTGCAGGACAAAGTTACATAGAACTTAATCTTTTCTATTTTCAACTCTTTCCATTTTTATTCAGTGTTCTGATTCTCAAGAAAACCAATCAACTTAGTTTCTCTGTTTAGAAAAACACAATTTATTACCAACTCTGAGTTACTAATGTTCATATTAAACTTTATGGATGTAGCCAAACCAGAGAGGAAAATAATAAATTCATCAAACATAGTTGGAGCTTGGGCTTTGCAAAAACTCATCAACAACAAGCTCAGGTGGTTAAAATGAACTCAGATACAGTTGCCCCCATCACCAATGAACTTTGTGACCATGTAATACTTAGTAAAGTGACTCATTACTCTATACAAAGTATGAGATTTTGCTTTTTCTTGTCTTTTTTTTTTTGAGACAGGGTCTCCCTTTAGTCCCAGCTGGCCTGGAACTTGCTATGTAGACCAGGCTGGCTTTGATCTCACAGAGATCCACCTGCCTCTGTCTCCCCAGTGCTGGGATTAAAGGTGTGAGCCACCATACCCGGCCCAAGACAGTTCTTAGCTGCCATATGGGTGCTAGGAATTGAACCTGGGTCCTCTGCAAAAGTAGTCAGTGCTCTGAATGGCTAAGCCATCTCTCCAGCCCCAAGATTTTGCTATCTTAGAAGAGGTTTTTATGTAGTGACTAGAGATAAAGGTTTTCAATGAAAGCATTGATCTCAAGAGCAGTTACTGTAAAATCAGCTCATTTATATAAAAGGGAGAGAATTTATTCCCACTTTTTCTGGCAAAACTAACACCTCTTGACAATTGTAATGTCCCTTTTTTTCTTGTTCTGGTCTCTTCAATAGAAAATAAAATATCTTTACCATGAAATCAAAAACGATCCTGTATTACATGAATTTCATCAGTGAATTAATATTATGAAAGTATTGAGTAGGAAGGGAACAAAAGATGGCATCTACTGTATTCCTATTTTCAAGATCAAAGGGGTAGTCAAGGTGATCTGCATATCCTGAGAAAATAAAAATATAAATTGGGAAGATGTACAATTTTGAAAGTGCACACATCTTAGAGACTAGACTTGGTTGAAGTTTGGAAACACGGCACTGGTAATTGTCCACAATAAGTGACAAGGGCTAAAGGTTGACTTAGAAGGAATCCTCATCTTAGGATATTCATAACGCATTATGCTGTTACTTAAGTACTTAGACAGCCTTATTTTTTTTAATAAAACACAAGTATTTAAATGGCTATAACAAATTCAGCCAGATATCAAGAAAGAAAAATTAGGAACGAACAGTAAATGAAAAGATAATATCATGAAGTGTAACTAAGAATGAGGTGAATATATTTCAAAAGAGAAACAAAAAGCCCATTAAAGATTGCTACGTATTTGAAGATGATGTATCACAGAACTGGCCCTAAGATTTTGTTAGTCTATATAAGAAGGAAACTAAAAACCAAAATACATGTGCACATGAATAACAACCTAAACCACCTTCCATGTGCACCCTCAGACATGGTGTGCATGCATGTTGCTGTGGAGAATGAGGAATATAACATATTCATCCATCGCATTTGGAATGGAATGGAAATGGCTGCAGTAATATTGGGAAGTACAGAACGTCTAAGTTAATGAAGAGTGTCCAGACATATGCTCTGAGAATTTGAAATGGGAAAAGAACATTTTCAAAAGGCCACATAGCATATGCCTTTTCTTGTGTGTCCAGAACAGCAGGCAAGGGTGGTGGCTGCCCGTAGCTATGGGGATGGCTTCAGGGACACACTGCCAAAGGTTTGAGGCTTTCTTTGGTGGTTGATGAACAAGTACAAAAGTTATTCTGGGGCTGGAGAGATGGCTTAGTGGTTAAGAGTGCCAACTGCTCTTGCAGAGGACCTGGGTTCGATCCTCAGCACCCATATTGCGGCTGAGAACCATCTTTAACTCCAGTTCCAGGGGAATCTGACACCCTCTTCTGACCTCTGTGGCATTGCACAACACGGGCACACAAACCTACATGCAGATAGTACATTCATACACATACAAAAATAAATAAAATTAAAAAAATATTCTGTTGATGGTTTCACAATATTTCATAATATATCCAAAACCAATAAATAATTAATTTCTACAGTCCAGGAAATATATATGGACTCTATCTTGAAAGGTTTTTAAAATATAACAATAATTTAAACCCTAGTGCAGTTGTTACCAGACATAGATGTTGATCCAGAACTACAGAGAGAGCTCATTCAAGCATACTGTTAATAGTGTTTCTAGAGTTTCTACCACTTGCACTGACTTAAATCTTAGATGTGCATTGCTGACAAGTTTGGGTAATGCCAATGCAGATGGTCCAGGGATCAATATAACAGATTAGAATGATCAGGGAAGCTGGGAGATGGCTCATGGGCACAAGCATGTGCCACAAACCTGACAGCTTGAGTTTGAGTGCCTGAATCCATGCAAAAAGTTGGGTGCAGTGTACATAGCTGATATCCCAGTGGACCCATGGTAAGATAGGAGCTAGACATAGGAGTTCAGTCCTCAGAAATGTGCAGGCTAGCTAGCCTGGAGTATATATGAGTATGGCAGAAGCAAGAGAGACCTTGCTTCAAAACAAGATTGAAAGATCAAGCCAAATCCCCAGAAGTTGTTCTCTGAACTCCACACACATGCTGTACCATGTTCATGCACAAACACACACACACACAGAGAGAGAGAAAGAGAGAGAGAGAGAGAGAGAGAGAGAGAGAGAGAGAGAGAGAGAGAGAGAGGAGAGATTGAGATTTTAAAGATTTCCTTTAATCTCCTCAGTATAATAAGGGCATCACACCCATCCACAGTTTAATACAAATACTTCTGTGGGAAAGCAGTCTGACAGAGAAGCAGCTTACAGCAGTAATAATAAAACAACCATTACTACACAGTGCGAGCAAGACCCACAGCAGCGTTTATGTGTGTAACAAAGTACTATGGTAAGAGTGTCAGGGATCTTTCTTTTAAACCTTCTGACATCTTTATGAGGATATTGGATGCTGAGATGAGGAAACTATGAAGGTAACACATTAAAGAGCTCAAATTTGTCACATGTTTACCAGCCTGGCTTACCATTTATATTTTCACATACACACATACATGGTCTCATTTTCATACATAAATATCTAAGGTTTTCAGAATCTGATTCCCAATGTTACTCTAAAGGTCTTCTCCTCCCTACACTGTTCTGTGCTTACTCGAATTTCCATACCGGCACACTGCTGTCTGCAGAGCTGATATCATTAGGAGAGTTTATAAGTATTCTGAGCACTGATCCCCCACAAACAAAGCTGCGATGCGGGAGAAATGTCATGTGATTTGTTACAGCTAACAAACTACCAATTTTGCAAATGATACACTTTATAAATTATATTCTTGATCCCTATGATGATGTCACTCACACTCATGTGAATTCAGGAGCACTCACTGAACGGCAGAGAATGGGGTGTAATTGCGCATAATTACACGGGGCTTTCGGCCATGATCCTGCGGGCACAAATATATTAAGCTAGACATCTGAACCTCGGTAGCATCTGTGATCTTCCATTTGGGAGGAAAGCTTCCAGTATTTTGGCTGGTTTTCCATAAACACTTTCCTCCTTGTCCAATTTTCACTAGCCATTGGCTTGTACAGACTTCTTGCATATTCTATTGGACTAAACTCTGGAACACCTCAGACAGAATTCAAATTAGGAGGGTAAGAATGCTTTTAGGGTTCATTGAAGGCAATTTGATGGAAAGCAAGACTTTTTAGTTGGTGCACTGATTGAATTATCTTGGATTTGTGTGTGTGTGTGCACACATAAATTATAGAGACACATCATCCAGAATATATGAATGGGCAAGGCTCAAGGATTGCTTGTGGAAAAATCCTTAAGGGAACCTGAGATTGTGACTTGGTAGGTAAAGGGCTTGGCTATAAAGTAGAAAGAGCTCGGTTTGATCTTTAGTACCATGTAAACTACTGTGGTGGCACAAAGCTGCAAGCTCAGCCTTTGTGGGGGGGTGGAGTTACAGGGATCAACATTTTAAAGTCATTCTTGAATCTAAAGTTGGTTTAAGGCAAGTGTTGGATACAGTAGACCTTCCCTCAAAGAAAGAAGATCAAAATCATTAGTTGGCTAACTGAACGATATCCGGGAATCATTTCTGAGTTAAGCTGTAAGGGCATGCACAGATTTTCTAGGGGCAGCCGTAACTGCCTTCTTGTACATGCCCTTCAGCCCCAAGGTGCCCCCTCTTCACTGCTTTAATGAGAATGAGTCCTTTCTCCGACTCACTTCTGCTACACCTTGTTTTCCAGGTGCCAAAGAGTCAATTACCTTTCTCAGGGACTACAGTTTTTGTTTATTTCTCTGCTGGAAGTTTCTTTCCCTTGTCTAAAATAGAGCTCTGTTCCTCCCACCACCGAACTTTAACAAATCCCACTGTCCTGCCTGCCACAGGCTCCTGTCAAATACTCTGTATTTCTCTATCCAAACTCCAGGGAGCTTCTTGTTCTATTCCACTGCGTTTTCATGTTTAAAAAGTGAATATATATAGATAGAAATCATTTCACAAGTTAATTTTGCTCAATAGCGCCCTGAAGAACTCAAGAAACATTCTGATGTCGACTGTGCTAGATGGAGCAGAGTCTAAGGCAGGCTAAAGATTGATAGATCTATCCAAACACTCTGGAGTTGTATCTAGCCGCCTTGCGTGACCTAGAGCTCTACAACTTGGAGCCTCAGGAAGGTTCCTGTTTCCCTTCGTTGGATGTGTTGACTAACTTTAGAAGTTTGTGGAACGGAGGGTAAGTCAGTAGGATGATGATTTAGGCTGTCCCCAGACTCCCAACAGGTATCCTCGCCAAGATTCCTCCTTTTAGGTAGTGACTTGAGAATGACTCTTCTCGGATTCTTTTTTCTTTCAAAAAGGGCGTTACATGATTTAATATAAAAATGCACACATTNTTTCTGTGAAATTTTCAGTGTAGGTATCTCATCACACACAAAGGCACTGTCATGCAGGATTTATCTTATAAGTAATAATTCATAGTATTTATTTATACAAATGCTTGTTTGCAGGGCCTTAAATTTCTGATTATTTAGACATCATTGGACAGAACTATGCTCTATTAGGACTAGGGAGACAGTTTAGTTTGGTAAAGTGGTTTCCATGACCGTAAGAACCTGCATACAACAGCTGTGCTTGATGGCAGTGTTAGTAATACCTAAGAACCTACATACAAGCCGTGCCTTGATGGCGGGTGTTTAGTAACCCAGCACTGGGGAAGCACAGACAGGAGGCGCCCTGGAGAATGCGAATCAACCAGACTAGCCCTCTTGGAGCATCCTAGGGCAATGAGAATTCATTTCTGCCAGAAAAAAATAATAATTTAAAAGGCCAGATGATGGCTGCAGAGATGGCCTCAGTGGTATTAAGAGCCACCAATGCTTTTGTAGAGGACCCCAGGGTTCGAATTCCCAGCACGCACATGGCGGCTAATGAACTGTCTTTAACTCCAGTTCCAGGGATCTGATGCCCTCTTTTGACCTCTGGCAGCATTGCACAACGATGGCGTGCACAAACCTACATGCCAGACACAGTTACACTCATAAACATAAAAAAAAATTTTTTTTTAAAGGCAGTTTAACAACACGACCATTTAGGAAAACCACACCAACAGCCACACACACACACACCCATGTGCATGTGCATCCCACACAAAACACACATACACACAAACATCACACACACATACATACAAAACACACATAGAACACACATACATGCAAACATATATATAATGAACACATAACACACAACGAACACATACACACAAACACATATACACAAACACACGATACCACACACAAACACACATAAACACAAATGCACAAACACACAAATGCCACAAACACATGTACATATAAACACACATACACAACAAATATACAACACAAACCATTACATACAAACACACATAACACATGAACACCACCAAACACAAAACACACATTAGAAACAACAACATGCAAAACATATTACACAAAACATACACACAAACACACCTACACACAAATTTGCACAAACACACATACATACAAACACACACAGAAACACACCATACATGCAAACATATACACACAACCAACATACACACAAACACACATACACAAAAAACACACACACAACACACATTACACACATACACCAAAATTACAAATTAGAACACATATACAGGCAAAACATATACGCCAAGGCACACATACAAAATACAACAAACACACATTACAACACTCATACACACAAATGTACATTACACACAACATACTAACCACAACAAACCACACATAAAGAAACAACACATACACAGCAAACACCACACACAAACCACATACATATACACAAAACACATACAAACACACAAACACACATATATACAACAAACACAAACACACATACACAACAAACACAAAACATATACACACAAAAAGTCCAAATATGTTCCATCATAAAACAAACCTATTTCCTAAAACAAAGAAAATACAATAGATTTCCATTTTAATTAATTCGTTATTATTTAATGCTAGGGCCAATGATATGTGTATTAATTTGCATTTCATTGCATAGTATGAAGTATCTAGGTAAATATTTCCAAAAAAATCCTGTTCCAGGATTAGAAGAACAACATCTTGTATATTTACTTATGTAAGTAGGTAAGAATTTCTATTGTTTAAAATCATTTATAATAAGTTCTATGAATTCAGGACACAAAGAAAAAATATATCAGATTGTTTTCCAGCTCTTAGAAATATTGGATTTTGATAAAAGAGGAAAGGGCTTGTTTCCTAGTTTCCACCATTAGACTAGTCATATAATACTTAAATATTCAATATTATACCATGGATGGTTCTTTCTCTCAATGGTTTCACCTAGTCCCAATTTCCATAGAATAAATCTGCAGGGTTCTCAGGGATGAAGTGCTTTTAAAGATATCTGTGGTAAACGTGGGACCATACAAGAGGTATAGGAGGGAAAGAAGAATGAGTGTGTGGATGGTGTGGAAAGAATATTTGAGGAGTGAAGAGAAACAACGACAAGTGAGAAGCAAAGTGAAGGAAGGACAGGACATGAGCGCAGCTGTACCAGAAGGGAAGAACAGTCAGCTTGTGTCCCATTTTTCCTTCATATTCTCAATATTTAAATCTAGAAGTATGCTATCTAATTATACTTGAAATAATTATAAATGGATTAATTAGATCATGGATTAAGAGGATGATGATCAGAGCACAATGGGGAAGAGTCATAGTTACTTTTCCACCTTAAAGCATGTGGAACAATTCCCTGTAAGCCAGAAACTATGTTCAAATATTTGAGAAGATGGCCTGAGGAAGGAGGGAGGGATGTAGTGTATGCTGACTGAGGTGGAGACACAATCCCTGATAGGCGGATTTCAGATGACAGATCTCAGCAGCATCTGATGGTAAGCTTTGTTAAACATAAGGCTGTCCAAACATGGGATGGATCACTGCATGAAAGAACAACTCCCGGCGATTGGACATATGCAGGGAAAGGTCGGCTGACAACCTGTCAGGGATATTTAATAAAAATTCCTTGCCTTCTTTGGCTGGGTTACTAAGTAATATCCAAGGTCTCTTCCAAATGCCTTAATCTTAAAATGCCATTAGCATGAGAAGTTGCAAACACAGATAAATGGAAGGCTTTTGAAGATTGACTTACAGGAGGATAACAGTCAAAGCAATAACAATTTATTCTGTTATCAAAAATATGTGGCAGTTTATGAATCCATGAAGCTGAAGTACAAAGTGATCAGGCTGACAAACTTAAGGAGCGTTAATGCATCAATTTATAGTTCTTTTCTAAACTTACCTCACTTTAACGAGATACTAGAATACTGAGAATTGGAAAATTAGGATGAAATTTAGTTGCTGAAAGGGTGGTAAAAGACATAGATCCAAGGCACGGTGAGCTGGCTCAAACAGTTTGCACATATTGGAGACTGGCTCTTGCCAAAATGGAAAAATTTTACCATTTTTTTGAGGTTCTTGAGCAAACTTTTTGTCTCCATTTCTCATATTGATCTTGACTTCAGATGTCTTGGTACCACTGCCTACTGATGATAAGGCAAAAGGGTAATTTTCTATCTGAGAAGATGCATTGCTTCATTAGCTATGCTTCTTCTGGGGTATGGCAAATATTAGATGCCAAGCATTTTCTACATGGGAAAAATGTGCATCTGTGTCCACATTCAGCATAGCAATGTTCTCCTTTAACTACTGGGGACATTGTTAGCCCAGAACAGCTGCCCAGATAGAGAACAGGCTTGTGTGGCGAAAAGTAGCCACGTGTGAGGAAGCCACATACCAACAGAATGGACCACTGGGTCTTAGCCTCCAGAGGAAGAAAGTTGTGTTCTTAACACATTCCTTTGACCACATCTACCCTAAACAAAAGACGAACACGTTTCCTTAACTTTGAGAGCCATCTCTCCAAATAACCAGTTAAGGATATTTTTATTCATGTTTTTCTTTTCTTGATTATTTTAAATTGGCTAAATTATAAGTTTGTATTATTTATCAGATTTGAAGGAAATTATCAGATTCCAGCACTGGAAAATGTTAAACATTAGTTGACACTTATAGTGGACTAACAGGATACCTCAAAAGCTGTGACTACAGCTTACAACAACTAACTACAAAAAATTTTAAAAAGATATTTCTTTTTTTCTCCTGGCATTTTTATTTCACATCACTCAAATTCTTAATGGAATCCTAAAGGTCGGAATATTCGTCACTCCATCTCAGTACCCTGTTTAAGGTTATTAATGGCATCCTCCCCTTCTTCTTGCTATTCAAGGGATAACCAATAGAGCCAGCAAAAGAAACCATACAGTTCACATTTATCATGATCAGTTAATATTATCACACTGCAGATTCATGCCTTCACTTTGCACTCTTGCCTTAACAGAAAAAGGAATTATACCTTCAGCTTTCCATTGTGGCTACCGAAACCCTAATCTCTACAGCATGAAATTTAATTTATGAAAGGAAACTTCAAGCATTGCATTAGAGCAGGTTACAATTGACTTAGGTGTTAAACTATAATATACTATAATATGTTTTCTAAAAAAATACATATTAATACCTCCCCCACAAAGGCGCCTATGATTCTAGAACTGAGTTCTTATTAGACATAATCTCTACAGATCTCTATCGAATGCAGCTTCCGAGACATAAATTTCTAGCTATAACATTTATTGCAGGACAAAGTTATCATAGAGAACTTAATCTTTTTCTATTTTAGTCATATGCTCCTTTTTCATTTCAGTGTTCTGACTTTCTCAAAAAACCAATCAATACTTAGTTTCTCTGTTAGAAACACAACTTTATTACCATATTCTCTGAGTTACTGAATGGTTCAGGATATTAAACTTATGGATGTAGCCAAACCAGAGAGGAAAATAATAAATTCATCAAACATAGTTGGAGCTTGGGCTTTGCAAAAACTCATCAACAACAAGCTCAGGTGGTTAAAATGAACTCAGATACAGTTGCCCCCATCACCAATGAACTTTGTGACCATGTAATACTTAGTAAGAGTGACTATATACTCTATACAAAGTGGTATGAGATTTATGGACTTTATCTTGTCTTTCTTGTTTTTTTGAGACAGGGTTCTACCTTTAGTCCTCAGCTTGGCCTGAACTTGCTATGTAGACCAGGCTGGACTTGATCTCCACAGAGATCTACACCTGCCTCTGTCTCCCCCAGTGCTGGACTTACTATAGGTAGTGAGCCACCTATAATTCCCGGCCCAAGTACGATTCTTGAGCTGCCATAATGGGTGCTTAGGAATTGAACTGGGTCTCTGCAAATAAGTAGTCCATGCTCTGAATGCTAAGCCAATCTCTCCAGCCCCGCAAGATTTTGCTAATCTTAGAAGAGGTTTTTATGTAGTGACTGAGATAAAGGTTTTCAATGAAAGCATTGATCTCAAGAGCAGTTACTGTAAATCAGCTCATTTATAAAAAGGGAGAGAAGTTTATTCGTCCACTTTTTCTTGGCAAATAACACATTCTTGACAATTGGTGAATTGTCCCTTTTCTTTCTTGTTCTGGTCTCTTCAATATGACAATTTAGAGAATATCGTTTACCATGGGAAATAAAAATCGATCCTGGTATTACATGAATGGTCATCAGTGAACTTAATATTATGAAAGTATTGAGCTAGGAAGGGAACAAGAGAGATGGCATCTACTTGTATTTCCTATTTTTCAAGATCAAATGGGGTAGTCAAGGTGATCTGCACTATCCTGAGCAAAATAAAAATATAAAGTTGGAGAAGATGTACAATTTTGAAAGTGCACACATCTTAGAGACTAGACTTGGTTGAAGTTTGGAAACACGGCACTGGTAATTGTCCACAATAAGTGACAAGGGCTAAAGGTTGACTTAGAAGGAATCCTCATCTTAGGATATTCATAACGCATTATGCTGTTATGTCTAATAAGTACTTATTGACAGCCCATTATTTTTTTTAATAAAAAAACAAGTATTCTAAATGGCTATAACAAATTCCAGCCAGATATCAGAAAGAAAATTAGGACGAGCAGTAAATGAAAAGATAAATATCATGAAGGTAACTAATGAATGAGGTGAAATTATATGTTTCAAAATGAGAAACAAAAAGCCCATTAAAGATTGCTGACGTATTGAAAGATGGATGTATCGCAGAACGGCTCCTAAGATTTTGTTAGTCTATATAGAAGGAAGACTAAAAACCAAAATACATTTTGCACATGAATAACACCTAAAACCACCTTCCATGTGACCGCTACAGGACAGTGTGCATGCATTTGCTGTGGAGGCAATGAGGAAATAGATACTATCCATGCCATTTGCGCATTCTGGAATGGAAGGGAAATGGCTGCTAGTAATTATGGGAGATAGTACAGACAGTCTAAGTTAATGAAATGAGTGTCCAGACATAATGCTCTGAGAATTTGAAATGGGAAAAAGAACATTTTCAAAAGGCCACAGTAGGCATTGCCTTTTCCTTTGTGCTCCAGAACACCTTTGCATGGACAAGGGTGGTGGCTGCGCCCGGTAGCTATGGGGATGGCTTCAGGGACATCACTGCCAAAGGTTTGTAGGCTTTCCTTTGGTGGTTATGAACAAGTACAAAAAGTTTTCGGCTGGAGATGCGGTGGCTAGGTTGTGGGTAAGAGTGCCAACTGCTCTTGCAGAGGACTGGTCTCGTATCGCTCATAGAGCAGCACCATATGAGGCTGAGAACCATCTCTTTAATTCTCCCAGCTTATCCAGGTGGATCTGACACCGTAGTTCTCGACCTCTGTGGCATTTTGCAACAACACGGGCACTACAAACCTACGATTGCAGTATAGTAATGTCATAACATACAAAACTAAAAGTAAAATTTTTAAAAAAATATTCTGTTTTGGATGGTTTCCACAATATTTCATAATATCCAAAAACCAATAAATAATTAATTTCTACAGTCCAGGAAATATATATGGACTCTATCTTGAAAGGTTTTTAAAATATAACAATAATTTAAACCCTAGTGCAGTTGTTACCAGACATAGATGTTGATCCAGAACTACAGAGAGAGCTCATTCAAGGCATACTGTTAATAGTGTTTTAGAGTTTCTACCACTTGCATGACTTAAAATCTTAAGATGGTCGCATTTTGCTGACCAAGTTTGGGTATGCACAATAGCAGATGGTCCATGGGATCGAAATAAATAACAGATTAGATGATCAGGGAAGCTGGAATGGCTCATGGCACAAGCATAGTGCCAACAAAACTGAACAGACTTGAGTTTGAGTGCCTGAATCCATTGCAAAAAGTTGGGTGCAGTGTACATAGCTGAATATCCCAGGTGGACCCATGGTAAGTATAGGGAGCTAGACTAGGAGTTCAGTCCTCAGAGAATGTGTCAGGCTAGCTAGCCATGCGATAATAATATTGATTATGGCAGAAGCAAAGAGAGAACCTTGTGTTCAAAACAAGATTGAAAGATCAAGCCAAATCCCCAGAAGTTGTTCTCTGAACTCCACACACATGCTGTACCATGTTATCGATTTGCAACAAGAACACAACACACACAGAGCAGAGAGTACAATGCAAGAGACGAGAAAGATGAGAGAGAGAGATATTGAGCAGAGAGAGAGAGAGAGAGAGAGAGAGAGAGAGAGATTGAGAATTTTTAAAGATTTTCTCTTTAATCTCCTCAGATATAAATATAGGGCACCATCACACTCCCATCCACAGTTTAATACAAATACTTCTGTGGGAAAGCAGTCTGACAGAGAAGCAGCTTACAGCAGTAATAATAAAACAACCATTACTACACAGTGCGAGCAAGACCCACAGCAGCGTTTATGTGTGTAACAAAGTACTATGGTAAGAGTGTCAGGGATCTTTCTTTTAAACCTTCTGACATCTTTATGAGGATATTGGATGCTGAGATGAGGAATACGATGAAAGTGTAACACATTAAAGACGCTAATTCCAAGGTATGTGGTTGTGCTACTTGGTCGGCCTAATGTTATACCCAGCCTGAGCTTACCATTTATGGATTTTCACATACACCTATACATGTCTTACATTTTCCATACATATAATATCTAAGGTTTTCAGAATCTGAAGTCCCAATGTACTCTAATGGCTTCCCAACTGGTTTGGCTTGGACTGAAATTTCACTCCTAACCTGCGTCCTATTAAGATCTTGCTCGAATTCTCCGGCAGATCTGTCGTGCAGAGCATGCACTCATTAGGAGAGATTTATATAGTATTACTGCATGCACTGATCCCTCCACGGAAACGAAAGGCTGCGATGCGGGAGAAACTGTCATGTGATTATGTTACACGCTCACACAAAACTACCAATTTTGCAAAATGATACACTTTATAAAGATTATATCTTGATGCCCTATGATAGATGTCACTCACACTCATGTGAATTCAGGAGCACTCACTGAACGGCAGAGAATGGGGTGTAATTGCGCATAATTACACGGGGCTTTCGGCCATGATCCTGCGGGCACAAATATATTAAGCTAGACATCTGAACCTCGGTAGCATCTGTGATCTTCCATTTGGGAGGAAAGCTTCCAGTATTTTGGCTGGTTTTCCATAAACACTTTCCTCCTTGTCCAATTTTCACTAGCCATTGGCTTGTACAGACTTCTTGCATATTCTATTGGACTAAACTCTGGAACACCTCAGACAGAATTCAAATTAGGAGGGTAAGAATGCTTTTAGGGTTCATTGAAGGCAATTTGATGGAAAGCAAGACTTTTTAGTTGGTGCACTGATGAATTATCGTTGGATTTGTGTTGTGTGTGTGTGCACTACATAAGATTATAGAGACACATCAATCCCAGAATATATGAAATGGGCAAGGCTCAAGGATTGCTTGTGGAAAAAATCCTTAAGGGAACCTGAGATTGTGACTTGGTAGGTAAACGCTAAGTAGAAGACTCGTTGATCTTTAGACATGTTAAACTACTGTGGTGGCACAAAGCGCAAAGCTCAGCCTTTGGTTGGGGGGGTGGAGTTACAGGATCAACATTTTAAAGTTCATTCTTGAATCTTAAAGTTGGTTAAGGTGTGTTGATACAGTAGACCTTCCCTCAAAGAAAGAAGATCAAAATCATTAGTTGGCTAACTGAACGATATCCGGGAATCATTTCTGAGTTAAGCTGTAAGGGCATGCACAGATTTTCTAGGGGCAGCCGTAACTGCCTTCTTGTACATGCCCTTCAGCCCCAAGGTGCCCCCTCTTCACTGCTTTAATGAGAATGAGTCCTTTCTCCGACTCACTTCTGCTACACCTTGTTTTCCAGGTGCCAAAGAGTCAATTACCTTTCTCAGGGACTACAGTTTTTGTTTATTTCTCTGCTGGAAGTTTCTTTCCCTTGTCTAAAATAGAGCTCTGTTCCTCCCACCACCGAACTTTAACAAATCCCACTGTCCTGCCTGCCACAGGCTCCTGTCAAATACTCTGTATTTCTCTACTTCCAAAACTCCAGGGAGCTCTTGTTCTATTCACTGCGTTTTCATGTTAAAAAGATTGAATATATATATATATTATATATATATATAATTATATATAATACTAGGTGTGTTTTTTTTTTTTGGGGGAAGGAAGGGGATTATATGCCTGAACTGAATTGGAAAATTATGTATGAAAACACAAAGCACCAATAAAAATAAAAATAAAAAAAAATTAAAATGAAAATTAAATAAAAACTGTTTTAAAAAAAAAAATCCACCACTGCTTGAACTCTCTTCTACAACTTAATACAAGAGGCCGGAGATTTATAAATGGTGGAATCATTTCTATCATTTCTTTAAGTATCACAAGGTCTCCATATATAGAACATTAATAAGGAGAAAAAGGAAGGAGAAATCCAGTTGCCAGTCTTTAGAAAGATTGTCACTCTCACATATATTATTGTAAGTAGATAAATCCAAACCACCGTTCTCTCAAAATTGTTATAGTCAAAACATTGGGAAATATATAATGAAAATGTGTATATGAAACTTGTATACTATAAACTAGTATAGGTATATCAGAAAATGACTTGGTAATAGCACCTAGTAAAATTGAAAATACCAAAAGTTTTCATTCTATTATATTAATGGACTATGCTTTGTCAATAATCCCACATTCATTCAATGATGTCTCTTATACTGCTATTTTTAATAACAAATTAGCAGAAACAACCTGAAATTTGGTATGGAAAAAGACAAATTGTGACCTATTCTTGTGAGTGACTATCATTGAGCAATGAAAAGGGGAAACTAAGGCTTTATATTTAAATGATTTAAATGCACATTTAGAAAATAAGTTGAAGCCAGGCGTGGTGGGACACGCCTTTAATCCTAGCACTCGGGAGGCAGAGGCAAGCGGATCTTTGTGAGTTCAAGGCCAGCCTGGTCTACAGAGTGAGTTCCAGGACAGCTGGGGGTACAGGGAGACCCTGTCTCAAAAAGACCAAAAAAAAAAAAAAGTTGAAGAAAATAAGTTCTTCAATACTATTATACTATTTGTGTAAACAAAAGCACTTCAAAAGTATGATGAATGAATTAGAACTAGTTTTAGTTTTGACTATTAAGACCAAATTTAGAATTTCTCAGACACTTCTTGGTATTTTCTTAAAAGTATAACACATAACACAAATGTTTCTTCCTCTAGGAATCCTTGCTCTAAGCTTCTGTGATTCCTTTGGTCATCTCAGCAATTCTAAGAAGTGATCTTACAAGGGTATGACCTAACTTATCACATCTGTGTGTGGACTGACACATTTTTCTCTATTTGGAATGTTCAAGCCAGGTATGGTAGTACACAAGCTTTAGTTGTAGCACTTGGAAGGTGGAGGGAGGTGGATCATCCAGGACAGCCTGGTCTATATAAGGAGTCCCGGGCCAGCTGTGGCTAGGAAGTCACTGTTTCAAAACAAACAAACAAAAGAATGTTGTGTCATTCTTAGTGCACAGTAAGTACTCACTATTGCTGAAATTACTATTACTTAGCTCTTTCCTTACTTAGAAATAACTATACTATGGATCTGAAATACTCTTCTAAAGCCCATGTAATAAATAAAGGCTGAGTCTCTCAGGTATGTGGAGGACCTGTACAAGGAAGGCAGAGTCTGTTGCCAGCCCTTGAAGGTGATATTGAGATCCCTGTACCTTACTATCTTTCTGCTTCTGAGCAGCCATGCAATTCAGAGGTTTCTTCTGCCATATCTTCTTCTGCAATATATTGTGTGCTTAGATCTAAAGCATGGGGTCTACTGATAATAAACTAGAACCTCTAAGACCATGATCCAGACATGCTGTTTCTTTTACTAAGTTGAGTAGCTCGAGTAGTTTGTCACAGTGATGAAACAAGAGAAATTTTGTACCAGGAAATGTGGTGGTGGTGTGACCAGGCCTATCAATAGGATTCAAAACACTGGATTTGGGATAAATTTGGAAAACTTTGGAGAGTCATAACCTCAAATAATATAAGCAAAAATTAATATGTAATCCTAGCCCAGCTCAGAAGACCAGAATTCTGATAGAAAGGCAAGATGGAAAGGTTATACTGATGATAGCTCAGATGGAAATGAGGTATCTGATGGGTATTAAACAAGAGACTACCTTGTTTTACCTGTACACTTGGCCTATTGCCATGCCCAAAGACTTTGTGTGAGTGTAAGTTCAGAGATGCTAGGCCTGCTACAGTTAATGCAGGTGGCCCTGGTATAGGCTTTATAGATAGGAAGAATTTAAAAGTATTTGGGTCATACAGACATTTACTGAGATTTTAAAGCAATGCCTGCAAGTCTGGGCCATTTGTGCCAGAGCCAGAGGTTCTACATCAGAGGGTGACAGGTAAGACTACTCAGTGAAGTCAAAGACACAATGGAGCCCTCGGGGAAGGAGACATGCCAGAAACATGAAATGTATGCCTTGGAAGCTTTAGCCAGAGATCAGAACCAGCCCAATAGAGGGGGAATAGGGAATGTGGCTGGCAATGCCACAAGCGCCCAGTTGTCTAAGCCCTTTCAGGCTCATGGGATGCTACCATGTACCACAGATACAAGCCAGGGAGGTAACAGATGAAACGTCTGCCCAGATGGCTTGTGGCCTCCCTCCTGTCTGATTCCTGCTCTCATTATTTTTCTATTCCTTCTCTTTGGAATGAGAATGTTTACTTTGTTCCCTTGGATCTTGGAACTGGGACTTTCCTTAACAATTTTTCTAGTTCACACTAAGAGTTGTTTTGAGTCTCAGAAAAGATTGAACATAGATTTTTTTTTGAGTCAAGTTGAACTGTTACTTCAGAGACTTTTTGAGAGGAAGTAAATGAATTTTGTCATTAAGAGATACACTTGAGCCTTTGGGACTAAGGGGAGGACGCTACAAAATTGGTCTGGAAAGGCTTCTGTAGGCCTTTCTGTTGAAGCCTTGTCTCCACTTCAGGAGATAATTGGTCTGGTCCCTTCCAATCTCATGGCTACCTATTCACCATGCCATGAGCAGCCACATCCAGGGCAAGCTCTAGTCATAATACATCCTTTCACTACACAGGGCCAATGCAAGGGGACCGGGTGATAATGGACAGAAGCTTTTGAGACCATCAGCCAAAATGAACTTCCTTACTCATCACTGTGATAGTCATCACCTCTGGGATTATTCCTGTTATCACGTTCAGTGAGAGACCATGTATTAAAAAATGTAGAGAATTTATAGAAGAAACCTAATGTCAGTCTCTAACCTCCACATGCATGCATACACATGTACATGAGGTGACACGCACACATGCACTGTACACACAAACATATACATGTATATGAGCTGACATGCTCACATATGCTGTACATACAAACAAACAGAAATAAAAATTTACCAAATTCCAGTGATACTGATGAACCTGAAGTATTTCTCCTTTGAGGTAAATATATATTTAAGAAATAATAATTACAACCCTGGGCCTCAAAGCTGATAGATTATCTACAGAAACTTAACCTGGATCTGTCTCATGAAGAGCGTAACAATTATTTTAATTTCAAGAGTCAATGTAGAATGACACTTTTGAGAGTAACTCAGAAAAAAGGAAAGATAACTAAGAAATAAATTGTACTTTATATACATAATCTCCAGCTTCTTGATTAGGTAAATGATTGTCTCATGACGTTTTTTTTTTTTTTTTTTTTTTTTTTTACAGTGGCAATGAAATTTCCTAAGACATTGGGTTAAACCATGGACCTTTTAAATCCAGCCAACTTTATCTCATTTAAAAAAAATCTGATCTATATTATCTATTAATCAAATGTAGGCTTGGATTTCTGCAAAATGCAGAAACAGGATGGTTCAAGAGAGGTGGGCGACTGGAATTATTAAGGGAGAAATAGGGAAAATGGGGGAATGCCGGGAGGGAAGGTTAGGCCAAGTAATCACATCAATGACCAGCACAGCATAGGACATGGTGCAGCAGTGCCACTGTCACCTCTGGGACAATCAATAGCTATCTAATTAGACTAAAAGCACACTCAATGGGAGGACATTTGTGTGGCATTGTAAACAGAGTCAAATACACATGGATGGAGAGGTCATAGATCTTAGAGAAATCTTCAAGGCTGTCACATCCTGTGACTGGTGTAACTTCTTTTTTTTTTTTAGCCCCAGCTGTCCTGGAACTCACTCTGTAGACCAAGCTGGCTTTGAACTCCCAGAGATTCGCCTGCCTCTGCCTCCCAAGTGCTAGGATTAAAGGCGTGTGCCACCATGCTTGGCTAAGACTAGTGTAACTTCTTACTAAATGCAAAATATGTGTCCTCATATTTACAGTCAAGTATCCCAGGCATGGCTCACCATAGCAGTTTCAACTATTATAGAGTACCACGACTGGTCACACACAGACATTGTCTATGAATTGCACCAGCCTAAGTAATACAATGCAACCTCTATACCTAAGGCTCATACAACATAGAACAAGGGGTAAAGAACTCTCATTGATGAGGCTCCCTCATACAACAGAGAGCCAGGAATACAATGGTCACAAATGGCCAAAGCATGGAGATTAGGAGCCTGTAGAACGTGGGTCCTTGGACAGGACTCCTATATTAAGCTTTATTCACCCAGGACTCAGGGACCATTGGGGAAGAGGGGGAAGAATGATTGTAAGTGACCGGGAGGAGGTATATGACCTCCTCTGTATAGAAACAGAATCCTACAATCTCCTGGGACCCTGCTCATATAAACCTACTACAACAGTGTCAGCATGCACAAGACCCATGCAGACTCAAGCAGACAAAAACCTAGCATGGAATTGGGAAAATGGGTAGCAGACCTCAAACTTAGCTCAAGAAATATTGACAGCTGGTTTCTATTAGGTAAGGAAGAGCTGATCTTCTTAAAGCAAGGGACTTCAGTAGGCTGACTAGACCTCAATGGATGTACTTGCACTGAAGAAAGTTGGGGGACACTAACTTGACACAACAGGCCTTGATACAAATGAGAGAGTGCATGAATTCCAATGGGGGGGCTATGGGGGGTGCCAGTGGATAAGGGGTACAAAGGTGATGAAGATCGACTGAGATGTTCTGTATGAAATACCCCAAAATTCAATAAAGGTATTATAAGAAAATATGTAGTCTGTCTATATTGAACATGTAAAAAAAGAAAAAATCTGAAAATCTTGAAAACAGGACATGGGGTGGAGTAAGTCAATGAGTTAAGGTTGTTCATGGTTTATTTATTTCTGAATTTGAATCAAATCCCTTTTTAATTTTCATCTTCTGGCAAGATTGCTTAAAGATATGTCAAAATTAAGCAATAGTTTCCCATACTTAATTGCAAATTAGATACGCAGAAAATTGCCTAGTAGATTTGACTAGAAACTTTACAAACATATTTCCTTCACTCAATTATTCATTTACTTATTAAATATTTATGGAGAGCCTGTGTCAAGAAGGCATTGTTCTGCCTCCTAGAGATACAGCAGTGACCACAGCCAGACAAGACCCTACCTTAGTGGAGTTGCTCCAACAGCAGAGTGGAAATATTAGTTATTTCTTTTTACTTACAAGTTGTTCCTATCTACAAATAATTTCAAACTATTACAAAGAAGAAATAGATAAGGACAAAATAAAACCAGGGAGAGTATAAAGATTGTGCTAGCCTCGATGGACTCTTGAAAATGTCTATGAGGCAGCTGGAATGATTAAATGACAAAATAAGCTACAATGGATGTTAACTAAAAATCAAAATTATAATAAATTAAAAATGCAATAATAATTTAAACTTTGGGCCTGAGGAGATAGCTCAGTGCATAGAGGTGGTTGCTGCTTAGCCTAATGACCTGAGTTTGTGCCCTAAGACCCAGATGGTAGAAGGAAAGAACAGATTCTCACAATGGCACACATGAGGTCTCTTCTGACCTCCACAAACACACAATGGCTCATGTGTGCGCACATACAAACACATTGAAATAATAATAATTATGATTTTAAACATTGATCCTGTTTAATCTAGAGTTGTATTCTAGACTATTTGTGACTTTCTTAAAAGATTTAAATCACTGTGTTCCCCTCGGATCTATTTAAATATAAACCATATGGATCTAAGCCAAAAAGTCAGTATCTAGAGTGTCGGACTCCTCAAACCATGGAGTTAGGAGCTAAACAAACCTCTTTGTCTCTGCCAACTGAGAAACAGGGTACTGGTTTTTTGTTTGTTTGTTTTTTAGAAATCTCATATTCAGGGCCTTGGTAACCAATTAAAGTCCACCAAGAGCCTGCGATCATGCTATTCCTGAGAAAATAGTGTCTTTGGAAAAAAGAACAGCTATCCACTATGAGTTCTAGATGACCTGCTCCCTGCAGGCCCCTCTTGGTGAAGTTCTATCAAGGTAGGACTTCTATCAAGGTAGCAATGTCACCAGCTGTCGTGAAAGTATAAGGAAGCCTCACATCTCCACTGGCAGGAACATTAGTGTTCTTGGTAGAAAAAAAGCTGAGACTCTTTCTTAAAGCTAGCCTGAAAGAGGAGTTCCGACTGGGGGAGCTTTCGGACTCACAGCCTAGCTAAAATCTCAACAGGGAGGTCACTAGAGAGAAAGCCATGGAAGGACCATGCAATTGTTCCTTCGTCCCTAACAGGGCCTGGTGGAAATGAAAGCTAGGGCAGGCTTGAAAATGTGAAATTGAATATGCTCCCAGCTCATAGCAGCAGCAGCTAGAAGCTGTACTGATTTGTCTTGAGCTACCATTGAGTATAACTAACCCACACTGCCATACTGGCCCAAGGAAAACAAGAACTGATCTATCCTCTTGGTATGAACTCTAAGGCATACTTTAAAAATCTGAGAAAGTTGCTATGTGATCCTGAAAAGCAGATTACAGAATGAATTCATTTTTTAAGGTCTGTGTGCATGTGTATGTGTATATATGTATATATGTATATATGCACATGTTCTTGTGTGTGCTTGTGTGAGTGGTGTAGGGTAGACAAATTCAGCAAGCATCCTCACAGACCCTGTCCAAGTCCCAATGAGTTTGCCTCCATCCCCAGTGCTGAAATTATAGGCATGAATCACTGCACCAAGCGTTTTTGTGTGTAGTCTGGGAATGAAATTGAGGCTCACGTGCTTTTAAGGAAAGCACTTTATCAACTGTGCCATCTCCCCAGCCCCAGAGTAAATTCTCATATGGAATTTTTCGTAATTTTTCTAATCACTACAGTGATTTTTAACCTCGGAGTGGACAATGTACACCATCCCTGTATGTAATGGTGAACATGACAAATGAGGTTTAAATGATAAAATTTCCATTCTAGCATTATATGTGACTATTGACAGACTTGTAATGGGAAGAGATCACTCTGGGTTTACACTGAAGCTTGAATTTCTAAAAGTACATGATTTTTGTATGATTTCTACTTTAAGTAGCAGGCTTAAAGTCTATAAATACATAAATAATTTCAGGTGATGCTATTTCATACCATTTGGTGCAAAGGAAAAAGAAACTAGATTGAAATATAAATAGAAGATATGCTTGTTGCTGCCAATATTTCCTGAGTGCTCACTACCAAAATACCTTTGACCTGAGTCTATTATTTAGAAGAAAAAAATCTCAAGGTAACTTTTTGAGAGCAAATACCATGATTATTTATAAAGGCATAGAATATTATATATTAACATCAAAATGCCCAAATGAAACCTTTCCAGGCTTGTGCTAATGTTATACTTCCGTAATTAGCATGACATTTGTAAATACATGCACCATTTCAATGGTTTGATTTCTTAAATAGGTAAAATAAATCTCATTTTAATATAAAATGTTGGAATCAAACCTAAGTCCCAATATATTCACAAACATAATATTACAAAGTTTATTATTGGCTAGATTTTATTGAACCAGGAGGATCAGAATACCAAAGTTATAAGCTTTGCTATTAAGTTTTTATTCGATAAATATCAACGTAGTATACAGAGCAATGGTCTAATCTCCACATTTATCAACTGATCTAGTCGTCACTACACTCCAAAGAAGTGACTACACTTATCATGACTATATTTTAGATGAGGAAATTGAGGCACAAAGAGGTTAAATAACTTGCCTAAAGCACAAAATGATAATGACATTAACTTGTTCTGGCTAAGTAAGTGGCATAGTCTAGAGTGAAATTAGGTCAACTGGCTCCAGGCCCCATCTTCTTACCTTTTGTGGTATAGAGACAGAGCTTATGAAACTACAAGCTTGTCTCATAAGGATGAATGCTTGAAGAGAGAAATAAAAGCAAGCAAACATTCTTAAAATCAAATATACATTATTTTCTTAAAACACGTGCACACATAGACTCTCATACAGAGAAACTCTCACATGCTCAAATAGCCATACTATATATACAAAGCTTAAGGACAAACCTGACTGATTTGATATTTAGAAAAAGAAAAAAGAACATAAAACAAAATATTACCAGAGTGATAGGGGTGTGGGAGTTAAAGACATTATTGTTTCAAGTTAGATCTCTAGCAACTTATTTTTTTAATTTTAGTTATTTTCATATGTGTATGAATGTTAATATCTGCATGCAGGTTTGTGCACCCATGTTATGCAATGCCGCGGAGGTCAGAAGAGAGCGTCGAATTCCCCTGGAACTGGAGTTAAAGATGGTTTTCAACCGCCATGTGGGTGCTGGGGATCGAACCCGGGTCCTCTGCAAGAGCAGATGGTGCTCTTAACTGCTAGGCCATCTCTCCAGCTCTGCAACTTAATTTTTAAAAATTCTAAAAAGCAGAAGGGTGCAGCACCTTTGCTCACCTCTGCACACCTCTGCGGGACTTGTAGACTACAGCCAGAGGTAGGGACTGTGCCCAGGGGGGCTGGCAGAGGCTCAACTAACTGCTCGGACATGTAAGGGTGTGGGCAACTCCACACACCTCTGCATGACTCCTAGGTGACTGCGGCTGAGGTAGGGACTATGCACAGTAGGCCAAACCACTCCCCTCCTCCCCCTAGAGTGGCCATCATTGTGAGAACAGCTGTAGAGACTGCGATCACAAGGTAAAAAAAAAAGAGACAGAAAACCTACCACTCCTCAGTTAACCTAGAGGAACATCCCTTCAACCCAAAGAAGAAACACTCCAGATTACAATCAACAAATCAAATCCTCATGCCAAAAGCCCAATGAAAAATCAACACTATGGGAAAAGCAAACAATAAATCCCCATCAAACTCTATCAGTCCTATGGAAGACTCCAACAAGGAGTTCTCCCTGGAGGTAACCCAGGACAGATTCTAAAAGAACAATCATAGACATACTCAAAGAAATCAAGGAATGTAAAGAACAAATCAAAGAACTGAAAGAAGAGAATGACAAATGCTGGAAGTAAGTAGAAACACTGAAAAGATCCCAGGCTGAAATGAAACAGGAAACCTAGCAGAGAATCAAGGATCTAGAAAGAAAGACAAGCTCCAGAAGGAAATGGAAATACTAAAGAAATCACAGGATGAAATGAAAAAGGAAATAGAACATACATCCAATCATCAGGAAAGGATGGGAGAAAGCCTCAGTAACAGATTAGATGAAGCAGAAAATATAATCTCAAATTGGGAAGACAAGACAGAACTAGAATTCTCAAGTAAAGATTATGAAAAATTTATAAAAACACAAGAGTGGAACAATCAGGAAATGTGGGACATTATGAAAAGACCAAAGCTCTGCATCATGGGGATAGAGGAAGGAGAAGAATCCCAGGACAATGGTATTGATCAGATCATCAACATAATAATAGAAGAAAATTTCCCCAAACTGAAAAATGACAAACCCATTCAAATACAAGAAGCACATAGAACACCAAATAGACAAGATCAGAAAAGAAATTCCCCATGCCATATCATAGTTAAAACTTTAGATGCCCAAGAGAAAGACAAAATACTGAAGACCACAAGAGAAAAACAAGAAGTTACATAGAAAGGGAAACCCATCAGAATTACAGCTGACTTTTTTATGCAAACCATGAAAGCCAGAAGAACATGGACCAAAGTATTCCCAGTGCTAAACGACTATAGATACCAACCCAGATTACTATACCCAGCAAAAAGGTCAATTCTAGTTGAAGGAGAAAGAAAAATCTTTCATGACATAAACAAGATGAAAGAATTCATGTCCAGAAAATCAACACTTCAGAAAATACTTGAAGCAATTCAAAGGTCAGAGGAAAGGAGGAACTATCCCCAAGCAGCTAGAGAGAATAATTGATAACAGTGTAACTGCAAAAATACTAACTTAAACCAAGAATGCAAATGAAAAATAAGGGGAAAGGAAGGAACACACATCTCTCAATAATAACCTTAAATATTAATGGTCTAAACTCTCCAAACAAAAGGCATAGATTGGGAGAATAGATTAGGAAACAGAACCCATCTATATGTCTACAAGAAACCCATCTCACCCTCAAGGACAGGCATCAACTTAAGTTGAAAGGATTGAAAAATTATTCCAAACAAATGGTACTGAAAAGAAAGCAGGAATTCCTATTCTAATATCAGACAAAATAGACTTCAAAGTAAATCTAATCAGAATAGACAAAGAGGGCCATGACATCCTTATCAAAGGAACAATTAACGATGAGCATTCACAATCATGAATATGTACACACCAAACACTGGTACAACAAATTTTATAATCACAATTCTGCAGGACCTCAAGACACAGATTAATCCCAGTACACTAATGGTAAGGGACTTCAATACTCCACTGAGCCCTTTGGACAGGTCAACTGGACAAAGAATAAACAGAGAAACATCTGAACTGAATTATATAATATACCAAATGGACCTCACAGGTATCTACTAAATATTCCACCCAAACACCAGAGAATATACTTTCTACTCATCAACTCATGGAACATTCTCCAAAATTGGGACACAGAAAAAAAAAAACCTCAACAAATATAAAAGGATCAAAATAATCCCATGCATTCTATCAGACCACAGTGCAATAAAACTCAGTATCAACACCAGAATAAGCCCTACTGTCTACAGGAACACATGGAGACTAAACAACATACTCCTAAACAATTAATGGGTCAAGGAAGAAATAAGGAAAGAAATAAAAGTATTCCTGGAACTAAATAAAAAAGACAATACAACACAACAAAACCTGTGAGATAATTTAAAAGAAGTCCTAAGAGGGAAGTTTATAGCATTAAGTGCCTACATTAAAACAGAGCACAAATAAATGATCTAACACTGTAGCTGAAAACATTTGGAAGCAACAACAACTGAATTCTAAACCCAAAAGACAATAGCAAATAACAAAAATTAGAACAGAGATCAATGAGATAGCAACAAAGAAAATGATAAAAAAGAATCAATGAATCCAAAAGCTGGTTCTTCGAAAGGATAAACAAAATAGATAGACCTCTAGCCCAGTTAAGCAAAAGAAAGAAAGAGCTGCTCCAAATTGATAGAATTCAAGATGAAAAGGGAAACATCACGATAAACATTGAAAAGATTCAGACAATAATACAAGAATATTTTAAAAACCTATACTCTGGGGCTGGAGAGATAGCCTAGAAGTTAAGAGCGCCAACTGCTCTTGCAGAGGACCCGGGTTCGATTCCCAGCACCCACATGGCGGCTGAGAACCGTCTGGAACTCCAGCTCCAGGGGAATCTGAGACCCACTTCTGACCTCCACGGCATTGCACAACACGGGTGCACAGACTTGCATGCAGACAGTACATTCGTACATATACAGAAATAAATAAAATTAATTAAAAAATTTTTAAAAATTAAAAAAAAAACCTATACTCTACTAAATTTTTTTTTTGGTCTTTTCGAGATAGGGTCTCCCTGTAGCTTCAGCTGTCCTGGAACTAGCTCTGTAGACCAGGCTGGCCTTGAACTCACAAAGATCTGCCTGCCTCTGTCTCCCAAGTGCTAGGATTAAAGGCGTGTGCCACCATGCCTGGCTTACTCTACTAAATTTGAAAACCTCAGAGAAATGGATGAATATTTGAAATCCTGGAATTTACCAAAGCTTACTCAAAAGATTTTGACAGCTTAAGCAGACCCATAACATATGAGGAAATTGAAATAGTAATTCAAACCTCCAAACTAAAAAAAGCCCAGGCCCAGATAGATTTATGGCAGAGTTCTATAAAAGCTTTACGAGGACATATAACCACTATTACTCAAATTGTTCAAAAGAATAGAAACACAGGGAAATCTCCCAAATTCTTTCTTCAAAGCCAATATCACTTTAATACCCAAACCAGGCAAAGACACAACCAAAAAAGAAAACTATAGGCCCATTTCATTAACGAACATAGATGCAAAAATTCTCAACAAAATACTTGCAAACCACATACAGGCACACATCAAAAAGATCATTTGCCATGAACAAGTTGGGTTTATACCAGAGATACAGGGATAGTTCAAGATACACAAAACAATAAATATCATAAATCACATAAATGGGCTGAAAGACAAAAACTACATGGCTATCTCAATCGATGCAGAAAAAGCCTTCAACAAAATACAGCATGACTTCATGTTTAAAGTCCTACAGGGAATTGGACTGGAGGGAACATTCCTCAACATAATCAAAGCCACTTACAGGAAACCCATAGCCAGCATCATCCTAAATGGGTAAAAAATAGAAGCACTCCCCTTAAAATCAGGTTTCCGGCAAGGCTGCTCCCTATCTCCGCTCCTCCTCAATATAATGCTTGAAACACTTGCTACAGCAATAAGACAAGAAAAAGAAATTAGAGGGGTACTAATTGGAAAAGAGGATGTCAAACTATCCCCTTTTTGCAGACGATATGATAGTGTACCTAAGGGACACAAAAAACTCCACCAAGAAACTCCTAGAAACAATCAAGAGTTTCAGTAAAGTAGCTGGATACAAAATTAACCTAGAAAAATCAGAAGCCTTTCTTTACACCAACAACAAACAGAGAAGGAATACAAGGAGACCATCCCATTCACAATAGCCTAAAATAAATAAATAAATAAAATACCTTGGAACTAACCTAACCAAAGACACCAAAGAGCTCTACAATGAAAATTTTAAATACGTGAAAAAGGAAATTAAAGAAGATAGCAGAAGATAGAAAGACCTCCCACACTCATGGATTGGAAAATTAATATAGTAAAAATGTCCATCCTACCCAAACTAATATACAGATACAATGCAATCCCAATCAAAGTCCCCACAAGTTTCTTCTCAGAGTTAGAATAAAACATCCTTAAATTTATATGGAAAAACAAAAGACCCCAGATAGCCAAAGCAACCCTGAGCAAAAAGAGCAACATGGGGGGATAACCATACCTGACTTCAAACTATATTACAGGGCTATTGTAATAAAAACAGCCTGATACTGGCACAAAAACAGACTAGTAGATCAATGGAACTAAATTGACGATCCAAACCTGAGCACATGCAATTTCAGCCACCTCATATTTGATAAGGGGGCCAAAAAGACCCAATGGAGGAAAGACAGCATCTTCAGCAAATGGTGCTGGCAAAACTGGATAGCCACTGTAGGAAGATGAAGCAGAACCCCTACCTTTCACCATGCATAGAAATCAACTCCAAATGGATCAAAGACCTCAATGTGAAACCAGAAACTCTGAAAATAATAGAAGAAAATGTTGACACTAAACTACAAGACATAGGCATAGAAAAAGACTTTCTAAATCAGACAGCCACCATGTTGGAAACAAGGTCAACAATAGACAAATGGGACCTCATTAAACTCAAAAGCTTCTGTACAGCAAAAGAAACAACAAAGTGAAGAGAAAACCCCAGAGTGGGAGGAAATCTTCATCAGTGATACATAAAATAGAGCACTAATATCCAGAATATATAAATTACTCAGAAACCAAAGGATCAAGAAAAAAAATGACACTATCAAAAGATGGAGTAAAGAGCTGAATAGAGAATTTACAAATGAATAAGTGAAGATGGCTGAGAAATATCTCAGAAAGTGTTCAACATGGCTAATAATTAAGGAGATGCAAATTAAAGCCAGCTTAAGATTTCACATTACCCAGGTAAGATTGGCCAATATTAGGAAAACAAATGACACCAAATACCCTATGGAAAGCAGTGTGAACTCTTAAAAGACTAAAAATGAGCTTGCCACCTGACCCAGTCATACCACTCCTGGGTATATACCCACAAGACTCATCCTATCATAAAGACACATAACATCTGTTTGTTGCAGCTGTCTTCACAATAGCAAAAAGCTGGAAGCAACCCAAATGTCCCTCAACTAATGAATGGATACAGAAAATGTGGTACATCTACACAATGGAGTTCTATGGAGCAGTAAAGAAAGATGACATTGCTGGGTGTGGTGGTGCATGCCTGTAATCCGAGCACTTGGGAGGCAGAGGCCGGGGGATCTCTGTGAGTTCAAGGCCAGCCTGGTCTACATAGTGAGTTCCAGGCCAGCTGAGATTAAAGGGAGACCCTGTCTCAAAAAGAGCCCCCCCAAAAAGAAAGATGGCATCATGAACTTTGCAGGTAAATGGATGGAACTAGAAGACATGCTAAGTGAAGTAACAGTCCCAGAAAAACAATCAGCGTATGGTGTCCCTCATTTGTGGATGCTAACACAAAATCCCTAGTTGCAAGGCAAACTGAGCATTGTCTTTGTTATATTTCTTTTTTATATGAAAGCAGCAGTATGGTCTCGAAAAGACCAAAAAAAAAAAAAAAAAGGTCAATCCCTTAATGGGCTTGAGAATTAACCTACCAATTATGTTCAGATTTTGTAATATTGGTATATGGGTGGAGTATATGTATGCATATTTTGAAGTAATATACAATTAAAGGGGAAAAATGTGGCAAAAAAGAGAGAAAGATGCAAGACATGTATGGCAGAATACAGGAACAGGGGTGGGGTGGGGGCATGGAAAGGGGAATGTGTCTAAATTGAACTGAGTAATGATGTATGAAATATGCAAAACTTCAATAAAAAATTAAAAACATTCTAATAAGCAAACTCCCAAAATATGTCATAAGCAAATGTGTTACATATATAAGATTAATTGTGTTGACTATTATGCAATACAAAAATGTGTATTTTGGGGGTGGAGAGATGGCTCAGCAATTAACATGTCTGGCTGCTGTTGCAGAGGACCAGGGTTCGATTTCCAGAACTCCTATAAAGGCTAACGACATCCATAACTCCAGTTCCAGGAGATCTACTGTTCTCTTCTGACTTCTGTAGACCCTGCATCTATGTACACATAAAATAAAAATACTAAAATAATTTTGAAAATATGTATTTTTATGGTTTAGCATGCATATGAATATATGTTGGCTATTTACCTGTTTAAATTAGTTTCTTTCTACTTTAGGGGTCCTGTCTTTGCCCTCCCAATTATTTGCTGGCTAAGGCCTTGTGGTTCCCATAGCCTATATCCTCTGCTCCCACCCGCTTCCTGACACTCCACTGTGTTATCCATAGTGACATCTGCATTCTTTCTCTGCGGATTAGATTTACTCACACTCAGAGTTTTCTCCATTAGTGCTGAGAAATTACTTTTGAAAGGAGTTTTATAGGAATAAAACATATTTTATATGGCTGAGATGTTCATGTCAGGCTTCTAAAACATCCTGAAAGGGTTATAAGAAAATGATGATAGAATACCACAGAACAATGAGACTGCCAGGAGAAATGAAATGGTGTAGAATAGAAGCCTCTCATTAGCGGAAAAACAGGATTGCAGCCACAGGAAGCAGGCAAGCACCCCTGCCTCTACTGAATGACTGAGGACTGAAAGATGAAGCATAGCTAATGGTATCACAGGCAGGAAGTGGTAGGAGCAGCCTTCCATGGAACCCAGCAGCCTGTGTCCTGTTTCCTTGTGTGTGTCTGAGCTGTTCTTTGTAGCTTTGCTTTTAAACTCACATGTGTCCTCAAGGATACACATTGTGAATGAGGCAATGTCTTCTTTCCAGTGTGGCTTAGAATTCAGATTTAATTACTATGGGAATAAATGAAGACATATGACTTGGGATATACCATTTTAAATGTTGGCAGAGCTATAATATCAGTTCTGAAAAGTGTCAGAGTCACTCCACTTTCCAGTAAATATTGTCCAAATGATTTTAGAGAGATTAGCAACCAAGAGACTTTGCTAGCCATGGTGGGATAATCTTGGAATCTGAAAATATTTTGTTTGGGTACTGACTTGGTTTTATTTTGCACATACTGATAAACATGTCAAGAACATGTGTTCCTCAAAGGTTGTGTATGAAATGTGCAGTGTCCCGTAACTCATGCTAAAGAGGTAATGCAATTGTTTTCCATACATATTACTAGATGCATGCATGATCAAATTTTTTATGGCTAAAGTAAGTAGCAGGGAATGTTCAGATAAAAACATGGACATACAATGAAATTATTAAATGCTTTGTCCTCTAGCATGCTATGCATTAAAAAAAATAACAAAAGTGACCTTAACATAAAATAAATGTTAAGACATGTGAGATACCTTCTCATACAGTCCAGTGCACGGATGAAGAAATCCTTGTGCAGTTGGTGCTCATCTCTCAAGATGGAGCATTGCTCCAGTGTCACTGACATTGAAGTCCTGTCTTTGGCACTTTTACAGCAGGTGAAACGAATACCATTGAGTTTTCGACAAATCTGTAGACATGAATGAAAACAGGGTATTTATGGCAACCAGAAGTTTCTCTCTCCCCTAGTAACTGTGAACACATCACCTTTTCATTCTAAAGTTAGAGGGCTAGAGTGAACTTATCTGTTTATTCAGGAAGTATGGGACTGTCGATACTGTATGAGATATGATAGACCCAGCAGAGGGGGGAAGCAATGCCCCATCATTAAAAATGAAGAAAACTGGGGCTGAGAGATGGTTCAGAGGTCAAAGCACTTACTGCTCTTGCAGAAGACCTAAGTTGAATTTCCTCCACTCAGATGGCACCTAACAACTGACCATAACTCCAGTTTCAGGGGATGCATCACCCTCTCTGATCTCCACAGGCATTGCATGACAGGTGCATTAATATACATGCAGGCGAAACACCCACACATTTAAAATAAAAATAATTTTTTTAACAAATGAAGAAAACTGAGTATTTTGTTGAGAAATTTTGCATCTATATTCACTATAGGTTTTGTTGTGTTGTATTGTCATTTTCGTTTAGCTCCAGGAATGCTTTTATTTCATTCTTTATTTCTTCTCTGACCCACTCATTGTTCAGTGTTGTGTTGCTTAGTCTCCATGTGTTCTTATAGTTAGTAGGGCTTACCCTGGTGTTAATATTGAGTTTTATTGCACTGTGGTCTGATAGAATGCATGGAATAATTTCAATCCTTTTGTATTTGTTGACATTTCTTTTGTGTCCTAGTCAATTTTGGAGAATGTTCCATGGGGTGTGAGTAGAAAGTATATTCTCTGGTGTTTGGATGGAATATTCTGTAGATATCTATGAGGTCTATTTAGTGTATTGTGTTGTTCAGTTCTCATGTCTCTCTGTTTATTTTTTGTCCAGTTGACCTAGGTGATTTTTTTTTGAGGCTATTGTGATTGTTAAGCTCTCCCTATATTCCTTCTTCAGTTGCTTATTCTTGGTGTAAACAAAGGCTACTGATGCATCAGGCTGGTGTATCTTAGCCTTTCTGGATGCTTAATGACCATACTTAACACTCATACCAATTTGGCTGAGGGACCTAAGGGATAACTTTGTTCCTTGTCCTCAGAGGTCTACTAAGTCTCAGGAGAATATGCATAGGGGCAGCTCTTGAAATGTCCTGCAAATGTGAGTCACCAGTCTTCCCTGTGCAGGGAGGTCTTGGAGATCCATGGATGCGACTCCAGCCAGTGTCCACCCTGTAAAGAGGAAAGTCTGCTCATGCTTCAAAGAGAGAAGCCTGGTCTAGCAAGATCTGTGTCCTCGGGTGGATGGAACTGGTGGTTGAAAAACCAAAAGGAGCCAGGGACTACCCCCCAAAAAAAAAAACCTGAGTGACCCTTGAGGACCAGATCTTCAACTGACCTTAAGAAAATATAAACCTTGGTTAATCTGGCCTGACTGTGTGGTCTTAAGCATCCAAAAGGAAAGTATAACCAGAAATAAATCAATAAGATCTGAGAAATTGTGTTTCAGATATAAAACTTGAGAATCCTTCAAACCTTCAATGCCAGGTGGAGACTAAGGAGATGTCCAGCTTGTGGACTGAGTGGCTACTGGGATTTCAGCCTCTTCAGAGTGTAGACAGCCATTGTTTGACTACCCATGCTATGTCATGGAGGCCAGTGCAGGAAGATCAAGACAGGACACACACTTGCTGGACCTCATTTGGGTGACGATGGTGGGGAGGGACCCCAGTGTGGAGCACAGGGGCAGGATTGATGGTTGTTTGGGTTTGCCAAGGAGGAGCCTTCAAGCACTTCTTTGGGGGAAGCATGACATCTTTTGGTTAAAAAAAAAGGATTACATTTAACAGATAAAAATATTTTGTAAAATAATATTTTCTCTTTTTATTGATATGTGCTACAACCATTCATAATTTATCCTTATGTAATCCTATGGTGTGTTCTATCATATAGGAATACTAATATTCATATTCTAGAATAAAAGAGAGAATGTAAAGTTATACTTCTTTTTACCTGCATGCAACTTTACTGTTAAAATGTAAATCTCTAAATGTGCTTTGGAATTAACCTATAGTTTATTTTCAGATTTTGTAACTTTGATTTATGTGTGGAGTGTATGTATGCATATTTTGGAATAATATAAAATCAAATGGGAACAAAAAAAGAGAGAAAAAAACCTATTCAAAGAACTGACCAGAACAGTAAACCTGTGCACTGAAAAGGTCATGGAAGACTGAGAAAAAGATGCAAGATGGGGCTTGTGTATGACAGAATCCATGAGCTATGATGGGGGTGGGGGGGCATGAGGGGTGGGCATGGATGGGGGAATGAGTCTAAATTTGATTAAGAAATGTTGTAGGAAATGTGCTCAATAAAAATTTAAAAAATAAAAAAAATATTTTAAAAAACCCATTGGCTTTAACATATGAAAAAAAAAAAAAGGCTACTGATATTTCCCGCCACTTTACTGAAACTTTTAATCATTTCTAAGAGTTTTCTGGTGGAGCTTTTAGCATCCCTTAGGTAAACTATCATATCATCTGCAAAAAGGGATAGTTTTACTTCCTCTTTTCAGATTAGTACTCCTTTAATTTCACTTTCTTGCCTTATTGCCCTAGCAAACATTTCAAGCACTATATTGAAGAGGAGTGGCGATAGTGGACAGCCTTGCAGAGTTCCTGCCTTTAAGGGGAATGTTTCCAACTTTTCTCCATTTAGGATTATGTTGGCTGTGGGTTCTTGTATATGGCTTTGATTACATTGAGGAATGATCCCTCCAGTCCAATTCCCTCTAGGACTTTAAGCATGAAGGGATGCTGGATTTTGTTGAAAGCTTGTTCTGCATCAATTGATATGGTCATCTGTTTTTTGTCTTTCAGTCCATTTATGTGTTTTATGATATTTATTGATTTATGCATGTTGAACCATCCCTGAATCTCTGGTATGAATCCAACTTGGTCATGATGGATGATCTTTTTGATGTGGGTCTGTATGTGATTTGCGAGTATTTTGTTGAGAATTTTTGCATCTGAGTTCATTAATGATATGGGTCTATAGTTTTCTTTCTTGTTTGTATCTTTGCCTGGTTTTGGTATTAGGGTGATGCTGGCTTCATAGAAGGAATTTGGAATATTTCCCTCTGTATCCTTCTGAAAAGTTGAGTAGTAATGGTTGTAAAACCTCTTTAAATGTTTCATAGAATTCTGCTGTGAAACCATCTGGGCCTGGGTTTGTTTGTTTGTTTTGCGGGGGAGGCTTATTATTACATCTTCAGTTTCCTGAAGCATTATGGGTCTGTTTAAGCTGTAAATCTCAGGGTAAGCCCTACTAACTATGAGAACACATGGAAACTGGGGCTGGGGAGATGGCTCAGTGATTAAGAGCACTGACTGTTCTTGCAGAGGACCTGGGTTCAATTCCCAGCACCCACATGGTGGCTAAGAACCACCTTTAACTCCAGTTCCAGGGGAATCCGATGCCCTCTTCTGACCTCCAGGGCATTGCACTACACGGGTGCACCAACCAACCTACATGCAGACAGTACACTCATACACATAAAAAAAAAAAAAAAAAAGAACATATGAAGACTAAACAACACAATACTGAATAATGAGTGGATCAGGGAAGAAATAAGGATAGATTGGGTCCAATGTATAATGTCATTTAATTCAGATATTTCTTTGTTTATTCTTTGTCCAGATGGCCTGTCTTTTGATGACAGCGTGGTATTGAAGTTATCAAGTATTACTTAGTTGGGATTAATCCATGTTTTAAAGTCCTTGTTCATGACTGTAATATCTTAAAAAGGAAACATTTTCTAGATTTGGGCTTATATTTTAAATAGTTATACAAGATAAGTGAACCATTGGACCATACTAGAAATACTAATCTGGCCACCAGTTATTGAACACTGAATGTGTACCCAGTACAGCTCTATGAAATTGCATACAGATTTGCTTTCCTAATGAATTTCAAATGTGTCCTAAACGAAGGCATAAATATCCTCATTTTACAGATGACAAAAATGAAATTTATGTATATTAAATAACCTGTATAGAACACAGCAGAATCAGGTTGTGAATATATATCAACCTAATCACAAATATTGAGTTTTAATATCTGCATGTGCTCTGTTTTTCTCTAATTCTTAATATTATAATTTAAGTAAGAGAAGACCCTCTGATCAGCATATCCTCTTCCCCATTGCCTATAATTAATAGGTAAATTATTCTAGTCCCTTTTCTTCTACCTCATGACAGACTTCTGATATGAGATTCCAATAATAAATTTAAGCATCAGCAATGTTAATCAATATGCACTTAAGATAAATTTAATGTGATATATTAAGCTTCTACTTTATGATCTATAATCAAGATGATCTGAAAAGTACTTTTTTTGAGAAGAAATATTAAAATAGTTTTTATTAAGCACTTTCACTGTATTTTAATTGTGATTTTTAAAAAATATTTTATTTATTTTTATTTTGCATGCATAGAGTGTATTGCCTCCATTTGTGTAAGTGCACCAACAACTGTGCAGGTCAGAAGAGGGCATCAGATCCTCTGGAAGTGGAGTTACAGATGGTTATTATTAGCCAACATGTGGGTGCTTGGAATGGAACCCTGGTACTCTGCAAAAGCAGCCAGTGCTCTTGTGATTCTGATACTGAAGTTTAGAATTGTATCCCTATTAATTCAGCTCTTCACTTGTATCTATTTCTAATGAAATTATCTAAAGAAACAGGAGAACATGATTTTACCATATAATATTTTTTGTTCCCATTTGATTTTATATTATTCCAAAATATGCATATATACTCCACACATAAATCAAAGTTACAAAATCTGGAAATAAACTATAGGTTAATTCCAAAGCACATTTAGAGATTTACATTTTAACAGTAGAGTTGCATGCTTGTAAAAAAAAGTATAATTTTACATTCTCTCTTTTTTTCTAGAATACGAATATTAGTATTCCTATATGATAGAACACACCATAGGATTACATAAGGATAAATTGTGAATACCATATAATATTTTTACACTTAGATTTTAATTTTTTCCTATAAATTGTATTTCACATTTTTTACAGCTGACTATATTCTCATAAAACAGAACTTAATGGACATTTTTGAGATATAATTTTAAAAAGGGATTACTATTTTTTAATATTCACTTTTACTATAATATGTACCTCTACTACTTGAGCTATTTAACAGTCTGCATTTTAAATCAAATGGGGTGTGGCAATTTCACCACAGTAGGCAAGTGGGGTCTTGATTTCTGTATCCTGACAGCTCTTGAATTACACAAGCTTGATTCAGCATACTTCATTAGCATGGATTCTTAGATTTCTCATTTTTATAATTTAAATTAATCCAAGAAAAAGGTTTTGTGCATTTTTATTAGAATTTGAAACATTAACAGAAGCAGCATTTTATTAGATATGAAGAGAGGGGAAGGGAAATGTCAAAAGAAATTCCCATATTTATTCATTCTAAGAGTATTTTTGTTTAGAAAATTGATATGTAAAGTATATTAAAAACTTACAGCATCTGTAGAGATCATATAATCAACTGCGAGTTGCGTAGAAGTCATATTTGATTGAAATATATCATAAAATATTATAGAAATGTACAGGATTGATGGGAAAACTTTTGTATATTAAAATGGGAAGACTAAATATAGTAAGGGAAGATCTGTATCTGTATTTTCATATACCTGTCATTGTTTTATCTCTAGATAATTTCACCTCATGTATAGAATGCCATATTCACATGTTCACTGCTTGTTTGAGGACCATGAAAATGATCAGCTATCATTATTCTCTCATGTTATCAGCAAAATGAAATAACTTAAGTCTTACCACTGTGAAATTTTGTGAGAATTAGCAACTGTAGTGGTCTCTGAAGGTATACGGCATAGCTGCCTTCACGGATAATTATTACAGACTCACAGAATTTAGTGTGGTCCTAAATGGGACCAGTGTAATTGACCTGTATGAAAGCAGTGGTTCATAATGTTTCCTTTGATGCACTTCTCTGGCATCTCAGAAAGGCATGAAAGGAAGCGAAAGCAACTTTACTCTGCCTGGTTCTTGGTTAATTATTTTATGTAGTCTCATGGAAAGTTATCCATGACCCTTTCCCAGAATAGACTAATATTGGTTTATAAACAAAGCAGTGGTGATGGGGGAAAAGCTCGACTTTAAATGCTATTGATAGAGCATAGTGTGTGTTATAAGCTTGGTAAGCCTGGACTTCAAATTATGAGTGACATTGCAGAAATCACAAATCATCACAGAGGTTCCCCAGTGTACCTTTCCTGATGAAAGAATGCTTTCCTAAAGAAAAGATCTTTGGCTCTAAAGTTTAAACAAAATTCATAAATTTCATATGAACTGTGTCTCAAGGTTGCCAGACAAGAGCTTAAAAAATGCAGGCATGATTCTCTCCCTAAAGCTTACAGAAATCTGGAGTAGGAAAACAGGCAGATCTTTAGCCCTCAGGGTGCCATTAAGAGAGAACCGTACAAAATTCAGCTCATTACCTCACAGCAATCCATCAGTAATAAATTCTTTGCCAATATCTAAATTAACAAACACATTTACAAGCTCATTAACTGAACAATAAGTCCAGGAGCCTTACTGAAGCTGTAAGTCAGAGATCTGGCAACCACATTCTGCTGGAACCACATGTCTCTAGAGCTGCAATTCAAGTCCTGGTTGATATGCGCCGTTGGCATGCATTTCCAAGAAAATTACAGATCCCTCATTTTGACCTCAGAGTGAAAATCAAACCCAAACCATTATCAGTAAATAATATATTTTTCCATTGTGAAAGAACATTTCTTCTTTTTCATATTATAGCCTATTGATAAGGTGACCAACAAAGTAACAAGAATTCCTCCCTTAAAAGATGCAACATGACATCTTGGTACCCAGTAACAGGACACGGGGTAGACCCTGATCATCAATACCTACCTGCTTGTGCTTCTTGGTATGACCACAGAGGGAATAAAAAACTGACTAAAGTGAGCTTACCGTTGCAGCCAGCCACATGATTTCTACATTCTTTCTTTTTTTGGCTTGAATATTTTGATGGAGATTGTCTAATAATCCTTTTAAATCATTTTGTTCTTGAAAATGTGAAATATCTAAAAGAAAAGAATTAAAAAGACAAACATGAAATAGTGTTAGCATGAAGCTATGCATGGAATTTGCTTGCATTGCATCTACAAATGCAACTTTCAGAACAAGAAATGTCTCTTGGAGCAAAGTGGGTGTGAGGAACATCACACTAATCCCTCCGGCTTCATCTTTTGGTCATGTACTTTAGTTATCACCTCTATTCCATGTAACTGTGGTAATATAAGCCTCTTTTACCAACAAAGAAAATATTTTTCTTAAAGGTGATAGCTGCTGCCTCCTTTTAGCCAAACATAAGCCAGAGATGTCAACAGCTAATCTGGATCAAGAATGTACACCCAAAAGTTCTATTTGAAACCGTTAATTCAGTTTCTAAATATCAAGTGTCCCCACTTTGTCACAACTGACACTTTGAGTCCGATTAGGCTCTTTTTTATTTGAGGAGACCCCTGTCTATTGTATGATATCTGACTGTATCTGTGGGCTCATCTGTTCAGATGCCCAGAAGCACTCTTACCATTCCAGCAATACAAAACCTATCTGTATACTGGAAAAGACTTCTTCAAAAAAAAAAAAAAAGTAATAATGCACACTGAGAACTACTGCTGTAAAGGACAGATCTGACAGGGAAGGGGGAGACAGCTCACACAATGGTTAGTGACATGAGATAACTGAGCCAGGAATATGCAAGAGCAGTGGCTGCCCAGACGTCTACATACTAATAACTAAAGCACAGGTAGTAAATAGCCTGCACTTTACACTAAAGCCCAAGGCAATGTTCAGTTAGAAGCCAAATGTTCCTGACATTTGATAAGATGTGATTCAAGTGATGGGGACAAAAATGTTCTCTAAAAATAGTGTTGGGTTAGTAATACACAGTATGAAAACAGCGTAGAACTGAGGTATGAGAAAATCTTGAGAGCTTTGACTAAGACTAAAAATACACCATACATAAAAGCTAAGAACTCCTCAGGTTCAACTACTTGTGTGGGAGATACAGACCACATATCCTCAATTCTGATCACAAAGTGAACACAAATTTACTTTAAATTCATGGTGATGATAGTTTGTGCTTTCTCATTTTTTTGCCAGATATTTCATTAGCAAAACAACGTATCTGCATAGATCTTGACACATTTTCCAGAGAATGGATGAGGTATCTCAATGAACTATACTTGCAATGCATATATGTCAAAGAATGTAAGTGGCTAGAAAGGACATTTTCACTGAAAATAACCATATATCATCTTGGACCACGTGAGCACAGAATAAAGTGGGCTAATCTTCTATTACATATCCTAAGAAAGTTGAGATTTAAAATATCTATGTGAGATATATGTGCATTTTTACTATGTTAGCTCCTAAAATACTATAGGTTTCAAAAGTCAAATTGTGCTGGGTGTGGTGGCCTGTGCCTTTACTCCTAGCAGTATTGAGGCCGGTGGACCTCTGCAAGGTCAAGGCCAATATATATGTATAATATACATATAGTAGAATAATAATAATCAATCTATTTATTAATCCATTAAATTTTATACCTTAAATATATGGTTTTAATTATCAAACATATTTCTATTAAAATTCATACAAATTCCCACAAAGGACTAATATAACACACATACACATACCACTCTGTAACATGACTTAGGAAATAATATTTACTCCTTCTGTAAAGGCTGCATTCTGTTCTGTTCCTACTCTCTCTCTCTCTCCTTCCTTTCTTTTTTTTTTTTTTTTTTTTTTTTTTTCTCTCCCTCTATCATGCAGCAGAAGGATTTCTAGGCACAAGGCAAAATAAAGTGTTGGAGACACAACTCAAATCCCAGCAATGGCAGGAAATTGTTAACTGGAAGAGAGAAAAGGATGCCACGCTTTCTCCTGACATTACCAGGACAGGAATAAGAAAAACCAAGTTTAGAAGTTTTACAATATGCTATAAAATTAGATGTTGCTAACTAATAAAGTAAAGTGAACCTTGAGGAATAATTCACTTAGAGTGACAATAAAGACAACATGAATAATTTTATAGATTAATGTCTAAATATCTGGAGTGCTTTTTTATGATGCTATTTTATGTTTGTTGCTTTTTTTCCTGGAATTTTCTAAACCATAGTTTGAACTGGGAAAAAAAAAACCCAAAGCATTTGAAATTGTAGAATTCTCCCAAACATAAAGGTTATCTCCACACTGAAAGTTTACATAAAACTGGCTCAATAAAATCAATAAATGATCTTTGTCACTAATGCAGGCAATCACTTCTCTGTTCCTGTTTTTGAGGACCATGAAAATGATCAGCTATCATTATTCTCTCATGTTATCAGCAAAATGAAATAACTTAAGTCTTACCACTGTGAAATTTTGTGAGAATTAGCAACTGTAGTGGTCTCTGAAGGTATACGGCATAGCTGCCTTCACGGATAATTATTACAGACTCACAGAATTTAGTGTGGTCCTAAATGGGACCAGTGTAATTGACCTGTATGAAAGCAGTGGTTCATAATGTTTCCTTTGATGCACTTCTCTGGCATCTCAGAAAGGCATGAAAGGAAGCGAAAGCAACTTTACTCTGCCTGGTTCTTGGTTAATTATTTTATGTAGTCTCATGGAAAGTTATCCATGACCCTTTCCCAGAATAGACTAATATTGGTTTATAAACAAAGCAGTGGTGATGGGGGAAAAGCTCGACTTTAAATGCTATTGATAGAGCATAGTGTGTGTTATAAGCTTGGTAAGCCTGGACTTCAAATTATGAGTGACATTGCAGAAAAACAAATCATCACAGAGGTTCCCCAGTGTACCTTTCCTGATGAAAGAATGCTTTCCTAAAGAAAAGATCTTTGGCTCTAAAGTTTAAACAAAATTCATAAATTTCATATGAACTGTGTCTCAAGGTTGCCAGACAAGAGCTTAAAAAATGCAGGCATGATTCTCTCCCTAAAGCTTACAGAAATCTGGAGTAGGAAAACAGGCAGATCTTTAGCCCTCAGGGTGCCATTAAGAGAGAACCGTACAAAATTCAGCTCATTACCTCACAGCAATCCATCAGTAATAAATTCTTTGCCAATATCTAAATTAACAAACACATTTACAAGCTCATTAACTGAACAATAAGTCCAGGAGCCTTACTGAAGCTGTAAGTCAGAGATCTGGCAACCACATTCTGCTGGAACCACATGTCTCTAGAGCTGCAATTCAAGTCCTGGTTGATATGCGCCGTTGGCATGCATTTCCAAGAAAATTACAGATCCCTCATTTTGACCTCAGAGTGAAAATCAAACCCAAACCATTATCAGTAAATAAATATATTCATTGTGAAAGAACATTTCTTCTTTTCATATTATAGCCTATTGATAAGGTGACCAACAAAGTAACAAGAATTCCTCCCTTAAAAGATGCAACATGACATCTTGGTACCCAGTAACAGGACACGGGGTAGACCCTGATCATCAATACCTACCTGCTTGTGCTTCTTGGTATGACCACAGAGGGAATAAAAAACTGACTAAAGTGAGCTTACCGTTGCAGCCAGCCACATGATTTCTACATTCTTTCTTTTTTTGGCTTGAATATTTTGATGGAGATTGTTAATAATCTTTTAAATCATTTTGTTCTTGAAATGTGAAATATCTAAAGAAAAGAATTAAAAAGACAAACGGAAATAGTGTTAGCATGAAGCTATGCATGGAATTTGCTTGCATTGCATCTACAAATGCAACTTTCAGAACAAGAAATGTCTCTTGGAGCAAAGTGGGTGTGAGGAACATCACACTAATCCCTCCGGCTTCATCTTTTGGTCATGTACTTTAGTTATCACCTCTATTCCATGTAACTGTGGTAATATAAGCCTCTTTTACCAACAAAGAAAATATTTTTCTTAAAGGTGATAGCTGCTGCCTCCTTTTAGCCAAACATAAGCAAGAGATGTCAACAGCAATCTGGATCAAGAATGTACACCCAAAAGTTCTATTTGAAACCGTTAATTCAGTTTCTAAATATCAAGTGTCCCCACTTTGTCACAACTGACACTTTGAGTCCGATTAGGCTCTTTTTTATTTGAGGAGACCCCTGTCTATTGTATGATATCTGACTGTATCTGTGGGCTCATCTGTTCAGATGCCCAGAAGCACTCTTACCATTCCAGCAATACAAAACCTATCTGTATACTGGAAAGACTTCTCAAAAAAAAAAAAAAAGTAATAATGGCACACTGAAAAACTACTGCTGTAAAGGACAGATCTGACAGGGAAGGGGGAGACAGCTCACACAATGGTTAGTGACATGAGATAACTGAGCCAGGAATATGCAAGAGCAGTGGCTGCCCAGACGTCTACATACTAATAACTAAAGCACAGGTAGTAAATAGCCTGCACTTTACACTAAAGCCCAAGGCAATGTTCAGTTAGAAGCCAAATGTTCCTGACATTTGATAAGATGTGATTCAAGTGATGGGGACAAAAATGTTCTCTAAAAATAGTGTTGGGTTAGTAATACACAGTATGAAAACAGCGTAGAACTGAGGTATGAGAAAATCTTGAGAGCTTTGACTAAGACTAAAAATACACCATACATAAAAGCTAAGAACTCCTCAGGTTCAACTACTTGTGTGGGAGATACAGACCACATATCCTCAATTCTGATCACAAAGTGAACACAAATTTACTTTAAATTCATGGTGATGATAGTTTGTGCTTTCTCATTTTTTTGCCAGATATTTCATTAGCAAAACAACGTATCTGCATAGATCTTGACACATTTTCCAGAGAATGGATGAGGTATCTCAATGAACTATACTTGCAATGCATATATGTCAAAGAATGTAAGTGGCTAGAAAGGACATTTTCACTGAAAATAACCATATATCATCTTGGACCACGTGAGCACAGAATAAAGTGGGCTAATCTTCTATTACATATCCTAAGAAAGTTGAGATTTAAAATATCTATGTGAGATATATGTGCATTTTTACTATGTTAGCTCCTAAAATACTATAGGTTTCAAAGTCAAAATGTGCTGGGTGTGGTGGGCCTGTGCCTTTACCCTAGCAGTATTGAGCCCGGTGGACCTCGGCAAGGTCAAGGCCAATATATATGTATAATATACAGATAGTAGAATAATAATAATCAATCTATTTATTAATCCATTAAATTTTATACCTAAATATATGGTTTTAATTATCAACAATATTTCTATTAAAATTAATCACAATTCCCACAAAGGACTAAATATAACACACAACACAACCACTCTGTAACATGACTTAGGAAATAATATTTACTCCTTCTGTAAAGGCTGCATTCTGTTTCTGTTCCTACTCTCTCTCTCTCTCCTCCTTTCTTTTTTTTTTTTTTTTTTTTGGTCTTTTCAAGACAGGGTCTCCTGTAGCCCCAGCTATCCCGGCAAACTCACTGGTAGACCAGGCCGGCCTTGAACTCAACAAAGATCCGCTGGCCTCTGCCCCCAAGTGCTAGGATTAAAGGCGTGCGCCACCACGCCGGCCCTCATTTTTTTTTTTTTTTTTTTTTTTTTTTTTTTTTTTTTTTTTTTTTTTCCTTTCCTTTCGCTCTCATCCCCTGCACCTTCGACCTCGCCTGCCCACCACCCTGGCTCTCTCTCCCTGTCTCCTTCTCCCTTCTTCTCCTTCTTCTCCTTCGTTCTCCCTCTTCTCTTCTTTCTCTCTCTCCCCCTCCCTCCTTTCTTTTCTTTCTTCTTTCTTTCTTTCTTTCTTTCCCTTTCTTTCCCTGTCCTTCCCTTCTCGTTCCTTCTTCCTTCCTTCCTTCCTTCCTTTCCTCTTTCTTGTCTTTCTTTCTTTCTTTCTTCTTTCTTTCTTTCTTTCTTTCTTTCTTTCCTTTCTTCTTTTCTTCACTCTTGCGCTCTCTCTCTCTCTAGCTGCTCTCCTCCTCTCTCTCTCTCTCTCTTCTCTCCTTTCTTTCGTGTTCTTTCTTTCTTCTTTCTTTTGTTCGTGCTTCTTCTGCTTCNAATGCAAAACACTTCCAAGACAAGCACATATATTATATGGTGTTAGAAAATAACAGGAATAACTGGATTTTTTCTAAATAAACATAAATATGTAAATAATATAAAATAATAAAATATTATAATATATGTATATATATAATAAAGTGTGGTAGTGTGATGTGTGTGATGTAGTGGTCTTATTTGACGGTCTACATTAGATCTCAGATTGGCACTGGAGCTTAACTATAAGCCTCGAGACTGACCATTAGTCAGAAAGTCACTGCTTCACTCTACATCAGTAGTAGGAATCAAAGGCGATAGTAGCCACCACAGACAGAGACCATTATATAAAATATTAGAGGTAGAAAGTCTAGCTAAGTTGCTTAAAGTAATTCTGACAAGGCTAGAGCATCCAAACCTAGTGCATGAGGACAAGATTTTTAACTGGTAATATAATCATTGTATATTATGATACACAGATTTGGTAGATCACAAATTATTACCATTATAAAACGATGGGAATAATTTTTAGCCACAAAATAAACAAGAAGAACAACCATTATAATGTAGAAAACTGTTAGATAGTAGAAATAACTTGAAATGAGAAACCGAGGATACATATTGTTGTTTACAATTCACAGCAATATAACTATAAGCTATAACAGCCCGAAAATGAAGGCATCCATTACAATCAAAAGTGTAAAGTTAATTTTTTTATAATTATTTTTTACTTATTATTTTTTTTTTTTTTTTTTTTTTTTTTTTTTTTTTTTTTTTTTTTTGTACCCATGTCGTGCAATGACTGTGGAGATACAGAAGAGAGGTCTTGGATTACACCATGGAAACTGGAGTCAGCAGGACTCATCTGCATGTGGGTATGCTGGAGCGATAGTCCTCTGCAAAGAAGCAAGATACTGCGCTCTTAAACCAGCTAGCACCATACTCACTCCAGCCCCATGTATGAGAAATATTAAATTTTAAGCACCCATCTGTTATGTAATCCCCAAGCTTGCCCTTGAACTCACAGAGTTGCCTGCCTCAGAATGCTGGTTAAGCCAAAGCAACACCAAAGGCAACCATATCATTGAAGTTAATTATTTTTTGTTTTAAAAGTTTTATTTTTTTCTCCTTAAAACAACAAGATGCACACTCCTGCTTCAAATCTTATATGCTGGAATTTAGCAGTGGGTCACAATGTCCAACTGTAAAGATGTCTTTGCTTGAACTCTAGCACAAGCATAGCACATTGAGTAATCCTAATGATTTGAAGGACTTCAACTGTTTCTGTAGACTGAAAACTTCAATTCTGGCCATGGATAAGAAGCAAGCTGTGTGTGCAGCTCTCAGAAAACAGAAAAAGTATGGACACTATTTAAGGTATATCTTTCTGTAGAAACTAAAATTTTAGATGTGTAAAGTGGGTACAATTTAACATCATTTCTGCATTTTAATAAAATGACTTTTAGTAATAATCAAGGAATTATATATTAACAAGAAAACTGCCAACACCAATAAAACTTAAAATTAAAATATTTAAAGAAATCTCAAAAAAAAATATGAATACCATAAAGTAATGACTTGATTGACACTAAACATAACAATTTTTGAGACAGAATAAATCATATTTTATACAAATAATGTAACAGGCCATGTGCAACAATAGACATCAGGAACAGAGAGCAGATGCATCTATATGAAGATAGAGAGGCCAGTCTAGCCTAAACATAGTGAGTCAACACGCATGGCGAGAGCACAACGAAAAACCCCTGTCTTTGGAAAAACAAAAAAAGAAAGAAGAAAGAATAGTATGAATATTGCATTACAAAACAATCCTTCCTTTAACATCTGACTTTCCAAGCATATATTATAATAACTTCATTCCACATCAAAGCAAATAAAACGCAATATAGAGGCAGCATAGGTTTATACATAACAATTTTTATTAAATTAATTTACTAAAAGTTATTTTAACTCAGCAACATGAACAACACTTTTAAACCTCTGTTGCAGAAAGATTTGCCAAGACACATGGGTAGAGTAGTTAGACAACCAAATCATGGAAAGTACTGAGTCTTGGGGTTATGGATACAGAATCTATTAACAGCCTCACTCTCACTTAACATGAAAACTTCAGTGGCCCAGAAAGAATTGACATCAGCATGAGGAAACTGTACTATTTTTCTTATATCTGTTTCTTAAATTTTCTATGTCTTGCTTATAACAAAACCATGTTTAGTGATCTGGCTCTAATAAATCAAAGTATCACCAGCACAGCTTCAAGCTATGATTCTGAGCAACATGAATTAACATGGAGTTATGTTGACCTTAAATCTCTTCTAATAATAACTCACAATAGAAAACATAACAGATTTTAATTAACAAGATGACCCTCAAATGGGTCAATATGAAAGCCACAACAAATATCAATAGAACTCAGCTCAAGGGATTTGAGAAAAATATTAGAGATAGATACTCTTTTTTGATCGTATCATTCAGACAGGGGATCAACTCCTGTCCATGCTATCGATGGACTCTCTACGATAAGACCGGCACTGGCTTACTACACAAGATCCATCTGTCTTCTGCTGCCTGCAAGAAGAATAATATTCTATAAGGAAAATAGTAGTTAGAACAATTGATTAAAACTTGGAGAATGGTGGCCAAAACGTAAAGCTTGGCATGCTGGTCATGCTTACTACCAAGAGTCTGAAGCTAGGAGGATACAGCATAACTCGATATAACCAGATGTGGGATGCATTCCTGGAAATTCACAGCAGCAAAGGAATTTGAGGAAGTTCAAAATCATCCTAGAAATAGCTATGAGATCTTTAACGCTAGCCTATATGAGACGGACCTCTCTTCAAAAAAAACAACCGCCAAAACTACACCAAAATAATAAAAATACATACAGACCACCCTTTTACCCAGTATAAGGAGCATGTGAAATTATAAAAGTCCACAAATCCTTTAACATGTGTGTACTGCTCTAGAATATACTAAGCCACTCTCCACCTGGCCTCAAAGTTTAATAATTATTATTCCATAATTAAGTTAGTTAAACTAGCAGAAGAAGTTAACTATGGAGGAAGTTAAATTATATATTTTCATATCATTTATATATACATATTTATTTACACCCTATATTTTATTAAGTAAAAATCAAAAGATAACTTCGAACACTTATTAAACTCAGACTCTATAATCTAGGGCAGCTTAGAAAAATTGGGCGGGACTGAATGTTTATTAATAAGATGAGAACAGAAACAGATTACAAATGGTAAGACTCCACAAACACAGACATCTATAGCCATTAGTTAAACACCTATAATTAGGACTCTGGTTACTATATTTGTAATGTATCACTTTTGATATTAATTGTTTTATTGACCATGCACAACCAACACTGGAATCAATGAATATGAACAGGCTGTGCCACAAATGTCACAGAAAGAACACCTGCCCTAGCCATTTTGAGCCAATGGACACTAAAATGCACACGCATGCAGGCCAGAGGATCCACTCTAACTATTATAATATATCTAATTTAGATCCTAATACAAGATATTCCAGGAAAATACATTAATACAATATGCGAGAAACCATTTGGAAATAGTATGTATAACAAGATTCAAAATAATAAGTTTCAATATCTGCCTGCAATAAAAAGGACATTTAATCAGATGGCCATCGAAATAAATTAACCTGCTCTGTTTATTGGCCAACCCGAACTTGAAATTAGTAGTGCAACCTTTCAACTGATCAGCATTGAGTAAGAAGGATTAAGACAGAGAAAATAAAGTTAATTCAAAACTACATTGCCATGAGTCAACTTGGGGTGATTGTAACAGTGGGAGAGGCAAGTGAAATACATAACAAATGTGGCAAAATTAACATCTTTAATACTACAACAAATAATTATAGGTTGAATATCACTATAGGGATTTGGTAGTTAAGGTAGCCAGAGTCATGAGACTGGAAAACCAGTATTTAGGAAAGATCCAGAGAATCGATAAGTATGATGCATGACACATGAATAACCAGGACCTACAAGCATGAAAAACTACAGAATAGATTTGAAGTGGAACTACGGCGGGCGGAAATACAAGACATGCTGGGCTGGAGAATGGCTCAGAAAATATAAGAAAGCAATGTGTTATCACCTCAAGAGGAAACCTGAGTTTTGTTGAGCTCAGTAGCCATGCCAGAGCTGCTGTTGCCTGTGGCATCCCAGCTTCAGAAGATCACACCCGAGCTTTAGCCCAATGAAGAGTACCATGAGAGCATAATTGACGTGAGCCACTGCTCAACCCACCACAACCACACATAAAATATCTAAAATATATACATTTTTAAAAAATAAACATAAATGAGAGGGATAAATGTCAAAAGAATCTAAAAAACAGGTGACAACAATATTTATATTAGGATCATTGGAAAAAGTAAGGCAACGAGAAAATAATACAAAGATTTTGAACACAGAAATATAATATGAAGTTCTATATGATTTAGAGGAAACACATACAATAACTGCTAGACATCGGAATAGATAAGGGAGAATAGAAATGGAAAGATATTGAAGCCATTATGGTAGTACCATTAAGACAAAAATGGTAACATAGCTCACATCAATAACTGAGCCAACAAGGAGAAAATGTTGAAACAGTTGGTCAGCTAAGGGGTGCACTTAGAGAATTCACCCACTAAAATATGAAAATGACACACTGAAAAAATGTAGGACATCAGGAAAGGAACAGAGAATAGTGGAAAAGAACCTTTGGCTGTGCTTTAGATGGAGCTGGTAGTTATCTGAGTGTCCATCATAATCTGAAAGGGAAGGGTTGGCTAAGATAAGCTAAAAAAAGAAAAGAGTAGAGGCTGAAAAATTGAATAGTAATGAAGACTAGAGCCATGAGAGATCACAAACATCATTTCCAAAAAAGTGAGATATATACAATGTCAAATAAACAATGGAGCCAGAAAGTACAATGACAACCACTAACAGAAAATGAAGAGCAGAAAATGACATACCGTTTACTATCAGGAATCAATCATAGAATTGAGAAAGAATAATAGCAAAGCTATTGAGATAACAATGAAGGAGTAAGAAAATGCAATCAGTGACCCTCCAATGAAGGCTAATCTCTAATTGCCATTGCATGAGGAGCTTAAGAACCCCCCAGAAGGATAACCTCTGAGCATGAGAGATAGAGATCACTTCACAGAGAAGTGCGAGAGGAAGAGCCTAACCCTAAAAACTGACGGTTAGGAACCCTCTATACACCGTCCTGTAGACTGGATCACGAAGAGGATAAAAAGACCAAGGATAGAAAAAGTAGAAAGCGGTACCAAAGATTCCATCTCAGTCTAGCTTCAACTAGTGAAGGTTCAACTTATGACCACAACGCTCGCTATGCCTCATCTCAAACCATTCTTGACTGGAATCTCTCCTTCCCTATAAAAACTGGCCTATACGCCAAATATCTGAAGTGACCATAACGAAATAGCCCAGTACAAGCCAAATGATAGCAAATGATAGAAACATTTTAAGGAAACAGACCCATCATTTCAAAATATTAATTTTTTACATTATTGACACAATCTGAGCAATACCTGAGGTAAAAATATGATGACTAATGCTTCGATGTAAGATATTTTTACAGACTAACAAAGTAGATTACATATATCAATTTGAGCTAAACTTAATAAATTCTTTGAGATAGATGGTACATTCAAATCCATCTACATTTATTTTCACTCTATTTATTATTTCTGTTAATGAGAAAATTGAGAACATCAAGACCATCAATACATCAAAAGTACCCATATCTACCCAACCTCCTAAAGTTATAATACAAATCCACAAAATTCTGTCTTCATTCAACATATTTTAACTATAATTATCCCCTCACATTGTCATAAAGCACCAGCACTTTTTCCTACTTATCTTAAACTAGAGTAAACATAGCCTCTTATAGAGAACAATCCTCCACCTCCCTCTACCACGACCACTAGCCACCTAGATCCAATATCATATTCTCTGAGTTAAACTCATTATGAGAAATCATGTGGTATTACACCTCACTAAAAGAAAAAGAAATAAGACACTTGAGACAACCTAGAGTTGAAGCCACAGTCTGGAACATGTTAAAATGAAATACTTTTCAGCGTTAAAAATGTAGAAGGTACTCTAAAAATTGGAACAAAATTAAAGAAATAATGAAAATGAAAAAGAATGAAATCTAAACGGTATGGGAATATTGTGTCAATTCTAATCAAAAAAACTATTACGGAGAGAACAATGGTAAAATCTGAAAAGCACCATGGTGAGGTATAAATTAATCTTTAAAGAAGGGTTGAAAGATATAGATTATGAATGCTCCAAACAGAAGAACCCCCAGAGGATGGAAATTAATAAAACACAGGACGAAAGAAGATCATGGACTGCTGGGGTGAACATCATGGAAGGAAAGAGACAACCTCACTACAAGAACAGGTCGCAGGCTATGAGAGGGGCACAATAAATCCGTAACTGATGCTTGGAAACACTGGTTGTCAAATGTAAGGGTGTATGGAACACAAGAAAGAAATACAAACCAAAAAAGTTCACAATATGACGGTCAAAAACCTGAGTATATAGTTACAGTAATCTCACGAGAATGCCATTTTCACCGTTGTGGCCATAAGACGAACACCCAGTTAGCTTTTATTTTATATTTCCACAGGACCTAAGTCAACTAATTTGCAAACAACAAAATTTAAGAAAAAATTAGTCTAAGGAGGGTCAGATAGAATGGAATCTGAGAAAATGAAAGGAATTTGGAAATCAATATCGATAAGGATACAAGAAAAAAAATAAGCAAAGCTGGAGAGATGTGTCTAGTGTAGAACATACTAAACCATGTCCTCTACAAGAGGACCCAAGTTAGATATCCACACAATTTTAAGTGACCGTTTAAAGGATAAACAACTTACACCTCTCGGTATACAAGAGAGATTAGACCCATCTTCACTGGCCTACCATACAAGCCACTGAAAACTCACATCCCAACACATGCCAACATCACTATAACAAATAAAAAAAAAACAAATTTTTTTTTTTTTATTTTATTATTTAAAAAGCAATAGGAAATATCACCAAAGGGAAAGAGGAATTTGAGGTCAGCAGGGTATATGCCCAGCATGCTCTACAGGCCTAAAGAAAGGCTTTCCTAACCTATATTAAACATTTAAATGTAGATAAGAAATTTCAGATGAAGTCAAATGTCTGTACCAGAAGGTGGGAAACAGACACGGAGCTGGATTTAAGGTGTGAATTAAAACACAAGTGTACGGCACCAATGAAGATTGATTATTCCAGGAATGTCATCATAAATACATGCTTATATATTATAATAATTGAGAACGCACAAATGTAATGGCCAGTAATATCTAAGGATGAAAGCGAAAGTAGCTAGCATAATTACACTTTATAAATGAAGTAAAAGCTCTGAAATCAAAAGGTAAAATCGTGTTAAAAATATAAACCTGAGATAAAAGCGTTTCTATTTGTAATAAAGTTGATAAAAATAAAACAATCAAAAATTATAACCAGAAAACAAAACAATTCTTTCTTTCTTTCTTTCTTTCTTTCTTTCTTTCTTTCTTTCTTTCTTTCTTTCTTTCTTTCTTTCTTTCTTTCTTTCTTTCTTTCTTTCTCCACCCTGCAGTTATGCCTCTTTGAAATCCAACTTCTAAGAGGCATAACTGCAGGGTGTGCTTTAACTCACTGTCTTTGTGAGGGGTATGTTGTTCAAAGTTGACCATCTGGGGCTGGAGAGATGGCCTAGCGGTTAAGAGCGCCGACCGCTCTTACAGAGGACCCGGGTTCGATCCCCAGCACCCACATGGCGGCTGAGAACTGTCTGAAGCTCCAATTCCAGGAGAACTCCAGTTCCAGGGGAATCCGAGACCCTCTTCTGAACTCCGCGGCGTTGCACGACACGGATGCACAGACTTGCATGCAGACAGTACATTCATACACATACAGAAATAAATAAAATTAAAAAAAAAAAAGAAATCCAACTTCTGCTTCATGGTTTGCAATCAGAAGGAAGTCGTGCTGAGAGCCTTTACATTTCCAGGCTCTTCCTTCTCCTTCCCTTTCCTCTTACTTCCCTTCCACCTCCTTTTCCTCCCCTTTTCCATTCCTTCCCAGTCTCCCCTCCTCCCTTTCAGATCCCCTACCCTTCAAGGTCCCAGTCTCCTTCCCTCCAGTTCCCAGTCTTCCTCCTCCCTCCTCACCTTCTCTCTACTTTCTTTTTATTTGCTAAAGGTCAAATCCAGGGCCTAGCATATGTTAAGCAAGTGAAAACTCAAGAACTGCATCCACAACACTATGTTTTTATTTTTACTTTTATTTTATGTGTATGGGTGCATTGCCTGCATGCATGCAAGTACACCCATGTCCAGTGTCCTGCAATAACCATGGAGTTCAGATGAAGACACTGGATTCTGCAGAACTGGAGTTACAGACAGTTATTAGCTGTCACGTGGATGCTGGGAATCCATTCCTGGTCCTCTGCAAGAGCAGCCTACACTCTTAACCTCAGAGCCATCTCTCCAGCCCCAAACAGCCCTCTATTTCTATAATAACTTTTAGAACCTAATAAAAATCCTACCGACCACAGAAATTTCTATTTTGGAAGAGGAGTATTAGTATCATTTATGGTGACTAGTTTGGTAACTGATAACATTTCAAGTACAAAGATGGGCTCTGATATATCAATTGAATTCATGATACACAAGGAACCTGGGTTGGCTTTAGATTTATACAATGCCTACTGAAATGTCAATATAGCTAATGGGTTTGCTTTGGCTATTTACTCTTACATTACTTTATCACCAAATTTAGACAAATCAATTGAGCCTTTATGAAAACCTCCATCTGTATATTCTTTTATTCCTTTTCAAATGGAAGTTAAGAAAGAAATGAGGAGAGGGTCAAAATGCTAATTGGATTATTGTTTATGACATTAAACAGTAGAAAAACACATTTGTCGATAAAGAGAATGGGCAAATGTTAAGTGTTAATTAAGCATAGCACTGTACATAGTAATAGACAAAACAAAAATACAAGTGCCACACCTATCTGCTAAGGTAAAAAAAATCTTACAAGGGGATTAATATAACATTACAGTAATAATTTAGTTCAAGTGCAGAAAACTGTAGCATATTTTATGTATATATAGAGAGAACAATTATGCATGAAAATGTAAAACAATAAATTCAAGCTGTTGCATTTCTCAAAGGAAGGGTTATGTCTAGAAAACCCAAGGGAGGGTTACAAACATGGCTTTCTCGTTAGCTGTAAATACTTGCTTTTTACTAAGATTCTGAGGCTGAGTAATACATTCTTGGTTCTGAAATGTTTGTTATTTGTAATTTTTTTCTTTGAAACATTCATAATTCTCTTAAAGCACTGACCCAGGATTCCAGGAAAATAATTCCCAGTGCCAGCTCTCTGTCTGTTTGATGTGTAGCACAGGGCAAGTGGCTTGGCCCCATGTCTCCATTTCCTCATCTGCGAGATGAGGACAATAACCCTATCACGCTTTGTCAAGTTGTAGGAGAAAACAATTAATAAAAAGCTGTGGCAGAATAGGCTACATTGTTCAATTCTGTGTTGAATCTAAAAACTAGAGGGAGACACCAGCTGCTCTTGAGAAAACCTACTTCCTCAGGACAAAGACAGATCTTACCCAAGGTCAGAAATACTCTCTTCAGAAACACAACTACAAATGCCCACCACATTCACAAACCATTGTGCATCTGCCTACACTTCCCCAATGGAACAGAATAGCCAAATTAGAGAGTCATGTTTTTCTGCAGTCCATCAAATGTGGGTCCTTCTACACCATTTTCTTTTCTAGAAAAGAAAATGACTGGAATCTAGGGCAGGGTCCTCAGGTATGAAAAGGAATATAGCTTGCTTCTCAGGGGCAAGCTCAGATGCTAAGGAACTTGGGTAGTAGCTTCTTTCTTTCATAGTCATATGATATTATATTGGTAGAGAAGGTTACAGCTCCACTTGACAGCCATCTTTTAGTCAAGGGGAGACTATATGCAGGTAAATCCTACCCACTAAGAGGAGCACACAGAGGAGCACACTAACAGAATGGGGCAAATGTGTATCTTTATATGTCTGAATGACTGAACCAACTCTTCAATGAAATCTGCCTCACTACATAATTTTTAATGAGGATTAATGAATTTTCTTCATTGTTCAAAATAGTCTGATTCAAGGTTTCTGTCACCTGTAAGCTCAGTCATTTGAGATCAAGATATATATATGTGGGGATTGAAGAGATGGCTCAGCGGTCAAGAGCCTTGGATGCTCTTGCAGAAGACTTGGGTTTGATTCCCAGCACCCACATGGTGGCTAACAACCATCCATTACTCCAGTTCCAGGGGAATCAAATGCCCTCTTCTGACTCCGTAAGCATTACCCTACATGAATGTGCTTACACGCAGGTAGTACACTCCTACCCATAAAATGAAAATTATAGTTAAAATAAATAAAAAGACACCTATGTGGTTTTAACACCAACCAGTCATAGTGTAGTGTGGAAAAGGCAAGTAAGATTCTTTCTGGTTGGCAACCAATGGTGCAGTTAATTCTTATTTTAAGGCTGGAATTTAGGTCCCCTCACCTTAAATCTGGGTAGGCTGTCTTGACTGAATGAGTACTGCAGAACTGATGATATATAAATAACTTCAAAGGCTAGGCTGGAACTGACTCCTATCTGACTTTTTGTATTGAATTCTACTATGTATAGTGTTCCTTTTGAGATATTCTCTAGAAGGACCCCTATGCTACATACTGGGAGAAGTCCATATCAAATTCAAGTTCTGTTTAGGGGACCAAGTCAACAAGCATATTGAGCTCAGCCATATGTCAAACTACACCAGGGACAACAGTGAGCATTAGAAACTTCAGATGATGCCCATTTCCAGTCATTGAAGTAATCCCTATCTCCCCTTTTTTTCTCTCTCTCTGATGTCAGACATCAGAGAAAAACTATCCCTACTTTTTTTTAATGATTTTTTTTATAACTACCCCTACTTTTATTGTGTAAATTCCTAACCCACCAAATCTGTGAACAGAGTTGGGATCATTTTGATTGCACATCAGTAATTTGGGGATAGTTTGTTAAATGTTAATATGCAAATAAAAGCACCACAATAGAAATGAAACCATTCTTCTAAGTATAAAAAGTTAATATATAGAAGACAATGTTTTCACAGTGTACTTTAGCACTTTATTCTGTAATATGAAGTCTATGTGCATTAATTCTAGAGGGATTATATTGACTGTATTAGCAAGCTGACAAGCAGAATTAGCAAAAAATCATTGCAATATCTTAAAAGTATAAATTATTTTATTTTTGAGACTGTAGACTCTTGAAAGTTGTAAAAAGATAAAGCTACATTGAAAACTGCTTTATACCAATTCCATTTCCAATCTACCTTTATGAAGGAGGTAGTAAGCTATCCCTTTTTGCAGATGATATGATAGTTTATCTAAGGAATGCTAAAAATTCAACCAGAAAACTCCTAGAAATTATTAAGTGTTTCAGTAAAGTTGTGGGATACAAAAATCAGTAGCCTTTCTTTACACCAACAACAAGCAATTGGAGAAGGCATATAAGGAGACCTCTCTATTCGTGATAGCCCCCAAAAATATCTAGTGGGGCTGGAGAGATGGCCTAGCGGTTAAGTGCTCCTACTGCTCTTGCAGAGGACCCGGGTTTGATCCCCAGCACCCACATGGCGGCTGAGAACCATCTTTAACTCCAGTTCCAGGGGAATCCGATGCCCTCTTCTGACCTCTGCAGCATTGCATGACATGGGTGTATAAACCTACATGCAGACAGTACATTCATACACATAAAAATAAATAAATAAAATAAAATATCTAGGAACAAACCTAACTAAGGGCACCAAAGATCTCTACAACAAAAATTTTAAACCCATGTAGAAGGGGAATGAAGAAGATATCAGAAGATGGAAAGACCTCCCATGCACATGGATTGGAAAATTAATATAAGTAAAAATGTCCATTCTATCCAAATTAATATACAGATTCAATGCAATTCCAATTAAAACCCCCATGAGTTTCTTCACAGAATTGGCAAAAAAAATCCTTAAATTCATATGGAAAAACGAAAGACCCCGAATAGCCAAGGAAACTCTGAATGAAAAGAGCAATGGGGGGGGGATCAATATACCAGATTTCAAACTATATTGCAGGGATCTAGTAATAAAAACAGCCTGGTACTTGCACAAAAACAGACCCATAGACCAGTGGAACAAAATTGAAGATCCAAAATTGAGCTCATATAACTTCAGCCATCTTATATTTGACAAAGGGGCCAAGAAGACTCAATGGAGGAAAGACAGCATCTTCAGCAAATGGTGTTGGCACAACTGGATCACCACTTGTAGAAGAATAAAATTAAAGCCCTACCTCTTACTCTGTACAAAAATCAACTCCAAATGGATCAAGAGCCTCAACGTGAAACCCAAAACTCTGAAGGTGATAAAAGAAAATGTTGGCATCCGCCTACAAGACATAGGTGTAGGAAAGGACTTTCTTTCTTTCTTTCTTTCTTTCTTTCTTTCTTTCTTTCTTTCTTTCTTTCTTTCTTTCTTCTTTCTTTCTTTCTTTTCTTTCTTTCTTTCTTTCTTTCTTTCTTTCTTTCTTTCTTTCTCTCTCTCTCCCTCCCTCTCCCTCCCTCCCTCTCTCTCTCTTTCTCTCTCTCTCTCTTTCTCTCTCTCTCTCTCCTTTCTTTCTTTCTTTCTTTCTTTCTTTCTTTCTTTCTTTCTTTCTTTCTTTCTTTCTTTCTTTTCTTGGAAAGGACTTTCTAAATCAGACACCAGCTGCGTAGGAAATAAGGTCAACAATTGACAAGTAGGACCTCATTAAACTCAAAAGCTTTTGTACAGCAAAAGAAACAAACAGGGAAGGGAAGAGAAAACACACAGAGTGGGAGGTAACCTTCACCAGTGATATATCTGACAGAGCATTATCTTCCAGAATATAAAAACTCCTCAAAAAAACAAAGAAGTAAGAAAACAAATGGCTCACTCATTTGTTGGAAGGAGTAAAGAGCTGAACAGACACTTCACAAGTGAAGAAGTAAAGATGGCTGAGAAACATCTTTAAAAGTATTCAACATCACTAATATTTAAGGAAATTTGAATTAAAATAACTTTAAGATTTCATCTCACTCCAATAAGATTGGCTAGGATCAAGAAAACAAATGATACCAAATGCTGGAGAGGTTGTGGGGAAAGGGGAACACTCATCCATTGCTGGTGGGAATGTAAACTTCTATAACCACTAGGGAAAGCAGTGTGTGGAGAACCCTTAAAAGACTCAAAATGAGCCTACCACCTGACCCAGCCATACCACTTCTGGGTATAAACCCACAAGACTCATCCTACCACAGAGATATATGCACATCCATATTTATTGTAGCTCTCTTCACAATAGCAAAGAGTTGGAACCAACCCAAGTGTCCCTCAACCAACGAGTGGATAGAGAAAATGTACATCTACACAATGGAGTTCTATGCAGCGGTAAAGAAAGATGACATCATAAACTTTGCAGGAAAATGGATGGAACTAGAAGATATTATGCTAAGCAAAGTAACAGTTCCAGAAAACCAAACAAAGAATGGTATCCCTCACTGTGGATGCTAGCGCTAAATACTTAATTGGAAGGCAAGCTGAGCAATGCTAATGTTAGATTTCTTTTTATCTGAAAGCAACTGTGCTTGTGTAATATGAATCCTTTAACAGGTTCTAGAATTAACCTATCACTTATTTTCAGACTTTGTAATTTTGGCATATGGATGGAGGGTATGTATGCATATTTTAGAGTAATATAAAACTAAAGGAAAAATGTGAATTCCCAAACATGCTTTGGAACTAACATACAATTTAGTTTCAGATGTCATAATTTTGGTATAGGTGTGATGTATATATAGGCATATTTTGGAGCAATACAAATTGAAGGAAACAACAACAAAAGTACTGGGTCAAAGAACTGACTGAAACAGTAAACTTTTGCCCCAAACAATAAACTTCTACATAGAAAACTTTTAAGAGGCTGAGAAAAAGATGCAAGACATATATGACAGCATTCATGAACTTGGGTGGGGTGGGGAGGGTATGGAAGGGGAAATGAGTCTAAATTGGATTGAGAAATGTTGTATGAAATGCATAGGATTTCAATAAAAATAATTTTAAAAAGAAATGGTTGGATAAAAAAAGAAATAAAATACTAAATCCAAACATGCTTATACCTGAATATTTCTGATCAACAGAATATCTTCTTAAATGAATTTAAAGGCTCATAACCAAAAGCAACAGAGAAAAATCCTGTAAAATTGTTGTTAAAATGTGTTTCAAGTCCTGAAATAAAGATTCTACAAAATTCCCTTTTACTCTCTTGCATATTGGGAGCCATGGCCTGAATTGAGTAAAGGAAGAATAATAAAATATCTTTTAGAAACCATTTATGATTTAATTGCAAAATTACCAAATATTTTCAAATTACCTCCAAAACTTGAGGCATGGTTTATAGTAAAATGGGTATATAATAACTAAAGTTTGATTTCTTCAAGTTGCCTGAGATAATTTTAGGCAGAGTGATGGAGCCCAACAGGCAAAGAAGATCTGTGTTTATTAGGAAGCTTTCCATGAATAACACAGCTCAGCGCTACTGTGAGCTGGATTGAAGTGCATGGGTAAGTGCATTTTCTTTGTTCAGGTGCCAGAGGTCCTAGCACTGAAGGGAACACTATGACCAGTTTCTTTTTATCCCAGGAAAACTTCCATGTCCTTGTATTTCACCCACTAGCCTCATTGAAAAGGAACAGCATATTGAAAAGTACACCAAAATCTGAAAATCGGAACAAAAATGGATTTATCAAAGCTTAGTAAAAGAAGGAATATAGATGAGATAGTGATCCCAGTGTCCTAGCTTTTGGCTCTGTTCTTGGAATATGCAAAGGTCAGATCATGGCCCAGAGAGGTAGACACACAAGGCAAGGCCTTCTCTTTGGGCCAGTCATACCAGACCTCTTTCTGATAATATCAAAGGAAATGATTTCCCAAATGCAAGATTTATAAGCAAGGAAAAGAGAGATTGTGAGAAACCCAGGTCTTCTTCCAAAAACTAGTGTCTTTGGCTGACCACTTCAGGACCCTGGAGGCAAGTAAGATCCTAATACGTCTTACCACAAAGAATTATACAAATAACTCCTGGAGCATTAGGAAAAGCATAGATGAGGCGAACTACACAAAGATGATTATGGAAAAAGGTTGAACCCAGAAATCTCCAAAATTAAAAGGAAAGTGTTAAGAGTATAAATCTTACATTTTATTTCACTCCATCAGCTCTTTTGACTTGAAATGGCCTCTTACTTGGCAAATTGGAACACTCATATATTTACCGTTTATCAATTATAGCACCAAGTATTAATTAATTGGAATTCCAAGGCTGCTCTGGTCTGACATACCTAATGAGGAAAACTTAGAGTCACCCTATAAAAGTAAATTCTACTTTTCTGAAATTTTGTGTTGAAAAATTAGGAGAGAACACAGATATAAATTGGAAGGACACACAATTGAGACACAAAAACTCTCAGAGTTTGGAGAGGAATGGTAACTAAAGAGGCAATATTAGGAAGAGTGGAATGCTAAAGAGCTGGGAGTCTGAGATTCGGGAAAACTAGGTAAATGGTGAAATAAGTGGTTATCAGTCCCTCCTTTGAAGTTTAATTAAAAGTTAGAAGTAAGTTTTAGTCACTTCTAATTATTGGCCTGTCTGTTGTATATGCTATTATAATGAAATTGAGCCATAGAAGACCCAGGAATTAATTTCAATGAAGTTCAGATACTTACTGCCTAATGGAAGATAAGTGTTTACCCACTCCTTATTGTGAGACAAAACCTGATGGTGATGTTTGTAGAGACTCATCTGTCACTCTACTCCCAAAGGAAGAGACATTTTTAATTATCAGAGAATTTGGTGATCGCATAAAAAAAAAATCACTACAGTTAATACATATCTGAAGAACTATAGACAAGACAGAGAAAGAAAATGGTTCCTGAATAGAGGAAAGATTAGATTGCTTCAAATGATAGAATCCACAGTCAGATTGAAGTTGATGGATCAGTCAACATGTTAGAACTCTGTGGAAGCTCCCTGAGAAACTCCACATACACAGCCATCATTATCCTGCCCAGTGCTCTAAAGCTTCTAAAAGTGGTGTGACATCTTTTTTGTCACAGAAACTGACAGAGGAAATATTAACTTCTTTTCTCTAGAGAGATAATGGTGGAATGTACCTTGAAGTACAAAGTATATGTGTGTTAATTATTCTCCTTTGGCTGACAATGAAATGCAAGCTTTCAAAACAGTAAGTGACTCATACAAGTGAGCTTTAATCTCAATTCCTGTCCTGACTTCAAGCCATTATGTACTGCCTGAAGAGGCTCCTGTGCTAGGAGGCCATCTGAGCTCAGTAAGTGTCAGGACATAGAACGGAAGATTGCACATTCTGAAGATTAGGGGCCCAGTGAAAAGGAAAGAGGATAAATAAGCACGCATGATTGAAAGGTCAGACATCATCATGTGGGCCTGCACACCCCATAACAGAATAGTGCTCACTATGATTTTATAGAACTAAACTGGGAGCAAAACAAAATACCACTGAAGTTAGGGGTACAGTTCTTAGTTGGCCAGACAGGATGTTTTACACCTGTGTCTGTGTCCATATTTGTTGCTTGCAGTGTTGTTTGGACTTTGTGATACTACAGAGTCTAAATTTTAATGAAAACTAGTATCTTTAACTACAGGTGCATGTACTTTGATAATGATTACTGTTTTATAGCACTTCTTTCATTAATTTTCTATTACATTCATTTATTTGTTCACTCATTCATTTACTTTGTATGTGTATAGGCACATGAATGCCACCATTCGCATGAGGAGGTCAGAGGACAAACTGCAAGTCTAGGTTTTCTCCATCTACTCTCTGGGTCCCCAGTATTAAACTCAGGTATACAGGCCTGGCAGCAAACACCTGCACCTACTAAACTGGCCCCCTAGCCCTCACTTATAATTTCAAGAAAGGTGCTGAGACTTGTTGAAAGTTGCTTGAAAACAAAAGCACAGTTACAAATATGTAAAAATTAAGAGCAAAATTCAAACATAGCACTAGAGGCACTCAAATATCTGAAAAACTATCATTTTAGATTTAGGTCAGACGTTTCTAGACAGTGCTGGCAAAATAGTAATATAAATGTGAAATGAATCCTCATGTGTAAGACATAGTTCATAGAATTGGGTCTCTTTTCTCCCACTAGGCATGTGTATAAACCTAGCATAACATATGGCAGGAACCTAATCCCATCTAACAAATGCTAGGGTTGGACTAAATCAGTATTTCTTAAGTTATGTTTGAGGAGGTTTAGAAATGTTAGACAAGGTCATAGAATTCTGTCTGATAGGCTTAACTCACTCTGTGCTCTGTCTTATAAATATGGTGTTATATAGCCACAGCCAATTTAAAGACCACAATATGCAGCCATATTGTGGTCTTTAAATTGGCTGTGGCTGATTTTGCACCAGGGTGGCAGACAGGAATAGTTCTGTCTGACAGAGGTCACATGATGTGAAAAGGCAAATTATTTATTTCTGCCTCTTTACTTGAGAAATTTGTTAACCATGCCATAGACCTCAGGACTTGCAATGTGACATGGAAATTCTAAGATAATTTGATGATAGGATTCTTTTATCACTCAACAGTCATTAATAGAAATTTAATTCCTTAATGGCATAGGTTGGATTATTCTGAAGATCTAATAGCTTTCTATTATTTTCTGATTCTTTAAAATTATCTAATTAAATGACACTATCAAATTCATTTGTATATTCATCAAGTATTTATGGACTAGAAACCACGAGCTAGACAATATTTCAGAAAGTACAGATACGAGCCAACAAATGCTAGGTAGTCTTGACTTTGTCCTATCCGAGTCCTAATGAGGACCAGCCTAGTTTAGTACTTAAGATGAGATAAGATTGGGTATATTCAGAAAAGTATAAGAAGTCCTGACTGTGGGTGGAGAGATGACTTAGCAATTAAGAGCAGCAGCTTCTCTTGCAGAGAACCTGGGTTCGATTCCCAGCACCCATATGGTAGATAACAATTGTCTATAACTCCAGTTCCAGGGGAATCCAACACCCTCTTCTGACCTCTGTGGGCACTGCATGATATGGGTGCACTTACATACATGCAGACAATACACTCATATGCATAAAATAAAAATAATAAAAAGTTTTGACTTTGTAGTGGTCTGTACTGAGGGGGCTCTGCCAAGCAAGATGAAGTGCACACTGAACACTCAGAGATCACAGACACTGTAGGGAAACTTCCAGAGAGAAGGGCCAGGACTGGGAGACTGATCCTAAAGGTCAAGAGACTTACTGAGATAGACTATAAACACTTAACAGAGGCAAGTGAGAGAGCCAGGAATAAAAGGCATTATGTGAAGAAGAAATAATTGTTTCAAAAGCCGTAAGCATATGCACATATAATACACCCAACACACATATAAACACATACACAGAAAAGCACACCAAAAATGGCTTAAACTGCACAATGTGAACAGAGTGGAAGAGGTAAGGAAGAAGCAGGGGGAGAATTCCAAGGGTCAATGGGGTCAGATACGGCATGGCCGGTCATTGGAAAAATGTAATGTTTTACACTGGAAAAATTACCAGGGCTACTGGGAGAATTCGAAAGGTATATGGTTAGACTTTAAAGGATAACTTGGACTGCTGTGATAAGGACTGACTGAATGAGTATTGACAGAGCAAACATAGACCTGAAGAAGTCTATCACTGTAATAGGGGGGCCTAAGGGTTTGTAGAGCGTGGCAGCAATGCAGGTGCTGAGAACCATGCCATATGCATTGAGGATGTGGCCATGACATTTTTCAGTGTACTAAATGTTGAACAAGAATTGAAAGGAGCAACTTCATTTATTTCCCCAAATGAAATGTTAGAACTGATATCAATCTACACACAGAAGGTTGTAGTAAAATTTTGAAGGATGCATCCCAAATCAGGTTTAAGGTACTAAGCAGAATGCATAAGTGCAGGGGAGAGATTGGCCACAGATGGAGATAAAGAGGAAACCAGGATGGTATTTAAAGCACAGAGATCATGCTCAAGAAGAGAGTGGACTATTCATGGGCTGATGCTGAGGTCATCCTAATATTCAGAGGTCAAAAGATCTAAAAGGAAATGAGGAGTCAACAATGGAAAGAGAAAGCAGAGAGTCAGAGAAAAGCACGGAAGCACAGGGGTCTCCCAGCCAAGCTACGAGAGAGTGAAGTCAGATCTGTTACCAAGTAGTGAAAGAACTGATCCTTGCTTTAACTATGTAAAAATTGAGACAGTAAAACAGTTTCAGTGGTTACATGATCAAAAGGCTGGCTGGAGAAGATTTAGGAGAAAAACGAGTGGAGACTCATCTTCAAATTCTACATTTGTCCCTCTTTTGACATGTTTTTTTACCTTGGGCTTGTCCTTGGCCTTAAGGTCTCAAGACTATGTATATCTATACCTGCCTATGTATCATATAATTTTCCCTTATACTGATAATCCTGATAGACTATAAACACTTAGGGGAAGTGAGAGAGCCACAGAATAAAAAGCACTATAGGAATAATTGTTTCAAAAGCTGTAAGCATATGCATATAAAATATACTCAACACACATATAAATACATACAAGCACACTAAAAGCATTTTATAAGCATGTGCAACCCCAAATATATGGTTAAGATGTAAAAAGCTTTCAGCCACCTATTTTCCTGCGTGTGTGTGTGTGTGTGTGTGTGTGTTCTTGAAACAAAATAAAAGATATTTGAATGACTAGTTGGGCTTTTCCAATTGTTTGGATGTTATATAATATCAAAATTGAGATAGCTACAAAATTATTAATAGTAAATTAGTTACATAATAGCTTAACTTTAATTTCCTATTGGAAAATAGTCTTATATTTCTAAATAAAATTTTCATACACTTTATAGTTTTATCTTCAAGTAAATTAAAATATTTAAAAGTTTGTATTAGCTAGGTTATTCTCTGGGCTTATGAAACTTAGACGCTTTGGTTAACATGATATAATAAATTAAGGTGTCCTCACTTTGAACAGAATAATTACCATTGCACTGAGATATATGTAGGGAATGTGTATGTATATAAGTATATCTGTTAGTCCACTATAAATGTTGTAAAAGAAATAAATCAGAAAATAGTTTTAAGATTGTGGGCATCTTCACTTTTTAGATATCTGTAAGGTACAAATGGAATGGAAAATAATAATTTAATCGCTAACACTGTAACATTTTACATGTATAAGCCAAGGTTTCTCAAAACTTATTGTACAAGACACTCACCAAGGCCTCCTTACATACCAGAGCTGGGGAGATGGCTCAGTGGGTAAGGGACTACCCCCAAAGCATGTGGACTTGAATCTGGATCGCCAGAATCCACGTAGTAATGGATGTGTGTAATCCAGATGTTCTATGGGATAACGGAAGGCAGAAGCGGGAAAGTCCTTAGAGGTTTGCAGTCCAGCTACTTTGGTGTAAACAGCTGAACAACAGGTACCATGTGTCAAACAAAGAGGAAGGGGAGGTGGTCCTCTCACCATCAAAGGTGCACCTTGATGTGCACGTGCCTGCGTTCACACACTTTAGATTTCTCTCTCTCTCTCTCTCTCTCTCTCTCTCTCTCTCTCTCTCTCTCTCTCTCAAAGGCTTCTTTAAATGTGGAACCAAATCTTGGCAGGTCTAGACTTGTCTGAACTACTCTTGTATGGGGAAAGGATAGGAGAGGAGCTGACGGACAGAGGAGCAGATGCTGTGGGTAGCTATGAACTTGCTCTCATATGCACATGACCTGTTCTCCTTCCTGCTCTTTACCCCAAGGAGCCCTATTTCCCAGTCTGTCTGCCACACTAAGACTTCCAAAGCAACTCGAACAACAGGGAGCCAGAGGAAGATACAAGGAAAAGAAGACAGAGGCAGCCACATATCTCTCCCACTAACTCACTGCTTCTAATGGGACTGAAAGGGATGGAATCTTCTCTGTGGCTCCAGCTCCCAGGTGACAGCTGTAGTGGTGAACGGTTGTCATGGAGAATCTAGATCTAGCAGAGTATCCCTGCTTTTGTTCTCTGGAAACAGTGCTTCTGACTTCTGCCTCTCTAGTACAGGGACATTTAGCTACTGCTGAACCCTGAAAAGCCCTAGCGTTCTTATGGTCCTGAATGGGCCCTGAGGAACACAGACCGCCCAGAAGTCAGAATTATTTTGTGTTTTGCCACAGAATAGTCTAGGATATCCTATTTAACTTAAGTGCAGCTCTCTAGGTGACCCTGTTTGCAGGGTAAAGCATCTTACATACCCTGCCCTCCTTTCTGAAATTTGCACAGTGCAAAAAGGAGAGAGAGAGAGAGAGAGAGAGAGAGAGAGAGAGAGAGAGAGAGAGAAGAGAAGAGAAGAGAGAGAAGGTGACAGGCGGGGTGGGAGAATCTAACAGTGCTTTCTTTCACTCACAGTTGAACCTGTTGACGAGGTAAAAACATAGCCTCTGATGCCAATGTTCTGTCATCTTGAAAAGCTCTCCTAACACTCTGAAACTATGAAAGAGCAACTCTATACAAATGTGAATGGTTCTGAGAAAATGTAGTATTACTACAAGTGGGAACTGAAATTAATAACTTAGACATTTACTTTGGAACTGGAAATTATTTAATCTACATCAGAAAGTTTCTTTGTTAATCAGAAATAATTAGATTGCTTGAAGACTTTTTGTAGTATTATCAGGGTGTGTGTGTGTGTGTGTGTGTGTGTGTGTGTGTGTGTTCATGCTTTCATCCTTTTGATATAGTTGCCTTATCTAATTTCTTCATTTTATGAATGTAGGTCACTTCCAAAGCATGGGTGAGCATGCTCACATTTAAATCAATTTCTAAAGATTGAAAATCAGGGACAGCATATTTGAAAATAGCACAGTTAAGCTCACGGCTGCTGTGAGTCTGTTGTGGAACCAATATATGTGATTCTGGGTCATGTGGATTGTGGGTGCAGTCTTCACATGGGCCCATTCGTCTTGGAGCATTGCTGATCTATGTGGCTCATGTAAGTGGGCTGTCACTTGTCACTATCAGTTCCACTGAACATTCCTGTCTGAGGCAGAAGCTGTAGACTGTCAATAGCTGAAGGACCCATCCACTTAAGTGGTTATAATCCTTTTTGTTAGAGTGTGGTAGATAACTTTACATTATATGTAACAAGCATGACTAAATTCTGCTCCTTAATGAGTGAGCGATACTATGATATTGAGCAGTACATGATTCCCACAGTATCATTTGTAGAAGGAGGTTTGAAAACTTTGTACTGCTTTTTCCCCTTGGAGTACGATGCACATCGACCTCACAGTCAATATTCTGGCTCTCAGGAGTGATCATATACATCACTTGTAGGTCTGCTGTACAGGGAGTATAAGCCAGAACCCACTCCTAACAGCCATGTCCTTTTTATTCCCTTTGACAATAAAGTCAAATAATTTCATCAGGAAAGCATTGTCACATAGTTAGTTATTCCTAAAAAAAAAATCACTTTTCTTTGAGAGTTCCTCCCCATGTTTGGAAGTTTAGGCACATTTTAATGACTGAATGGAAACAGTAAAAATTATGATACATTATGGGCTGGAGAGATGGCTTAGTTGGTAAATGCTTGCCTTTAAAGTATGAAGAGCTCATTTAGATAACTAGAATCCACATAGAAGAAGAATGGTATGAGGGCGCTTACTACTAATCTTCTTGGGACATGGAGACAGGCAAACTCTTGGTGCTAGCAGCTCAGCCAGCTTGCCCACTGTGTCTCAAGAAAGAAGATAGAGAGTGCCTGAGTAATGGTTATTAAGGTTGTCCTTGTCCTCCATTCATGTACACACATGTGCTGCACAAACATAAACACACACATACACAAAAACATACAAATTAAATAAGTAAATAAATCAATAAGCAAAATATGAAGAATTGAATATTAGGGGTAAGTTATTCCTGTCTTTGATATAAAACAGTTCAAAGTTTGATGTTCTAAAGTGTATTTATGGGGGCTGGAGGGATGGCCTAGCGGTTAAGAGCGCCGACCGCTCTTGCAGAGGACCGGGGTTCGATCCCCAGCACCCACATGGCAGCTAAGAACCGTCTGTAGCTCCAATTCCAGGAGAACTCCAGTTCCAGGGGAATCTGAGATCCTCTTCTGAACTCCGCGGCATTGCACAACACGGGTGCACAGACCTACATGCAGACAGTACATTCATACACATACGAAAATAAATAATAAAAAAAATAATAAAGTGTATTTATTCCGGGTGTGGTGGTGCACGCCTTTAATCCCAGCACTTGGGAGGCAGAGGTAGGCGGATCTCTGTGAGTTCAAGACCAGCCTGGTCTACACAGCGAACTCCAGGACACCTGGTACTAAAAGGGAGACCCTGTCTCAAAAATACCCCCCAAAAGGATAAAACTAAAGTGTATTTAGAATTAAGCTTCAATTTTCATAAGGTTTTGTAAGATTTTTTGTTTGTAGGTTTATTTGTCCCAAGATGATCTATTACTTTTTATAAATTTTGCTGTGTTCTATGTACCAATATTAAAAGTTTCTTTATAACTTTGACTTTAGTTAAGACACAATACATATAATCTATTCTTTGGGTTAAGGGTTAAGATAAATTGAAATATTAAAAACAGAAGGTGCTGAGGGCTAAGAGAAGGACTGAGCAGTAGAACTACCAGAGGATAAAACAAAGTACTAACTGAGGATACAGGCTAAAATTCAAAGAAAACATTTTAGCCTAAACGAACAGCTTTTTCTATGGCATAATTAGACATCACAATATCTAACATGTACACATAGCTTTACAAATTACATTTGAGAAATATATGTTGGCTGAGCCTGCTGACACATGCCTTAAACCTAGAACTCAAGAGGAGAAGACATCAAGATAATGAGTTCAAGCCCAGCCTGGAGTATGTACTGAGACCCTGGATCAACATACAAAATATAGTACAAAGCATATTTTGGTAATTATGATTGATGCCTAAGGTCTGAGTTTTTAAAATAGCCAAACAGATTTAGATAAATCATTTCCAGTGTTTTGCCCTCTAAAGTCACCACTCTACAGAGCACTGTGGTTCTGAAGAACAACTCCAAGCTACATATCAGCCCCTTACAAGATCATTTCTGTACAGAATATGATTCTTAAAGCATATCTGGGACCTACTTCTGGGGTCTCCAGGTGTTCAGCAGCCTCACACTGATATGGCAGGTTTTCCTTTGTCTTTTTCCAGAAGCCAGAGCACTGCTTTCCCTGCTCAGCTCCCCTCACAGGGAGGCGGGCCCTCTGCACACTCCCTGGGCTCCATACTGGCTGCCTGGTAGTGCTGTGGTGTTCCCAAGGCTCCCTTCTCTAGGGCTCTCAGCAAGAGCATATCCTTAGATGAAAGCTGCCAGCCTAACATTCCATGGGGCTTAAACACGTTCATCTGTCATCTTGGAAGATGAAAGGGAGTCTCGGGTGAAGGAAATACTCTTACGAGGTTCTACTGCTTTTAGACTATTTCATTTCTCTGTGTACACCATTGGGTTATCTGAGTGTGCTTTACTCTCCTTAAACACCTGTAATATGGTTTTATTTCGTGCTTTTTATTAAGACCACTGTATCAAATATCACCACTGACTCATAACCCCAAATCTAATAGCTTCATCTTAATACTCATTATTAATAATGCATTTGATGTCCTTGATCACGTCTCCCTGGATGAAACATCCTGTGACTGACTACATTTCAAACAATTTTTCCATTGTTTGGTGATTCCTAACCCTTCTATTTTTTTGTACTTACATATATTGTTCTTACAATGTATGTTTCCTCATTTTCTATGGTGACTGCATAGAACATTATTTAATTCATCTAAAATGCATTATGTTTAAAACATTAGATTCATATCCTATTTTCTTATTTACAGCAGTGGATGCAATGTACAAGGAGTTTTTGTTTTCCTAGTACACACTGAAAGCAGTGCATAACCACACTATGAATGTCAGAAACAATCCAGGAGAAAGTAAAATGCTTTGAAAAACAACAGCAAAAACAGTGAAGCTGAATTATTCAGGAAACAGACCAATATTCCAAAAGAGCAACTCTTCTGGAAAGAAGTGTAGAGTTAAGTAGATTATTCCTTGATTACACTGAGTCATTAAATTGTAAACTACTCGGGCATAGACCTATTCATCTTCATCTTCCCTAGTGACTGACGCAGAGTTGTTATTGTAATACCATCTCCTCCAGCGTCTGTTAAATTGAACGTGAGACTTCCAGCAACAATTGCATACCTATAATGAAATATGTGCAATATGATACTTTCATTTCAAACCTGAGACGTTTCTTCTAAAAATGTATTTTATATGTGATTCTTATTGCTATAATGGATGAAATACTATATATGACAGGGTTGTCAAATATTTTAGAGATAGTTTAGAAAGCTTAAAAGACCTGCTTCCTTTTCATTCTCAGCTCACAATGCTACACAGCCCACTAGCCCATCATTATTAAATAAAGTAGTCCACAAATGGTGTGAATGAAAGTTCTTAGAAAGAAAAAAAAAAATCCTGCATCTTGGACTGCGCTTTCTGCCAGGTTGCTCAACTGAGGAACACTTCAACGAGTGTGGAGAGTTTGGAACGCTGCCTCTTTACACTTCATCTTGGGCTACCCATTTTCCACCTCTGTATCTAACATAACATCCTGAAGCTAACAGATAAAAATAAATCCTTTTGAAATGTGTTAATTTAGCTGACCACCAGATTTCACCAACCAAAAAGCTAAGAATGTCCTCAGATAGCATTTGGAACCTATAGTAGGAAATCCCCCGCTTTTCCAGGACCTGCCTCCTGAATACATCCACCAATGTATTTGAAAGACGTCTTCAGAGCCGGGTGTGGTGGCACACGCTGTTAATCCTAGCACTTGGGAGGCAGAGGCAGGTGGATCTCTGTGAGTTCAAGGCTAGCCTGGTCTACAGAGCAAGCTCTAGGCCAGCTGGGACTAAAGGGAAACCCTATCTCAAAAATAACCCCCCCCCAAAAAAAAAGAAAGATATCTTCATTTACGACTTGTCTTTGTTCTGTTACTATAGAACTGTAATGCAACTGTTACCATGCTGAAACCTGGTATTTGGGGAAACTTACATCTGTGTTCCCAGGCCATGGTCACTCAAATTTGGCTCCGGAAAAAAACATCTCTTTTATTCTTCTGAGGTGAGAGCTGTTTATTTGGTCGACAATGGTAAATGTCTAGTAGACCCAAGTGACAATATCCTTTGCTTTGCTTTGCTTTGGATAGAGGAGAAAATGTCCAGGCATTAACACTTGGTCCTCCCTCCCTACTGAATATATTTGCTATATGGGGGCTGTGAAACATAGAGTCATTTGTGTTAGTGAGTTACAGGAGAGCTTTGTCTTTTTCTTTATTCCTAATGCAAAAGTTAAGTGCTTAATGCCTTAGGGAGGCAAAATGGAACTTGAAAGATATCTGACAGTAACAAGCCCAGTGCAAAGATCAGTAAGAAAAGTGCTAATACCTGCCCAGTGGAATTTTCCCATTTGATCAAAGGTGTCAGTGAATATCACAGGTAGGCCCTGAGGGGAAACAGCTTGGAGAGCTTTACTGCACCTTAGTGTCAGGGAAAGGAGAACAACTGTCTGAAAACTGTCAGTATACAAAGAAAAAATCGAGAGGGAGAACCCACAGCACACTTGTGGAGCAGTTGTAGACAGCCTTGAGGACCTGGCATCCACTTCACATATGTATCAGCAGCTTAGGAGGAAGGTTCAACAAAGATGCAGAGAAGAGGGATAGCTCGCCCCTGGGGGCCACCCTGCCCCACTCAGCCCTCCACTAAAGGGCTTTTCTTTAGCTGAAGGAAGTTGGGAATGGAGGAACTGAATTCAATTGAATATTCATTCCAGTGGCATTGAGATTTTCAAATAGATTAGTCAATAACTCAGCAGACTCTGCTGAGCATCTTGGGAGGCCATGAAGTGTTAATTCTACATCCTTCTCCCACTTACTAACATCTAGGGCTCAGTGCTCAGTAGCACTAATAGCAGCTGCTCAAGGAAAATTCTTCCTTGATTATAAATTACTGAATTGAGACTATCTATCAAATCTACATTCATAATGGTATTAGAGAATATTGGGGAAGAGTGTATTTCTAGTCCACAAAATTTTCTAAATAAGTTTTTTTTAATTATTTTAAATTGAGTGAACACACCACTCAAGAGGGCTTAATCACTGTCTGGTGTAGTAATACTGGAGTGAACCCATTAAGATCAGGGAAATATTTGGAGAGCAAATAATTTTTACTTAGCAAACCATATAGAATGCAACTATTGTACTTTAAATAAATTAAAAACAGAGTTAGTAAGTTAATTGGCAACATGTTCGTAGTAGATGAATAAAAGAAAATATTCACTGTTTCAATATAAAATCCTTAAATTTTATAGTGTGGAAAACACTAATAGATATTATGAATTATAGATGATAAAGTTTACAGATTATAGATTATAGATAGTATGGATTATCGATAAGGCCAGCATGATGATCCCTTCATTTTCAGCTAGTTCTCTAGCCCCTATTCGCCTTCCCAACAAACCTCTTTGGTTGTGTCTTGCTTTCAGTGGTAACATTTCAAGAGGAACAACACATATGTCAGCACAATTGTACAGATTGACGCTATAGTTTTGTGGTAGAGAAATATCACAATGACACCTCGGCTCCATTCTGCTGAAAGTCTGATAGCTTTGCCTTAAAATTATAGGAAACAATATAGGAAAAAAAATCTAGTATGCTAAGATGTCTAATCAAATGTAATTGATTAAATTTGAAAGATAATTATACTTTCAATGAAGAAACTTTCAAGTTTCTTTTTTTTTAAACACTCTTATTAACAGACCAAACTTCATTTAGTTATTCTGTAGTTTATCACAGGGTTTTTCAGTGTTAAACTTGTTTCTAAAGACACTTACAGTCTTCACATGTGGGGATTTAAGCAACCACACATCAAAGTATTCAAAAAAATTTTAACATTTGTACTGAACATGTTGGAGATTTTGCACATGTATCATTACTCCCTATAAAAATACAGTATGATAACTATTTCCACAATGCTTAGATTATACCAGGTTTTTAATTAGTAGAACTGATTTAGGGGGCTCCAGACAGGTGCATGGAATCAGTAAGGAGCTGGTAAGGCAGAATTGCCTTGACCCTTGGGGGCATACTGGGCCAGCCAAAGTAGCAACACAATCCCCCCTCCCCTGTCAGCCTGGTGGAGCTGTGGTGCAGAGGACCTAACAGGTGCAGCATTAGTGATTATAGTCTGTGCAGCCAGACTTGAGGTGCCAGAATCCAAAGACACAAAGAAAAAAAAAAAAACATGGAAAAAGCTCATAATAAATCCACACCAAACCCTACCAACCAACCCTACAGAAAATCCCTACAATGAGATCTCCAAGGAAAGAAGCCAAGACACTGACTTTAGAAGAACTGTAGACATATTCAAAGAAATTAGAGAACTAAGGGAAGAGAATGAAAAACTCAAGGACCTAGAGAGAGAGAATTACAAACAGTGGAAAGAACTAATGGGAGAGTTTGAAAAACTCAAGAAGGACCTAGAGGGAGATAATGATAAATGTTGGGAAGAACTAAAGGGAGAAAATGACAAACTCTAGAAGGAAGTGGAAACACTGAAAACATCCCAGGCTGAAATGAATAAAGAAAATGACCAACGAACCAAGGAGCTACAATAATAGAATGACAGGATCCAGAGGGAAGTAGAAAATCTAAAGAAATCACAGGATGAAATGAAGAAAGAGATTGAACATTCATCCAATCATGAGGAAAGGATGGGAAAAAGCAGAATTCTCAGAAGCAGAATGGACGAAGCAGAAAAAAGAATATCAGGCCTGCAGGATAATATGGAGCAACCAGAATGCTCAAGTAAAGATTATTAAAATTTTTTTAAAAATACAAGAGTGGAACAACCAGGATATGTGGGACACTATGAAAAGACCAAACCTCCACATCATAGGGATAGAGGGAGGAGCACAATCCCAAAACAACACTATTGGCCAGATCTTCAACAGAATAATAGAAGAAAATTTCCCCAAACTAAAAAATAATCCCATACAAATACAAGAAGCACATAGAACACCAAATAGACAGGACCAGAAAAGAAACTCCCCATGCCATATAACTGTTAAAATACTAGATGCTCAAGATAAAGACAAAATACTGAAAGCCACAAGAGAAAAACAACAAGTTACATATAAGGGGAAACCCATCAGAATCACAGCTGACTACTCAGTTCAAACTATGAAAGCTAGAAGATCATGGACTAAAGTATTCCCTGGGCTAAACGACTTTAGTTGCCAACCCAGACTATTATACCCAGAAAAAAATGTCAGTTATAGTTGAAGGAGAAAGAAAAATCTTTCACAACATGAATAAGATGAAAGAATACATGTCTAAGAAACCAATGCTTCAGAAAATCCTCAAAGCAATCCAAAGAACAGAGGAAAGGAGCAACTATCCCTAAGCAATTAAAGAGAGAAATTAGCAAAAGTATAACAGAGTAAATACAAACCTAGACCAAGAATGCAAACAAAAAGGTGAAAGGAAGCAACACACATCTCTCAATAATAACCTTAAATACTAATGGTATAAACTTCCAATCAAAAGACATAGACTGGGAGAATGGATTAGGAATCTGAATCCTTCTATATGCTGTCTACAAGAAACCCATTTCATCCTCCAAGATAGACACCACCTTAGAGTGAAAGGATGGAAAAAAATATGCCAAGCGAATGGTACCAAGAAACAAGCTGGAGTGGCTATTCTGAGACAAAATAGATCTCCAAGTAAAATTAATCAGAAGAGACAAAGGGGTATGGGACACTATGAAAAGACCAAACCTCCACATCCTTGTAAAAGGAAAAATTAACTATGAAGACTTCGCAATCCTAAATGTCTATGCACCAAACTCTGCTGCACCTAACTTTATAAACACTACTCTGCAGGACCTCAAGACACAGATTAATCCTAACACACTAAGAGTGGGAGACTTCAACACCCCACTGAGCCCCTTGGATAGATCAACTGAACAAAAAATAAGCAGAGAGACATCAGAACTGAACAATACAATACACCAAATGGACCTCACAGACATCTACAGAATATTCCACCCAAACATCTCAATTGATGTATAAAAAGCCTTTGACAAGATCCAGCATCCATTCATGTTTAAAGCTCTAGAGGGAATTGCACTGAAGGGAACATTCCTCAACATGATCAAAGCCATATACAGCAAACCCACTGTCAACATCATCCTAAATGGAGGAAAATTGGAACCATTTCCCTCAAAGATGGGAATCCAGCAAGGCTGCCCCTTATCACCACTCTTCTTCAACATAGTGCTTGAAATGCTCACTATGGCAATAAGACAAGAGAAGGAAATTAAAAGAGTATTAATCGGAAAAGAAGAAGTTAAGCTATCCCTTTTTGCAGATGATATGATAGTTTACCTAAGGGATGTTAAAAACTCCGGAAAACTTCTAGAAATGATTAAGAATTTCAGTAAAGTAGTGGGACACAAAATTAACGTGGGAAAATTAGTAGCCTTTCTTTACACCAACAATAAACAAGCAGAGAGTGAATATAAGAAGACCTTCCCACTCACTATAGCCTAAAAATAATAAATTGCCTGGGAACAAACCTAACCAAAGACACCAACGATCTCTACAACAAAAATTTTAAACCCCTGATGAAGGAAATTGAAAATGACATCAAAAGATGAAAAGATCTCCCATGTTCATGGGTTAGAAAAATTAATATAGTAAAAATGTCCATTTTACCCAAATTGATATACAGATTTAATGCAATCCCAATCAAAATCCCCATGAGCTTCTTCACAGACTTGGAAAAAAAATCCTTAAATTCATATGGAAAAACAAAAGACCCCAAATAGCTAAAGCAATCCTGAGTGAAAAATGCAATACGGGGGGGGGGGGGTTGCTCTACCAGACTTCAAGCTACATTACAGGGCCATAGTCATAAAGACAGCCTGGTACTGGTACAAAACAGACCCGTTGACCAATGGAACAAAATTGAAGATCCAAACTTGAGCTTATACAATTTCAGCCACCTCATATTTGACAAAGGGGCAAAAAAACCTCAGTGGAGGAAGGATAGCATCTTCAGCAAATGGTATTAGCAAAACTGGATCACCATTTGTAGGAGAACAAAATTAAACCTCTGCCTCTACCTTTACCTGTACAAAAATAAACTCCAAGTGGATCAAAGATCTCAACATAAAACGTGAAACCCTGAAGGTGATAGAAGAAAAAGTTGGTAACAACCTGTAAGACAGGTGTAGGAAAAGACTTTCTAAATCAGACAGCAGCTGCACAGGAAATAAGGTCAACAGTGAACAAACAAGACCTCATCAAACTCAAAAGCTTCTATACAGCTAAAGAAACAATCAAGGAAGTGAAGAGAAAACTGGCAGAGTGGAAGGAAATCTTCACCAGTGATTCATCTGACAAGGCATTAACGTCAAGAATATGTAGACTGCTCAAAAAACAAAGAAGAAAACAAATGACCTACTCAAAAGATGGTGTAAAGATCTGAACAGAGACTTCACCAGTGAGGAAGTAGAGATGGCTGAGAAACATCTTAAAGTGTTCAACATCATTAATAATTAAGGAAATGCAAATTAAAACCACTCTCATATCACACTCTGATATGACTGGCTAAGATCAAGAACACAAATGTTACCAAGTGCTGGAGAGGTTGTGAGGAAAAGGGAACACTCATCCACTGCTGGTGGGAATGTAAACTTATATAATCATTATGGAAAACAGTGTGGAGAACCCTTAAAAGACTCAAAATGAGCTTACCACCTGACCCAGCCATACCACTCCTGGATATATACCCACAAGACTCATTCTACTGCAAAGATATGCACATCCATGTTTATTGCAGCTGTCTTCACAATAGCAAAGAGCTGGAACCAACCCAAATGCCTCTCAACTGACAAGTGGATGACAAAAATGTGGTACATCTACTCAGCAGTAAAGAAAGATGACATTATGAACCTTACAGGTAAATGGATGGAGCTTGAAGCCATTATGCTAAGTGAAGTAACACAGTCCCAGCAAAAAAAAAAGTGATGAATGGTCTCCCTCATTTTTGGATGCTAACACCAAATCCCCAGATGGCAGGGAAAGTGAACAACATTATGGTTATATTTCTATTTATCTAAAAGCAACTATGTTGTTATAATGTAAATCTCTTAACAGGCTCTAGAATCAATCCACCAATTACTCTCAGACTCTGTAATTACTGTATATAAGTGGAAAGTATGTATTCATATTTTAGAGTAATATAAAATTAAAGGAGGAAAATGTGAATTCCTAAACATGAAAAAAAGACTGAGAGAAAGATCCAGTATAGTTATGGCAGAGTGCATGATCTGGGGCGGGGTGGGGGGAAGGGAAAGGGGAATATGTCTAAACTGAACTGAGAAATGATGTCTGGGATACACAAAACATTGATAGAAGCATTATATAAAACAAAGAAATAATTTAGTATAATCAAGCATTTGTGTGAGTTATAGGTAAACCCTACTGCACTTTCTATAGGGAACTTGAATATCTATACACTGAGAATCAACTCTATTTAATTGGTAATACAAAAGATTTAATATTCTTAATTTTTTAAACATTTATTCCCATAAACAGTGTATATTATTTAAATATAGAATTACTTTGTATTTCATATGTCAGGCAATACAAGTCCTCTATATTTGCTTTCCAGATGACATGATTATTGACACCTACTTTTAATAGAACCATTGAATAGCATATTAATGGTTCTCAAATATGATTATGGCTCTGAGATCACAAAGTTTTTTAAATTTATTTATTATTTCTTATATGTATGAATGTACTGTCTGCATATAGGTTGGTGTACCCATGTCCTGCAATGCTGTGGAGGTCAGAAGAGGGTGTCAGATTCCCCTGAAACTGGAGTTAAAGAGGGTTCTCGGCCACCATGTGGGTGCTGGGAATTGAACCCGGGTCCTCTGCAAGAGCAGTTCGTGCTCTTAACTGCTGAGCCATCTCTCCAGCCCCTCAAAGAGATTTTTTTAAAGCATGGATTGAAGGAGGTTGTATGGGTCTGCAGCAGGACTTGGTGGGTTCTGAGGTATGAAGATAATACTAGACTGTGGACCATTTATAAGTTTCAAGGACCAGTGTGGACAGAAATCATGTTGTTGGAAAAAAAAAAAAAAAGAAATCTGACATTTATTTTCAAATTGTGAGTAAAATAAACTTGGAGGAAATAAATGTCAGCATCTAAGTATCAATAAACTCTTCATTAATTATGAAAGCAAAGTAGTTTGGTATTTACATAGTATCAACTCTATGGAGTTAACAAATTCTTCATTCTGCTCAAAACAGTCAACTTCCCCATTGAGAATATTGAGAAAGACTGAGAAAGAGATGAATAGCATGTTTGGCAGAATGCATAAGCTCTGGAGGGGTGGGGGGATGAGGGGGACACGGGTCTAGATTTGATAAAAAATATATGTATAAATAAATTAATTTAAAAAATCAATAGAGTAAACAAAAAAAAAAAACCCAAATTCTTCAGCTATCTGCTTAAGAAGAAATCTCCAATGTAGAATTTTATTTTAGCAAAATAACATTTCATGGGAAACAAAATAATATAGAATTGTAATATAAACACAAGAATCTTTCTACCTATTTACCCATGGACACATGGTAAATGCAGTATTCTGAAACATTCATGTTATGAAATAAACTAAATATTCTGACACCTAAGATAGTTCAAGGTCAGCAGCAGAGTGCAAAGTGATGAGCAAATAGCGTGTAATTAGGGGACAGATTGATTTGGTTGCAGCTTTCGGTTAAAATGTGATATATTTCCTATACATTTTCTATCATCACATGTATCTGAGCATATTTATATGAGTTACAGATGAACTTCTGATTCATGCCTAATTCAATGATCTTCTATGCCATGAATTTATGTACTCAGAAGAGTGGGGAAAAGGGCTGCTGAAATGGATAATGGCAAAAAATTTTCTAAAAGCACAAAACATGTCTATCCACTTAGATATCTTAAATTTTTCACACAGACATTGTAATAAGCACATTCAATTAATTGTCCCCTTAATTTATGTCACTTAACATTACAGTGTATAATTTGTATTCTATCTGATTTTCTCCTTCTATGCATGTTCCTTATCTGAAGTACCTAAAATTTTTAGTGAACAATATTAAAGTATTTATTTGGTGAAGAAGTATATAAATTTTTTATTGGACTCATTTGGAATTTCTAATAATCATTTCAATATTTCTAATTCTCTGACATTTTCCCGTAGGTCTGCAGTTAATGTCCCTCCAGGAGCACTGGACACACTGAAGACTGCAATCCAGACAATGCAGCAGGCTTTCTGAGCAATCGTGATGGTCATTCTTTTTCTTCACCAACATCTGAAAATCATGCTTATTCGTCATACTGTGCTACTTTAGGTGCTGACCTCTCCCTAATATCTCTGTGGGTCTCTTTTCATTGACTCCACAATGCCGTACAAGCAAGTGATCATGTTTAGACCCCTCCCCACTCGCTGGGCCCTCCCCACTATCCTACCCTCATCTCATGTCCTGATTTATTATCTGTCCTTTTCTTTTACTTTTTTATTAATTTATTTAAAATACTGCTTTTTTAGAAGGCCTATTGCTTCTAACTCAGGCCTCCCACACACTCCTGGTTACGGCTCTGGGCCCTGGAGTCTGGTCAGCTTACCAGACAGCACGCCATTAAGCAAAACTGAGTCTCCCTCTCCCAAGACCCAACAAGTGCCAATATATCAAGAAACTGTTGCTAATCTTTGCTATAGCTCATATACTTACAATCAGGAGGCATCTTTTCCAAAAAGATCGAAAAATATTCTTTTACAAGTTCAAAATTTTCTTGGTTAATACTTTCTTGCAAAGAAACATCTCCAAACCTGAAATCTTAAAAAAAAAAAAAAAAAAAAAAAAAAAAAAAAAAAAAAAGCAGTTAGGCTTAGAACTTGTCCACTCTTTTGCCATGTTCCCTCTCTCTGACTGGGACAGGATCTGCTGTTCCTGTACCCTGGTGCACTTCTCAGAACCTGCCCTCTGCTTTGCAATATCCATACTCACAGCCCTGATCATAACTGTTCACCTTGCACATGGGACCAGACTAGAATCACCTCATCATTCCAATAAATAAATAAAACCTTAGGACGGAGTATCTACTCACACTTGATCAGAAATCAACCAAGCTATGACAGCAATAAAAAGAGAGCCAGACTTTTAAACGACAAAGGCAGGCTAGAATTCAATATTGAAACACACACACACACACACACTACAAATAAATAATATGAAAAGCCAAAATAATGTGTTTCCCCAATTCCCACCAGATCTTCAGAAATTTTGACAATGAGCACTACTTAGAGGAACCCCAGGGTGTAGAACTTAAAAGAATAACATGAACATATGAACATGATCAAAGAATTTAAGGACATTAAAGAACACACAAACAAACAACTCAAGAAATTCAAACAGGATGGGAATAAATTCCTAACTGAAGCTCAAGAAAATACAAATATACTACTAAGTATAATGACAAGGAGAGTTCAAGATTTGAAAAGTGAATTCATGAGAGAAATATTGAAGAAAACACAACCCGAGATGAAGATGAAATTGAGAAACTCAACAAGCCAATTAGGACAGGAGAAAGTCTCACCAGCAGAGTGAATCAAATGCAAAACAGAATACCAGATATGAGTATGAATTTGGAGAGTTGGAACACTCAAGCAAAGAGTATGGAAAAAAATCTTTACAGCAGAGGAATGAAATATGCAGGAACTGTGGAGATTAAACAACATAAAACTGAAAGATGAATGGGCTGAAGAAGACATCAAGATGGAAATAAAATTATTCCTGGAAATAAATGGAAATGAAAATACAACTCAACGAAACTTCAGAAACTCATTAAAAGCAGTCTTAAGATGTGAGTTTATAACTCTAAGCACCTACACTAAAAATCAGAAGAGCACAAATAAATGATGTAATACAACTTAGGAATTTGGAAAAAGAAAAACAAATCAAACTCCAACAGTACATGAAAAAAAAAAAAAACAGAGCAGAAATCAAGGAAATAGAAATGAAGAAAATAATACAAATACTTAATGAATCTATGAAGTGGTCCTTTGCAAAGTTAAAACCTTTGTGCAGTTAAGCAAAAGAAAAAAAAAAAAGAGCAAACCCAAATCAACAAAATCAGAGATGAAAAGTGAAACATTTCAACAGCAAAGTAATCCAGAATATTTTAAGCATTCCTTTAAAAACCTCTGTTAAATTAGAAAATCTAGAATAAATAGATGAATTTCCAGATTAAAAAACACCACCAATGTTAAACCAAGACATGAAAAGTTTAAACAGACCCATAACAAATAAGGAGGTGGAAACAGTAGTACAAAACCCAGATTAAGATGGATTTGCAAAAATTTACCAGACCTTCAAGGATGAATTACAACCAATATTGCTTAAGTTATTTTAAAATGACAGAAACATTCAGGGAACTTCCCTACTGTCTCTATAAAGTCAGTATTACTCTAATACCCATACCAGGCAAAAACACAACAAAGAATACTACAAGCCAATATGCCTAATAAAAACATGTAAAAATTCTCAATAAAATACAGGTAAACCACACATAGACACATATAAAAAAGATGATCCAGCATGATCAAGTTCACTTTATTTCAGATATTCAGGGATGATTCAATATATATGTCAGTAAATGTAATAAATTATATAAATGGACTTAAAGACAAAAGTCACAAAAGTCGCAAAGACTTCTTGCCTTCTTGCCTGTAAACTGGGATACCTGCAAGAAGAGAGGCGGTAAGACCCTGCTGTCAAAGACCTGATATAAACATGGGAAAGATGTATTGAGACTGTACTTGCAAGTGTACAGTTGGTCTCTGGAATACCAGAGAGTGTTACCAAAGGCCACTAAACCAATAAAGCAAATATTGGTCTCCTTGAGTCAAGCAAGACTCCTCCATCAGCATCAGCTACACCTCACCTGCCTGGAAATACTGTGCAGCAGTGGCAGCCATATGTCTGTATATCCCAAATGTAATTGACTATTAGCTTTCTCCTTGGAGGAATAACTCATGGCTGATGCCACAAGCTTACATTCTCTAGTGGTTAGGAGATGTTATAAGCCACAGTAAGACCTTGTCATCTTTTACAGAAAAAAATGTAATTCATGGATTAGCATACCATCCAAACATCTGTGTCTATACCAAAGTAACCTACCACAATAATTAGTACTGTTTAAATACCTATATATCTAATTGCTTGTGCTTCATTAGTAGGATTGAAAGGTTATTCCTGAGCAAACTGTCAGCCCATGGAAGGAAACAGCCAGAACTGATCAGAGTCCAAAACGACATCTCCAGAGAAAGTAGACTGTTTTGCTTCTCGTCCACCTGTGCCCCTTTTCTAGGGGAACAATCTGTGGAAGAGGGGGCATGGTAGAATGTAAGGGCTGTGATTGGGGTGAATGGTGAAACTACGGTAATATAGACTGGACGCTTATTTGATCAACTTGATTGTACATACAAGCCCCTCCAGCTGGATGGTGGGAGCCTTGGGCTGTGTGGGTTTGGGCACAACTGCTTGCAAATTGGTTTTACATGAAGGATGCTTGTACTTATAACTTATTACTTATTGTTAAAAAAATGAAATAAAAGAAAGTATAAAAAAGCAAGTCACATGATATTTCAATAGACACAGAAAAGGCCTTTGACAAAATCCAATATATCTTCATAATAAAAATCCTAGAGTGAAGTGATCTGGAGGGAATATCCTTCGGCATAATTAAGATTACATATGAAAATCCAGTAGTCAAAATCATTTTTAAAAGGATAAAACCTTGAGGAATTTCCATTAAAGTAATGAACAAGACAAAGCTGTCCACTATCCCTACTACTTTTCAATACAGTGCATGGATCTTAGTTAGAACAAGGAGACAAGAGATGGAAATTTAAAGGATACTAACTAGGGTACTAACTAGAAAAGGAGTCGAATTATCCCTATTTGCAGATGATGCATATAAGAGATTTCAAAACTCACCAGGAAACTTGCAGAAATGATCAACACTTTCAGCAAAGTTACAGAATACAAAATTAATGTATGAAAATCAATTGCTTTTTATATATCAATAACAAGCACAGGGAAAGAGATAATAGAAAACTCCCATTTACAATAGCTGCAGAAAATGAGAATATCTAGGAATATACCTAATAAAAGACATTAAAATATACACAATGAAAATATTAAATCTTTGAAGAGATTGAGGAAGACACCAGGAAATGGATTCATAGAATGAATATTGTGAAAATGACCATCTTACCAAAAGCAACTAATAGAGTCAATTAAATTCCAATGAAAGTCCCTACATTTTACACAAAAATAGAAAAAAAAACACCATAAATTTGATATGGAACCACAAAAGAGCATAAAGAGCAAATATTAGAGGGGTTACCATACTAGATTTCAAAGTATATTACAGAGCTATAATGATAAGAACAGCATGGCATTCATCAAAAACAGACAGGTAGATCAATGGAAGAACACCCAAATATGAGTGCATGCAATTACACCCACCTGACATTTGACAAAGTTGCCAAGAACACACACTGGAGGAAAGACTGTATCTTCAACCAATGGCACTGAGAAAAGTTGAACCACAAATATAGAATGAAATGAGACCAATATCTATCATCCTCTGTAAAAATAAACTCCAACTGGGTCAAAGAACTCAATGCAAAACCTGAAACACTGAAAATTTTTGAAGGAATCATAGACAGCTCCTTACGAGATATAGGTGTAAGAAAGGACTTTCTAAATCTGGCTCCTGTCACTCAGGAATTCAGGTCAAACATTGACAAATGGGACCCCATTAAACTAACTTCTGTAAAGTAAAGGAAACCAACTACTGAGTGGAAAGGAAGTCCACAGAGCAGGAAAGAATTCTTTGACAGCAATACATTTGAGAGAGAACTCAAAAAAAATTAAGAACTCAAAAAAAAAAATAATAAGAATCAAGAAATCATATGACTCAGCTAGAAAATGGGCTACAGATCTGAACAAGAGAGTTCTTAAAAGAAGAAACAAAAATAGCTGAGAAATCCATTAAAAGTTTTTAACATGCATCACAATTAGGCAAATGAAAATTACAACTACTTTTAAGACTTCATCTTTTCCTAGTCAGAATGGTTAATATTAAGTAAGAAAATGCAACAAAAATGCTTACTAGGATGTGCAGAAAGAACCCTCATTTACTGATGATGCTGGGCTGCAAATTGGGGCAGCCACTTTGGAAATCATTGTGGAAAAAATCATTAAAAAAAATGAAAAATAGGTCTATCATGTGATCCAGATATACCACTCCTTGGCATATACTAAAAGGACTCGGTATCCTACTACAGAGATACCTACTCAGCTATGCTGCTTGCTGCTATTTTCACAGTAGCTAGGAGATGGAAACAAACTAAATGCCCTCAACCAATGAATGGATAATGAAAATGTAGCACATTTAGATTATAAGTTTTACTTAGCTGTAAAGAAAAATGAAGTCGTGAGATTTACAGGTAAGTGGATGGACCTAGAAATTGTTCTACACCAGCATGGTGGCCCATGCCTTTCATCCCAGCACTTACTTGGAGGCAGAGGCAGGCATATCTCTATGAGTTCAAAGCCAGCCTGGTCTACAGAGTGAACTCTAGTGGGACTAAAGAGAGACCCTGTATCAAAAATATTTTAAAAAAAAGAAATTATTTTGCTTAAATAAGGCAACACCGACTCAAAACACAAACGACGCATATTATCTCACTTGTGGATCCGTACTACAAATCCTTAGATGTGATTATATATCCTGTTATACCTGAGAGTCAGGAAAATGCAATGTAACCAAGGGAGGAGAATGGAAGAAAAATCTAGAAAGAGGAGGATGCTAGGAAGTAGGAGCTATCAATTACCAATGTGGAAAATGGGATATTTTATGCAGGAAATGAAGAGGGAGGGCCACACAGGGCAGATAGCATAAAGAGGGATTATTAACACTTAAGTAGGGTGAATAATAAAAGGGAAATGTAGTATGTAATAACCTACTGGAAAACACATGCATAATATATTCCTTGCGGCTATATTAAAACATCGCAAGGCATGGGAAACCTCCCTTTGAGCTGTTGGTCTGTGTATCCAAGAGGGTGCCAGAATAATACAGTCTATTGCCACAGCCTTTGATTGCCTTCCAGAACTTGAAGGTACCCCCCAATTGTGGAAGAGATGACATACTTTTAGATATAGAACTTGAGCAGCTGAGCTGGACTTGACCTGAAGGTCTCTTCCTTGAAGACTAGCTATCAAAGCATCAGAAGATACTATCAAAGTTTCCAAGGGAGAAAAGCAATCAATGATCCTACCAAGCTGCCAAGCCTACAGTTCACAACAATGATCAGCGCAACAAACTATCGTGATGGGGTGCAGTGGTTGCAATCATCATACCCAGGTATACTTTACCTTTTAAAATAGATAGCAATAGTTTTCTAAGGGAGCATCTCAAAAATTACAAAATACATCAAATGACAATGAATTTAAACATATTCTTCATTGTCTGACTCTGTCAACCACTTCTAATAACACCAAAATAACCTCACAGCACCAAAATAACAGGATAAAGCAGCTTATATACCATTCCCTTCGCCTAAGCATAATTGATACTTGGGTATTATTAGTTTCCTGACTACACTACATCTCCTCTGCAAGGCTCCATCTTAGTGAGAATCCAGAGAAAGCCTTTTCTCTCTGTCTTCACAACCTTCCCTTTTCACACCTGACAGTTTGGGCAGAGCTCCAGAATATCCTGCCTGAGAATGAATAGAGTCTTGCGCTCTGCCAAGTATTGAGCACACTGATAAAGCCATACAGTGGTCTCCCAGAGAGTAATTTCCCTGCACATATATTTGTTCCTATCTTCTTTCATTTTTTAAATTTTAATTTTTATTTTTGTATGTGTGTGAATGTACTGTCTGCATGCAAGTTTGTGCACCTGTGTCGTGCAATGCCGCAGAGGTCAGAAGAGGGTGTCGGATTCCCCTGGAACTGGAGTTCTCCTGGAATTGGAGTTTCAGACGGTTCTTGGCCGCCATGTGGGTGCTGGGGATCGAACCCGGGTCCTCTGCAAGAGCGGTCTGCGCTCTTAACCGCTAGGCCATCTCTCCAGCCCCATCTTCTTTCTTTTTTATCCTATGAAGTTCAATATCTCTATACTATTGCTCTTTTGTCCCTTCTTTAAGACAAAATCCTCTTTCTGTATTCTCTTGCCTTTTTCTGAATATGTCTCAGATTCAAACTTAAAGTTTTTGTCTCTACAAAAGGATTCTATGTCTATATCTATATGTATTTCCATAGTATATATATATAATATAATAATTATAATAATATATATATATATATATATATATATATATATATGGGCACTCTGGTGTGTATTCATTGAAGCCTATATACCATGTAACTCCAAACCCAGAACTGAACCCATTTTCTCTCATTGATAATTTCTTAACTGGGTTCCAATATTCCGCCTAAATATAGCTTCAACGTTTAAGAAGCATCAAGATTCTCCTTTCTCCACCTTATCATCGTCACTGATGATAATAATAGCTCTCTGCTATTGCTGCTTTCTTTCATCCTTACGCCATTGTCTTTATAGATGAAGTGTACTCACTTCTCTGAAGCTTTCCTGATATCTCAGTAATATGTCTCAAGAAGTTTTTCCCCTCTCAATCTATTGTTCAAAATTTGCCTAGATCATTTGTTCAGTCAGCCAACATACAGTATTACCACCTATGTAGCAGGGAGTACACTATTCAAAACATGAAAACATTAGGGAAATTGCTGATAATTTCATCATTACCAATTCTCTGAATTTCATCTCCTCTTCTCTCTTTAAATACTAAGTGTAGACTCATTGCTGCGGTGTCTAACTCTATGCAAGGCCTGCAAACAGAATTGTGAGGCTGTAATTGCGCACTTCTCCCTTCCTAGTGACTTTGATGTCTCTGAGATGCTTTTCATGCTATTCCTCCTCTGACTAAAATGTCTTACCTTCCACATGAGCTTGATGAATTCCCAGTCCTCTTTCAACACCAGTGAAAGGCTGCTTCCTCTATAAGATCCACCCCCCCAGCCTATGAAGTCAACTCCTGTCTGTGAATCACGTTTCCTTCTCTATCTCTATCAATTCAATATCTTTAATTATTTCATGAATCAAATGTAATACAAGTTTTGTTGACTTGCTTTCCCTTTCTCTTACATCCTGTAGCTTTGCAAGGCAGTTCTTTGCAGACCCAATCCTCAACATCTATACTGGGTCAAACTTGCAGAACAGTAATATAGACTAAAGGAGATGTATAGAAGAGTTTCTTTAAACTCTCCTAACTTTTCCAGATACTGAATCAACTGGAGTAAAATACTGAATAAATGCTTGTGTCTTTCAAAAATTCATGTGTGGAAGCCCTAATCACTTAAGTGTCTATAGTTAGTGATGGGGCCTTAGGGAAGTAACTGAATTTAAATTGTGCTATGAGGAAGGGTTCTGACCCCACGGGATTAATGTCCTTACAAACCATGATACCAGAGAGCTTTGCTTTCCTCATACATGCAGGTGTTCATACAGGTCCAGCACTTATAAACCAGGAAAAGAGCTCTAGCAAGAAACTATGTCCCTTCAGTACTTCTCATGGACTTCCAAGCATCCTTAATTACGAAAAAACATTCTAATTTTAATACTTTAATATTTTATTTATTATTTATATTTTGTGTGTATGAGTGCATTGCCTGCATGTATGTAATTGTATTCATGCCATGCCGTGCCTATGGAGGTCAGAAGAGGCTATCAGATACCCTGAACCAGGAGTTATGGATGGTTGTTAGCCACCAGGTGGGTACTAGGAACTGAACCAGGGTCCTCTGCAAGAGCAGCCAGTGCTCTTAATGCCTGAGCCATCCCTCTAGCCCCCTAATTTTTTTTACTTTTAAGAAGTCTAACTTTTGATCTTTAGTTATAGCAATGTCGATAAATACAACTAGTATTTATTGTAAAATGTTCATAAAAATACTTGTTTCTGATTTGCTCTATGAAAGAAAATATTATAGCTAGATTTACACAGTATACCTAACATGTAAAAGTTGCCTGGAGAAGATCAAAATTCTGTTTCAGAAAATGAGCTCAAAGAACAGAGAGGAAGTAATTTTCTGGAATCAATACCCCATTGATGTTAGAGTGCTGCTCAGACTCTGCACCCCGCTTCTCACAGCAGTTTCCCTATTCTGCCATTTTGCCACCTTTTCAAATCCTGTTGGTCTTACATGCCTTCCAAGTATGAAAAAAAAAACATTTTGAATTTACAAGGGAGGTAGAGGAGATGAAGAAAGAGCTTTCAGAATGAAGAGACTGATACCTCAAACACTCTGCTGATATGAATGACAAAACTAGTCATGTCTAGATGCTAACTAGTCCTTGAAAATGTTAACTAGCTCTTAAACAGTCTATAAACATAAGAGCCAGAGATTACTCTCAGCCTCAAACTGACAGACCATGACTTATTAATTTGAACTCAAGAAGTGTATGCTGTTATAGGAAGGTGACACAGCTAAGCAATGCTTCTTCTTTACTCAAGTTCTCTCACTACGTTCAGGAATATCATTCATCACAGACACAGAAATTGGCTATCAGAAAGAAAATCAGCACAGATAACTGGAATATATCCTAATCTCTAATACTGATTTTCAAAAGTGTTAATTGTCAAAGAAAATGTCCTGTATAACACAGTGAATGAAAATATGTTCTGATTTAAAGAAACTAATAGCTTCCACACAGTTTGAAATTAAACATAACATAAAGCTTTGTCATTCAATAAATTAACTGGTGGTTGAAGATTATGCAAGCCTGTTTGTCCAAGAAGTATGTTTTAGGTAAGAGGAGGAGAAAAACAGTTTGAAAAGAAAGATGACAACAGACATCTATAGAATCTTTGAATTTTAAGAAGACTATAATTACAGTAGAAATTTTTTTTGGTCTTTTTGAGACAGGGTCTCCCTGCAGGCTGAACTCACTTTGTAGACCAGGGTGGCCTTCAATTCACAGAGATCCAGCTGCCTCTGCCTGCTGAGTGCTGGGATTAAAAGTGTGCACCACTATGCCCAGTTTACAGTAGAGGTTTTAATTACTAAAAAATCTTAGTAAAGTCCTAACATATGCTTAACCAATAATAGGAAGAAACATGCCAGGTACTCTATAACTGCTATTTGTGGGGGAAAGAGACAGGGACAGTGACCTAACGTCATCAAATTATCCATAATTTATCTGAGTGAGGGGGAGCCCTCCAACCGGATCTTATACTCTGATGACTTCTTCCCTAAAATATCTATAATGATGACCTATAAGCTTCAATCGTCATATAAGTTTTCTATAGTCTCCACCTATGAACTATATTCTGTATAAGACCTGAGCTGTCAGCTCAGTGTCTTTTAAGAAAAACTTAGAAGCCGGGTCTAGTGGCACACACCTGTAATCCCAGCACTCAGGAGGTAGAGACAGGCAGATCTTTGTGAGTTCAAGGCCAGCCTGGTCTACAGAGTGAGTTCCAGGACAGCTGGGGCTACAGGGAGACTCTGTCTCAAAAACACCAAAAAAAAGAAGAAAAAAGAAAAACTTAGTATAATGTAAAAGTAAATTGTTTGATTGAACAAATCACTCTAAGAAAAAGGTATACTAAAATTATCCCACACTCTCTATTACAATGAGAAAATAGCTGTCTCAGTACACCCTAAAAAGAGAACAATGTCCTTCAGTTGGCACTTACCTCTCAGCCAGAGTCTGCTGTTCATTGATTCCAACATTGAACAGAACTGGATACACATGAAGCAACTGTCCTTCTTTAATCTGGAGAGGGAGCAACTCAAACATGGCTGCTGGCAGCTTGACCTCCACCACATAGTGCTCACTAAGGTAAAAGGAAGAGGGAAGACTCAGTACTTGTTACATGTCCTTATTTCATGCAGAGTCCTTGGAAAATTCAATTAAAGAACTAGAATGTATGCTGCTTTAGGCTTTTGACTGTCATGTACTTACTATTGCTCATTTAGTCATAATATAAAAATACTCATTATTAAATTGTATTACCTAGATAATTAAAAGGATGCATAAATTACTCTATGCCCCATTAAGAAATGGGGAATATTTTGCTTATTTTTGAAGCTCCATGGCCATCTACATAGTTTCCATTTTTTTTCACTTATTTTTTTCATTTTTTTCCCTCCTTTATTTGTTTATTTTTAAGGGATTCTACAATATAATAACACAGTTGTTTTCAGATAACATTGATGTTACTCAGTTTGCCATACAATTAGGTAATTGGTGCATTTTGCAAGTATCTATGTCCAAATCTTGAACAACCCAAGGTTCCCATAGTCCAGTTGGAGAAGCTTGTATGCACAGGCATGTTGATCAATCAGGAGTCCAGACTATATTGCTGTAGTCTCATGATTCACCCCTATCTCTCCGAAGCCCTTACATTCTGCCACTCCTCCTCTTCTGCAGTTTGTTCCCTGGGCTTTGGGAAAGGGGCACAAGTGGGTGAGAAGAAAACAGTCTACTTTCTTTGGAGTTGTCATTTTGTACTCTAGTCTGTTCAGGTTGTTTCCCTTCATGGGTTGACAGCTTAATCAGTGATATCTTTTTAGTCATACTAACAAAGCACAAGCAATTGGATGTATAGGTATTTAAGCAGTACCAATTATTATGGCAAGCTAAGCTGTTTTTTCACTTATTTTTAAACGTCCGTGGTACTGGAGGGATGGCCCAGCTTCTGAGCTCACTCTTGCTCCTGCACACGGGGCAGGTTTGATTCTCAGACCACATGACTGCTCCTAATCTGTATCTACAGCTCCGGGGGAGTTGATGACCTCATCTGGTCCCCAAGGACACAAGGCACGTATGTGCTGCACAGGCATAAATGTAGCCATATACTCATACACATAAACTAAGAATAAATAAATATTAAAAAACCAATGAGTTCTCAAATAATAAGAGTTTTCTATATCATGAAGCTTACTAAACCAAATAATTTATAACATTGTTATGATTTAAATGGTAGCTGCTCCATACACCTTTGAACTGGACTCCATCTAAAGGTGAGGTTTAGGAGGTATGGATCAGGTGGAGGAAGGGGGCACTATATGTTTAGGGAGAGTATTTATAGGCTAGCCCTGCTTCAGGGCCACTGAGATTTGAAGAGATAGGTCACAGGCTCCTGTTGCCCTGGGAGCTACTGTTGAGCATGCCTGCCCTTTGAAACATGATTCCTCAGACCATGAGATCAAATAAACCTCTCCTCATTTAACTTGTTTATCTTCAAGACTTTGCTCAAGTGAGGAGAACAGGAGCTGGTACCAACACGTTTTTGAAATAGCAGGAACGATGATCCTATTTAAAGTGTAGCATTTGCTGGGCGTGGTGGCGCACGCCTTTAATCCTAGCACTTGGGAGGCAGAGGCAGGCGGATCTCTGTGAGTTCAAGGCCAGCCTGGTCTACAGAGTGAGTTCCAGGACAGCTGGGGCTACAGGGAGACCCTGTCTCAAAAAGACCAAAAAAATAAAAAATAAAAAAAAATAAAGTGTAGCATTTAGTGTTTCTGATTCTTTTGAAATGTTGCATATCACATGTGCTGGATAGCTTTAGTGTCAACTTGACACACCTGGGTTGAGGGAGCCTCGGTTGGGGAATTGGCTCCATTGGATTGGCCTGTGGCCACATCTGTGGTGTATTGTCTTGATTGTTGAGCAGTGACAGTATAAGAAGGCAGGCTGAGCAAGCCAGTAGAGAGCAAGCCAGAGAACAGCACTCCTCCATGGCCTGTGCTTCAGCTCCTGCCTCCAGGTTCCTGCCCTGAGTTCTTGCCTTGGGCTCCCTGAGTGAGAACTGTGACCCAGGAGATGTAAGCTGAATAAACCCTTTCCTCCCCAAGTTGGTGTCGGTCAGAGTGTTTTGTCACAGCAATGGAAGACAAACTAGAACAGAAATTGGTACCAGAAGAGTGGGGTATTGCTGTGACAGACCTGACCTTGGTGTTTTGGGGAAGGATTGTGGAGGCGTTTGGAACTTTGGGCTGGGAAGATCATTGAATGCCTAAAGATTGTTGCTGTGGAGCTTGGAGCAGTTTTGCTGAAGGATTTGTAGAAGATGGAGGCCTGGCTTGTGAAGTTTCTAGTTTCAAAGGAGAGCAGAGATCATCAGGACTGTGTAATCTGTGGGTTCTGGTCAGCTGGGGCTGTGGAGAATCAGCTGTAAGTAACAAGAGACCAGAACCTGAAGTGAAACTTTTGTGGTACTGGGGCAATTGATGCTGGTTAGCTGGGGCTGAAAAATCAGCTGTAAGTAACAAGAGACCAGCATCACTGAGGTGAAATCTTCTGGGGAGAATATCTTCAAGGTCAGCACACAGAAGCTGTGACCCAGAAAGGGCCTGAGCCTCCATCTCGAGCCAGAAGCCGGACTTGGTAACGTGTAAGAGTCTCCTATATGGTTCCGGTGTTGAAATTTGAGGGGGTCACAGAGAGCAGCCGAGGCTTGGCACTGTGAGAGGTCAGGAAAGACCATTGGTGGAAGTGCACCTCGGTTGCTGTGAAGACCCCAGGATTGCAGGGGTCATGGAGAGAAGCTGAGGCTTTGCACCAGGAGAGGTCAGAAGAGACCATTGGTGAAGGTGCTGCCTCAGTTTCAGTAGCGACCCCAGCTTTTTGGAGATGCCGGTACCCTGGGACGACCACCAAGAGCAGCGGTAGGTGTAGAATGGAGTCGGCCTGGGCCTGCGAGATGAGTGTGCCACGGACGGCAGAGTCGGAGAGGGGGAGCTGCCGAGACCCTTTGGAGCCCAGAAGATCGTGAGTGAATCCCAGGTGTCCAGCCTTGAGCTACTTGCTGGACTTAGGTTTTGTTTGAGAGTGCCTGATTCTTCCCTTTGAAATAAGACAGTACTTGTTTTGGATTTTACAGCAGCCCACAGTTAAGAGACTTTTAATAGACTGGACTTTTAAGTGTTTGGACATTTTAAGGACTGTGGGGCTTTTAAGGATGTACTGTCTTAGGTTGTGATTAGTGTTAACATCATACTTTGGGGATAAGAACTGGAAAGGTGGTTTAATAGTGATGTGTTTGTGTGTCAAGTTGACAAGGGGTCAATTGTGCTGGATAGCTTTGGTGTCAACTTGACACACCTGGGTTGAGGGAGCCTCGGTTGGGGAATTGGCTCCATTGGATTGGCCTGTGGCCACATCTGTGGTGTATTGTCTTGATTGTTGAGCAGTGACAGTATAAGAAGGCAGGCTGAGCAAGCCAGTAGAGAGCAAGCCAGAGAACAGCACTCCTCCATGGCCTGTGCTTCAGCTCCTGCCTCCAGGTTCCTGCCCTGAGTTCTTGCCTTGGGCTCCCTGAGTGAGAACTGTGACCCAGGAGATGTAAGCTGAATAAACCCTTTCCTCCCCAAGTTGGTGTTGGTCAGAGTGTTTTGTCACAGCAATGGAAGACAAACTAGAACATCACAGAAAAAAATTTCATTGGAAAAATCCCATTAATGTTTAATGTTGAATTTTTTTAGGATCCATAAACTAGGTTCAGAAAATGTATTTTCCTATATGTTTTATACATATTTTTCTTGTTAAGGTTTTATTTATGTGTGTGTTTGAGTTTTATACGTGGATTTGCCACACATATGTGGATTCATACTGAGGCCATAGGAGGGTATCAGATCTCCTGGAGCCTGAGTTTCAGGCAGTTGTGAGTTGCCTGGTGTGGGTGCTGACCACCAAATTTGCGTCCTTCAGAAGAGTAGCAAACAATCTTCACTACTGAACCATTTCTCTATCCTCCTACACTTACTATTTTCAAATGTAATACAAGTATAGCAATATAAAGAGTTCATCCCAGAAGTCAGAGAAATCCATCTACTTTTAGAAGTTGTGGGATCATAACCCATTTATTAATAAAATGAGGACAGGACAAATAGTGAGTCTCTCAGTTACAATCTCTCTAATTTCTCCAATAAAAGATTTTTTGGAAAACACTGTTACATACACTCACATTTGCTTCTTCTCACCTATAAGCTACAGAACTGCATGTTAGCAGTACCCCCTAGATGGGCACATTTATTTTCTTTGTTCAATTGCTGGCTAACAGAAGGCTGGTGTTTATTCCAAGGAATTCAAGAATATTGAAATATCAATCAATCAGTCAGTGTTTACATATTGTTCTGAAGGTAAAATTCATTGTAAAATTCCCTTGTGATTAAATTTCATTGGCTTTATTATGATACAACTGACACAAATGAATACATTTTAAACACATGATTCAGAGCTGTGCAGCCAGAATGATACAGTTTCAGAACTTTTCCATGTTCGTAGAAAGCTTTTTCATGTCTGTCAAACGCAGTCCCTCGGGGTAGCCCCTGGACATATCTACAAAGCTTACCATGCTACATTTTTCATATGAATAGATTCATACCATGTGAAATCTTCCCTGTCAAAATGTTTAAAAATCATCCATGGTGTAGCATAAATCAGTAGTTTGTATTACTAAATCATATTCTAGCACATCCATATATGATGCCTATATATATATAATTATATAATATATATTATATATATATATAATATATTATATATTATATATTATATATTATATATATAATATTAAATAAAATTTATATATAAATATATAAATATATATATAATTATATATATAATATATAATGTATATATAGTATGGGGATTATCTGTCTCCTACATATACATATATATGTTGTGGTTTGAATGAGGAATTCACCCCATAGGCTCATACACTCAAAAGCTTGGTCCCCGATGGTGGTCTGGTTTTGCAAGGTTTTAGAATGCATAAGAGGTATAGTCTTGCTAGAAGAATGATGTCACTGGGGTTGGACTTCAGGGTGTGACTCCTAGCCCCAGCGTTTTCTCTCTCTCTCTCTCTCTCTCTCTCTCTCTCTCTCTCTCTCTCTCTCTCTCTCTCTCCTTCCTGTTTGCAATATGTGCTGTCTCTGCTTCCTGCTGTCATGCCTTCTCCCCCATGATGGGCTGAAACCTTTTCTTTCCTAACTTGCTTTCTATGGGGGTATTTTGTGAAAGCAACAGAAAACTGGTAAAAAATATATATTTGTATCACTGGGGATGGAACTCCAGGCCCAGTTTTACATGTTTCTGGAGACTGAACCCCAGCTTCATGTGTGTTATACAAGCACACTGTTAACTGAGCTGCACCCAACAAGACAGTTTTCAATGGCTCTTTTGAGTTTGTTGTTATTGTAGGGATTCTGCACTTATCGGTTTGATAAGTTTTGAATTTAAATGCAACTTGAAGAACTCCCTCAGCCAGAGGAGCCTTCTCTTTGCTTACACCGAATAGCCTGATAAACTTCTTACGAATTTTAAGAAAAGGATCAAGTTTGTCAAATTTGACAATAAATTCTGGAACAATATACAGAGGTGTACTCATTTCCAGGTATGTATAGGAACAACTTAATTCATTTTTCTTCCAATGAATACCAAATGAAGTATTACTATCTGGATGAGAAGACATTTACTTTCACGCAGATCCAGAGTTTTGAGTATAAGAGTTATCTTTTAACTAACCATGTGGCAATGGCTGTTTTATATGTACATTTCATGTACAGTTATAAATAATTATCATATGATTACCATAGGCAAGGAAAAACAAGTTTACTTTGAACTTTCTTTGAGGTACTTTGTCTTCTCCATCTTTCTGTAGCAGGAGATGACTCACCCCATTTATGCTTTCGCTGTTACCTAAGACTCTTAAAATTTAAGCAACTTTATACATCCCTGAAATATTCTAACACTGCCTGAAATTTTCAGGGCTTCTGTTTGAAACAACTTGCAGGATACAATTTATCTATTATCAGTCTATTTTACACACCATCATTTTTCTTAATTATTTCTGGTATTTTGCCCATCATAGTCTGACCTCCAAAGCTATTTATTTAAAACCTTCTCGGAAATCTCAAAGTCTGAGAGTGAATTGTTAAAAATAATTAAGAAAAATGGTGCTGTACGCACAAGACATAAGAATATATCTTTCCTAAAATGTTGCTACTTTTAACTGCTTTTAATTTAAAGTCATCTCAAGAATTATGAAGCTATTAACTGAATGATTCCCGCAAAAGTCAAAACACCAGAGCTTTGGATTAGATAGGAAAGGGAAGTCTCTTGTACATGCTGAAGTTTTAAATTTCTCCTAATTCAGGATCATTACTAACTTTGACCTCATGACAATATGCAAAGACTTGGGAAATTCAAGGAGATTTTCTAGACCACCCCTAGTCACATCACCTATATTTATTTCTCCCCCAAATGGAAGAAAACAAAAGGGAAATCCCCAAGCCAAATCTGAATAATCCAAGGCAAATTAGCCAGAAAATGCAGTGGTGTGACTAAGCTTGGGCAGTGGGCCGCACTCACCGTCTTCCTGTTATGACTGGCAGGACATCATTGGATTTGGCTTCTATTATTTTAAATGCGACTTTCTTCAAATCTGAAATGCCAACAGCCATGTCCTCCAGCATTCCGATTTCATCACCTAAGCAGAGAGAAACTGGCCTCATTACAAACAGACTATGAAAAAAAAAAAAAAAAAACTATCCCTGGTTACTGCTTCTCCCTGCTGGAATTTGTTCTAGCATTTTAGTGACTGATTTTCTGAAAGCAGTGAGTCCTTTCTTCACACTAATGCCTCATCAGCTGTGAAGGTTTTCATCAGTGAAATAACCATTTTAGTGGGTTCCAGAAGCCAGCATTCCCTTTGAGGAAGAAGAATGTTCGCTTTTATTAGGAGGCAAAAGTGTGATGTTTAACAAAAGGTCACATAATGATCTTGGCAGGACTGATATCTGATTTCTAGAAATAACAGAAAAAAAAATGAACTGATCAATTCGTCAATTGACCAATTACTCCATGCTAAATACCGACCAACGACATGAAGACATGGTAAATATTCTATGTCAGCACTATCCAACAGAAACTGAAAAAGAGCAATATGTATAACTCTAAATTTTCTGAGTAGCAATACTTTAAAATAACAAAATTAAACAAGGCAACAGCAATTTTAGTAATATAGTGTACATAATTCAGTATACACAAAATAGTATTTCAAAGGAAAATTAATATAAACTTATGAATAGCTAAGACAAAATTCTAGATTTGCAATATGTTATTTATGACTAGATAATATTTATTTGGGCTAGATGGATTTCAAGTCTTCAACAGCCACATGAGACTCCCATATTGAACAGTACAATTCTAGATATTAGGGTGTTGAAACTTTCACAAATCTAGTCAATGAAACTGCTGTCAAAGAGTATGTTCTATTAAAAAAAGCAAAGCCAGATGGCTGCTCAGGAGTCCTCTCTGAAATAGTGCACAGGTCCTTTTTCAAAACATAATATGAAACCAAAGTCAATTTGGAGGAGAATGAGTGCAAATGCTAAAAGCTACATTATTTCTTCAACACTTGGCAGCACACAGTTTACTTCTTAACTTTGTGCAGATTAGTACAGAACTAGAATTGATGAGCTCACTAGGAAGAGCAGATGAACTCGAACAGTACTCACTGTAGGTGCTGAGCAGCCCCTCGTACTGCACTATCAACCCCACGCTGCCAAGCTGCTGTAAGAAGTCAGGGTCATGCAAACGTGTATGTAATTTAATGATAAATCCGCAAACCAATCCAGCAAGCTACAAAAGAAGTCATTGAAGAAATTCATTGAAGAGCACCAAACTTATTGCTTCAATTTTTAAAATTTGGGGGCTTTTGAGATACCACAGGTTTAATTAAAATTCCCCTTCGTGTATAACAAAGCCACTTCAACTTTCACATATCTATTAAAATAAGCTGATAGTCTTTGATCTAGGATGGCTTTACAGAAGAGGCTTTGGGAAATAACACTGGAAAGAAGCTAAGTACATGGATTTCAGAGTCAAGGAGCCTTCAACTTGTACACATGCTGTTTGTAACCATGGCACTATTCAACCCATTTACTCTTTCCAAATCATATTAGTGTTATTATTTGGTAGATGTGAGAACTGTCATTGAAAGGACATAATGAAGAAATTCATTCAAGGTGGAGTGCAGTGCCTGGTTAGCTCCGTTGGCCACTGTGTGAAGCACTCATATAATGGAAACTGGGCAATTTGGTCAAAATATCCCCTTTCATATAATATTTACAAAGTCGGGAATTTTTTTTTTTTTTTGTCTTTTTGAGACAAGGTCTCCCTGTAGCCCCAGCTGTCCTGGAACTCATTCTATAGACCAGGCTGGCCTTGAACTCCCAAAGATCCACCTGCCTCTGCCTCCCAAGTGCTAGGGTTAAAGGTGCGTGCCACCAGGCCCAGCAACAAAGTATCTCCTTCCTTTCTTATGCTCTGCCTCAAAAGGCGTAACAGGAGTTAGGAAGAACAAAGCAGCCAGCCCAGCTTGTGATGAGGCTGGTGTTGAAGTCATGAAAGAAGGTTGGGGTCATGCAAGGAAGGGGTTTTTATTAACTCTTACATCCTTAGAGCCTTGCAAGTTTATTTTATAAACAGAGCAGAAATGACTGGAACCCTGGAGAGCTTTCCTTGTCAACTTGTCACTCCTGTGAAGGGGGAACCTCGACGGGAATTTCTTCTACTGGACTGGCAATTGTAGGCTTGCCTATGAGGTAGTTTCTTGATTCTTGAGTGATGGGAGAGGGCCCAGTGCACTATGGGTGGTGCCACTCTTGGGTAAGCTGAGCAGAAATCAGAAGATCGAGCCAGTAAGCAGTACTCCTTCTGTGCTCTGGGTTCCTGCCCTGAGTTCCTGCCCTTGTTTCCCTCAGTGATGAATTGTGACCTGAGATATGTAAGATAAAATAAACCCTTTCCTCCTAAATTAGTTGTGGTCTGTGTGCTCATAGCAGCCATAGAAAGTAACTAGGCCAGTGGGTGAGCCGAATAAAGAAGGGGTGACATACAAGCAGATCCAGTTTGCTGGGTTCTTACTCATCTCCCACAGTGTGAGGCAATAGTCCCTTACCTGACCAGGTTAAGCTAAAGGGAGTGCTATTCTCTTCCTCACAGACTCCATCCACTTTTCGGTAAAACATACATTTCAGACTTCCTTCTCTCTTTCTTAAGGTTTCATAAACTGTCCATGTGATATTCAGTTCATATTTATTATGAGTAAGAAAAGTGAGGACCAAAATTTAAGAAAGAATTTAAAAAATAAAACTCTGCAAGCCAGGTGTGGTGGCACACACCTTTAATCCCAGCACTTGGGAGGCAGAGGCAGGTGGATCTCTGTGAGTTCAAGGCCAGCCTGGTCTACAGAGTGAGTTCCAGGACAGCTGGGGCTACAGGGAGACCCTGTCTCAAAAAGACCAAAAATAAATAAATAAATAAATAAATAAATAAATAAATAAATAAATAAATCAAAGAGTATAACAAAGAATAACAAGCACTTACCGCCTGACTGAAAACGATGTCTCTTCTGAGTGTCAGCATGAGACATTGGGGCAGGCTGTAGGCTAGTTCCTGAAGCAGCACAAATGTCAGGGACTGCTTGGCTCGGCTCACCACTTCTCCCATGCATTCCTTCAGGGTCAGGACAAGGGGATGTAGCTGTTCATACCAGTCCTCTGTGGCAGGGGTGCAGAGTAAGGCCAGCATTGGAAAAGATGAGAAGCAAACTCTGAGTAAATAACCTGATTTCAGTGAACTTATATATCCTATTAAAGATTCATAAAGTTTAAAGTTGAAGATCTGTAATTCCAGCAACTGTCTTGAACTCCTAAAGTCTACAGCCACTCTACCATTGAACCGTTGCACCGAGATATGTGTGTGTGGAACAGTACACCAGGCCTGCTGTCTGCTTCATTCTAACCTGTGTACTACCTGTGTGTTAATTAATGTTGTTCTGGAAGTGGAAATTTTAATGGATTTCTCTAAAGTTTTCATAGAAACTTGGCCACAATCATAGTGGCCCATTAAGTATGCATCTTCCCCTTTAATTATTCCTTCATCTTTCACTGCTTTCTCTGGGGTCACTTCCTTATCTCTCCCTGACTGACTTCCCTCTCTGCCTCCTCATCCTCATCCTCAGTTCATATCTCTCCTTTGGTATGTATGTGTCTGTGATGTACGCAAGCTCATGTGTGTGGTGGGGCTGTGATTGTGTGGGAGTGTCTCAGTGTGCTTGTAAAGAACAGAGATTCACTTCTTGTGTCTTCCTCTAGCACTTTCGAAGTCACTCACCAAACTCAGAGCTCACTGATTGGCCAAATGCTCTGACCAGTGAGGTATAGGTTTTGTCCTGTATCCAATTTTTAGAAGTGGGATTACTAACTCACACCACCATGTCTTCCTTTTTAACAGGGTGCTGGGAATCTGAACTAGGTCCTCATGTCTGTGCAGCATGCACCTTACCCACTGAGCCATCCCCTCAGCATCCAATTACAGATGATTAAAATCAGAGTCAAGATCATGAGGGCAATTTATAAGTCTAGAATTCTAACACATTTCAATTGCCTCATTATAAATTTTATACATGATATATAAATAAATTACATTTTACTTGTTTATTTGGAGATCAAAGTCTTGAGAAATGTTAAAAATGGACAGTGATATTCCATTAGAATATAAATTAACACTAGGCAGACAAATTCAAGTTAATATGAATCAGTGCATGCTACAAAATGAATTATGAAGGCAGAATTTGGATAACGTGATCTCAGCACAAGAGCATCATCAGCTTCAAGAGCAATGTGAGAGGTCAGTAACCAGTCAAGACCTCGGAAGAATAATAGAGAAGAATAAAAAGTACCACAGTCACTACCTCATCTTGTTTACTAGCATTTATTTTATGATATAATATAGTAGACTAGATGAAATAATGCAAAATGATTAAAGCATAATGAATGATCCCAACTTCATAATGGGATATACTCTTATTAATATCCTTGCAATGATACAATATAGGATATATTAGGAAAGTTATGAGTCATCTTTTCAAACTATTATAAGACTTAAAGTTACAGGAATAAAATCACCAGAGAAAGGAAAATCCACTGAAGGCATATTACATTTGCGACCATTAAATAAAGAACATACTTATAGACTAGGATTAAATATGAACAATGTTTCAGTGAATTTTCATGCCACCAACACATCTAGGAAAATCTAGTAATTTTTTTTTGAGTAACATTGTTTACTTCAGATAAATGACATCAGTAGGCACCAAGAATATCTTGTGATATTAGATATCTTCTAGATTTGTATTCTTGAATATCTTATTCCTCTCAATCTGTGCTACCTTTAATATGAGGCACACATACTTATACAAAAACACTAAGAGATAATTTCTAATAAAGTTGCTCATATTTAGATGTTGAAAATTAAATGCAAACAATTCTGTTTTGTGTTTGGTGCTGTAGAGAGGAGGCTCCACTATGGAACTGCCAGGTGTCATGTACAGCCTTTTCCAGTAGGTGGCGCTGCTTCATCAGACTGAAGTAATCTTTCTCATTTCTTTTAAGTAAGGAGGTTTGAGTGTTTTGGGTTTTTTTTTTTGTATATTTGCATATTTCTCAAAGAACATGCATCTTTTGGTCAAACAATGTAAATCATACTCTTCTGTGTTGGGAGGGCAATAGCTTGCTCAGGGATTCATTATGTTCTTTTTAGCTTGGAAGGAAAAGTTTAGAGAAAGTGTCTACCTTTATCTGAAGAGAAACTGACAACTCAGTCCATATACAGCTATTTGTTTTAAAGGCTTTAAAAAGTGGGAACAATTTTAACATCAGAATGAGAGATGGACAGGAGAAAATGAAGAGGAGAGGAAAAGAGAAGGGGGAAGGGAAAAAAGGAGAGAGGAGGAGGGAGGGAAGGGAAGAGAAAGAGACTGATTTCAGTTCTATCAGAATAAGGATAGGAATATGGGGCGGGGAGGAATACCCTGACACAGTCAGCCTAGAAGCACTGGTAGATGCTTCATATCTAGCAACACTCCAGTCTCTCCATTTAGCTTACTTCTCTATGCTGTATGGAAAAAGGTAATCATCACGTACTTAATGTTTACTTAAAAATTAGAATATAGGAACATACAAGCCCCCCCACCCCTGCTGGATGGTGGGACCCATGGGCTGTGTGGGTTTGGGCACAACTGCTTGCAAACTGGTTTTACATGAAGGATGCTTGTACTCATAAATTATCACTTATTGTTAAAAAATGAAAAAAAAAACTGAGAGAAAGATGCCAGACAGTTATGGCAGAATACATGATCTGGGATGGGGTGGGGAGGAGAGGGGGGAAGGGAAAGGGAAATATGCCTGAACTGAATTGGTAAATGATGTATGAAATACACAAAGCACCAATAAAAAAATGAAAAATTAAAAAAAATAGAACATAGGAAAGTTTAGTTATGAATGAAAGATTTTAAGTGGGTGAGCGTGGTAAGAATCTTCCAGAGGATAGGGTAACTTCCATGTAGAAAAACAAATGAGAAAGGTAAAAGAAGATTTCTAGAAACAGAAACTATCCAGGACATGGTTGGAGCAGATGCAAATTCCAGTGACTACGGGTTTTCTTCCCTGGCAACGTCCACCCTACTCTGTCTAAATGTCAGGTTCTGAAATAAACACAGTAAGGGTAGAACAGGCCACAAAAGGCTGAATGAAATCAGTTCATAAATGGTCTTTTTGCTCCAGTGAATATTCCATGCTATTCTCAGAAGGAAGACAATGTATTGTCTTTAGTCTTCTCTTTAAAAGTGATTTTTGGGTCTTTTAAGGGTTCTCCACCCTACCATCTGACCCAGCCATACCACTCCTGGGTATATACCCACAAGACTCATCCTACCGCAAAGATACATGCACATCCATGTTTATTGTAGCTCTCTTCACAATAGGAACAGCTGGAACCAACCCAATGCCCCTCAACTGACGAGTGGATGACAAAAATATGGTACATCTACGCCACAGAGTACTACTCAGTTGTAAAGAAAGATGACATTACCGGGCGAGGTGATGCATGCCTTTAACCCTAGCACTTAGGAGGCAGAGGCAGGAGGATCTTTGTGAGTTCAAGGCCAGGCTGGACTGCAGAGTGAGTTCCAGGACAGCTGGGGCTACAGGAAGAACCTGTCTTGAAAAAAACAAAAAAGAAACAAAAAAGATGACATCATGAACTTTGCAGGTAAATGGATGGAACTCGAAGCCATTATGCTAAGTGAAGTAACACAGTCCCAGAAGAGCAAGCGGCAAATGGTCTCCCTCATTTGTGGATGCTAACACCAAATCCCCAGATGAAAGGCAAGCTGAACAACATTATTGTTATACTTCTGTTTATCTGAAAGCAACTATGTTGTTATAATGTAAATCTCTTAACGGGCTCTAGAATCAATGCACCACTTACTCTCAGACTCTGTAATTACTGTATATGAGTGGAAAGTATATATACATATTTTAGAGTAATATAAAATTAAAGGAGGAAAATGTGAATTCCTAAACCTAAAAAAAAAGACTGAGAGAAAGATGCAGGATAGTTATGGCAGAGTGCATGACCTGGGGTGGGGCGGGGTGGGGGGAAGGGAAAGGGGACTATGTCTAAACTGAACTGAGAAATGATGTCTGAAATACACCGATACACAAATACACCAAATACACAAATACATCAATAAAATTAATATTTTATTGATGAATATTAAAGTCTTTTTTAAAAAAGTGATTTGGGGGAGAAGAAAAAGAATTGACAGTTCTGAGACTACTGTCACCTGCCCCCCCTCCAGTTCTGAGACTACTGTCACCTGCCCTCCCACTCCAGTTCTGAGACTACTGTCACCTGCCCCCCAACTCCAGTTCTGAGATTACTGTCCCCTGCCCCCCTCCCCTGCCCCACCACACACACTTCCGGCATCTTCATTCTCCATCAATACACTGGGATTATTTTATCCTCCACTTAAAACCATTTTCTTTGCAATGTCTAGTCAAATAATAAATTACAAGCCACACATACACCCACTCTTCTGACTTTATTCTCTCCAAGTTTCAACTAAGGTTTCACACATGCACATGCCTAATTAAGGTGTACACACACGTATGCCTTTGTGACCCCTCATGACAAGGTTGGCTATGCTTTCACCACAGGATTCCCTGCATCGAAGCCTTCTGCACTCACTGAAATGCAGCTCTCTCCCATGGGCGCCCTTCAGTGACAGGGGAAAATGCAAAGAGAATGTTTTAGTGTCTCCATAAAAACTTGCTGAGACTCCTTAACCCTGAGAGCAACAAGCAGAGTGTTTCCTCAGGAAAACATAAAAACGCATGTGGCTTAGCCGAGGTTTTCCTGAGCGCTGAAGAGAGTTGGAAGCCATCCAAGCAGGTCTCTGCTTTTCAGCCCCTTACAGGCTTCTCTAATGTATTCAAGTGAAGCTCCATGAAGGATTCAAAGAATGACTGCCGAATGCCCACTGCCCCCTCCACACACCATCTATTTCCTGTACAGGATGTTCACGTCCTTTGAGCTCAATAGCTCTTATGTTACTCAAGAGAAAAATAAAAGAGCCAAGTAGGGACCAACTGTAGCACAGCATAATGCCTTCTTTCCAATTTCTGGGGCATTTTCTTCTCATGTCTTTGATCTTCTTTCTCATTTAAAATAATTAGCTTCACAAAAGCTTGTAGCCATTGTTATTTTTGTTATCAAAACTTTTCAGACATACAAAAAAAAAAGGAAAGTTAAAAGACTGTATAGTCACTAAATTCTATGCAAAGGGATGAGAGAAGAAAATGTCTCCACTCAGAGCATCTGCTAACGGTAAGAAAAGGATGGACTATGAAGCCATGCAGGAACAGCACTAAAGAAAGATGACACAGGGCCTTATGATCTGAGAGGTGAACACAGACCAAGCCCTACCAACATGGGTTTTATATTCTCTGCAGATCCTAGTTAGTGCAGAAATGAAAACAGCTCCACGCTTGAGAGTGAGGGAGAAGAATTGGGGGAGGGGACATATCTTTATCTTTATGCCTAGAATCTCCCTTGACTTTGAAAAGCTCATGTCTAGCATCAACCCAGGTATGGCTCCCTCTGTGTCCCACTGAGTTAAATTTCTACCTTGCAGGTCCATTTTACTGTGTAAGACCACTGTACGATTCATAAATATGAATATGGAAAGGTGAATTCCCACAAGCCTTTCTCCGTACATACTTTATAGCTAAATTACTTTGTATGAGTGTAAGCATGTGGTGAACGTTGGTCCTACAGCCTAGATATCTGCTGAATTGAGGACTCTACAGACCCAGACACATCCCAGGGGGAAAGAACACATGAACGAGGTGAAGTACAGACAACAGGTGAATGGTCACAGAAAGGAAGGCGTCTGCTTACACCAGCTCCACAGTCCTGGCTCACATAGAATGACCTCTCTCTCTCTCCTCCCTCCTTTCCTACCTTATAATTCACTTCTAAGCTTTGATCTAGGAATTGAAATTTCAATTTATATTTATCTTCCTTCATCAAATGCCAAGCTGTCTTCCTTCAATTACTCACGGTGTTAGTCAAAATACCTGACAAAATTAACTTAAAATTAAGAAAGATATATTTTGCCTAAGATCTTTGATGCTTCTTGTACAAGACTGGGTAAATCCATCACTCTCTGGTGGGCATCCTTGATGGGAATGGTGAGGACTGTGTGGGGAGCACAGTGCTCAGCTCATAGCCAGGAAACAAAAGAGGGAAAGGAAGAGACTAGGTTCCCAGATCCCCTTTAGGAACATACGTCCAGCGACCTGATCTCTTTCCTAGAGGTTCTAGCTTCTGAATGCCCTAATCACCTCCGGCGATGGTGCCTTACAGATCAGATCATGTGCCCTTAACACACAGCAGACACTCTATTTCAAACCACAGAATCTACCCCCATGGTTTTACAGTGCCACACTGAGAAATGAACTCATTCAGAGAACCACCAGTATGTCTTGTATGTGAGTTCTGCAGACTGGAGTTTCAGAGTAAGCGAGGAAAGGGAGGAAAGCCAACAGCACAGCGTTCTGCTCTGTTCGGGGCTTCTGTGAGCTGAGGTATGTACCTCCACCATGCCTGCACTCCCGCCATGGACTAAAAGCACCAAAGATACATCAGCTCAACTGTGGTTTTCCTCCTTTAAGCGGTTTTATTGGATGTTTTGTCAAAGAAATAGAAAAATTAACTCCCACAACCATGGAGCCATTGTATAGGTTACCCCAGAAAAGTTCTGCGAGAAGTCACGGCAGGGGGTGGGGCCACTGAGAAAAGAAGAGGTGAGGCGAAAACAAGGCCGGACACAGTATCAGTTTGGAAGGCTCGAAAGCTAGGAATCAATCAAGACCTAGAAAGAGTCGTTAGTAGACAGGGCATGCGGAAGCAATGTTTATGATAGTCCTGGGAGTGATAGTCCTGGCAGCACAGGGTCCCAGACCTTCCTTTTCCCATCTGAGGGTACTCAAAGGACACAAATGTCTACTCCTTGTAGTGCCCCCTAGGGTAACACATTCCAGATGTATTAGAAACTATTATAGTTCTCCGCCCAAGAAGAATGAGCATTAGAACAAAGGCAGCCTTTTTTCATGTCCCGAGAACCTTGTTTGTTTAAACCCTGCCAGGTTGAGAATACAGTGCCGTAAAACTTTCTAGTCTTGCTTTTAGAAAAATGGCAAAGGAAATGTATCAACTGATACCCTGGTTAAACTTTTCATTTCATAGCACAAAGTTGAAAGCCTTCAGTAAATTGTGCTAAGACAGTTTCCAGGAAGTAAATCCATTCATCATACAAGCTCTGTATTTGTTATAACACAAAAGCTTTGAATTCAGGTTAGGCTGGACCAAGAGGAGTCACAGACTCACATTGTGAAAATTTACTTTGCTTTTTGTCTTTAAATAAACTGTAACCTAAGGAATTGTTTATAAGCAGCCTAGGAATTTAAGAATAAGTTCCATAGGTCAGAAGTCCTCAAGCAACCTGAAATCACCAACCTGTCTGCGTCACACTGCTCCTGTTGTTTAAATGTAAGATAGAAAAGAGAGACATAGTGGCTGGTACACTGATTGAGTTAGAGCACAAGGGAGAAGGGGCTGTGCTTCCACTCTTAAGCCTCCAATGTAAATATGATATTGTTCTAGTAATGTTCAAGGCCAGTGGAATATAATGCAGAGGGTTGCTTAATTTTTGCTCATACAATAGAACACTAAGTACATAGGTTTAATTTATAAATGTTGAACACATAGACAAGTAACCCAAAGCAATTGTAAATGTTTATTAGGACATTCCTTTCAGTAATCAAAGGTCCTGATAAGGACAAGTAGTGAACTCTATTTTGTCACCCACATTAGTTGAACAGAAGTACTCCTCTGAGACTTGTGACCATCAATGAGTTTACGTAGGGAATATTTCCCAAAGTATTACTAGCGCATATAAAGCTACCCTAAAAGTCTGTTTCTCTGTAAAAAGGAAATAAAATTAGCACGGAATGTACACCTCCCAATGCAACAGCATCTCTTCTTTGTGCACATTAACTGACACCCCCTCTTCTGGTTGTAGACTGAGCTCTCCAAGTACAAACCAGCTCCTCTTTCTCTAAGGGCGCCTGTGTCATGCAATTCCCAAAGAGGCCGGAAGAGGGCAACGGATCTCCTGGAACTGGAGTTAGGGAGGGTTGTTGGAAGCCAGACTTGGGTCCTCTGCAAGAGCAGCCAGTGTTCTTAACTGCTGAGCCGCCTATTCATCCCCCTAAGATGTTATTTCTTACCCCTATTGCTGCTAATACCTCTACTTCTCTCTGAACTACTAACATTAAGATATCCCCAAGAGTAATTTACAGGTCACTTCTGCATAGTCAACACATAGTTGATAAAATTAAATAAATTACAGTCTCTTTGCTAACAACTTCTAGCCTTAAAAACGTCACATTCTTATATCAAATGCCATATTCAAAATTTTCATGTCAAACTTAACACCTTCCAGCTGAATTCTTATATCTATTTTCACAGGACCTGTTCTAAATAAGTCTTCTCTAGTTCCTACATGGACCATCCATCTTTCAAGTCAAAGTTTTTGAGTTATTCTTGACATTTTTACTCACTCTCCCATCCAAACTATCAGAAAATCTTGTTACAACCACCCTCAAAACAGGCAGAGAATCTCACTATTTTTTTTAATCCCCTCCATGCCAGAACCCATGCCATGACTTACCTATGCAATGCTAATTGGCTTTCCAGCTGGTCTCCCTAGGTGTTATATTTTCCATCTGCACTCTACACTGACACAACAGCCTGGGTGTTCACATTTGGTAATCCTCTGTTCAACCTCTCAGCTGTTCTCCATTTTTTTCTCATAGTAAAAGCTAAAGTCTGTACAGAAAACATACTGATCCTTCCCAGAGCTTGCATCTTTAATTTCATTTTGTTTCTCTTCCTCTTTCATTGTCCTCACTTGAACCACACAATCTTGCTCTGTCCTGGATACTGCAGCCACATGTATGCACCAGCTATTTCCTATACCACTACATCTTACCCCCAGATATTCACCTAGATCACCTTCACTTCCTGTGTCTTTACTCAGACAGCAAATTCTAAATGAAGTCTTCATTGACAGAAGACTTCATTTAGAATTACTCCATTTATTACTCCACAACTGCAATCTCAGACCTACACCATCAGTTCAAACCCTTTTCCCTTGCTGCATTATTTCCCATATATGTGTCACCATCAAAATATTATCTAATTCTCCCATTTATCATGTTATTTTCTTTTTATCATGTTATTTTCTACACCATTACTTGAAAATCTTTTTACCAACTGACTATTATTTCCTATGGTATCTGTCACCACCAAAACATTATATAATTCTCCCATTTATCATGTTATTTTCTAGTGTCTATTTACTACCAAAATATAAACTCCAGGAGAGTAAATGTTCTGTTTCTTCTTGTTCTGCAAAATTTTATCTTCAGTGTCTGAAATAGTGCCTAGTATAGAGTAGGTACCTAAATTAAATATGTTGAGTGACTTTAGAATGTGTCTCCTTTCCCATCCCAAAACTTCATTGGAATATCCTTTAAAAACAGAGATAGGGTGGAGAGATGCTCAGCAGTTAAGAGCACTAGCTGTTCTTGCAGAGGACCCAGAATTGATTCCCAGCACCCTCCTGGTGGCTAACAACCATATGGATCTGACACCCTCTTCTGATCCCTGTGCGTATTGCATGACATGGGTGTACTTACATACATGCAGTCAATACACTCATACACATGAAATAAAAACAGTAAACGAAATATTAAAACTAATAAACAGTATAATGTATATAATTACTATTTTACTAAGAGACCTGCAAAGTATTCACTTGCTGAGCCTCACACTGCTATTTAACATCTGGAAACAATAATCTTCTGATAGGAATTGTCATTCCAAAAATATCCTCATATTCAAATGCTGCTGAAGTTTTTATTTCTAATAAAAATACACAGGGTACCTTTAGATTATTAATATATCTATCATGTGTTTAAAATTCTACCTTAGAAGATATTTTAGATACTGAACAATTAACCTAATCCAGTGATGTTTCTGTTACACTGAGACTGTACATATTTAATATGTAGAAATTAACAGAATCTAATAATATAATTTAAGCCCTTTGAAGAAAGGGATATGTTGTACTTTTTGTAGCTCATAAGTTAAGACAGATTTTGTATATATTATAATGTCATTGAAATAAGTGTTAATATAAAGGACAAGTTCTGGGAAGATTGTAACTGTCAACATGTATGTTGAATATATGTGTATACATATTGAAGAAACAATCTGCCCAAGAATTTCTGGTGGTTGGTAATTGCAGATAAAGGTAACTGTGACTTAATTCCACAATATTAGGTACTCATTATTCATCAAGAATTATATGAAGCACTGAGATTTCAATAGCAAATTTTGGTAGTTTCAACATGTGTGTATAAATGTGTATACATATTGAAGAAACAATCTGCCCAAGAATTTCTGGTGGTTGGTAATTGCAGATAAAGGTAACTGTGTCTTAATTCCACAATATTAGGTACTCATTATTTATCAAGAATTATATGAAGCACTGAAGATTCAATAGCAAATTGAGTTAGTTGGCATATTTTCTCACACTAGCAGATCTAGTAAAGGAGATAGCATTTAAAACAGCATGTATAATAAATCAGAGACTTGGAGGTTGCAAGAGAATGCCCCACGAGTCTGTCTCACTTGGCCTGAAAATGTAACTTACTTGGCTTTCATTCCATGTTAATAATTTTGAATCTTTAAAACTTGAAATATATCATAAAACTTCAGACCTACTTGAAAAATCCTAAGAGATGGTAATTTTAGGCCTGTCCAGACCCCGCTGTGGAAATGACAGGCTGAGGTTGGGCGACAGCCTAATCTGAAGGGGCTCACCCTCCCTGGTTTGCGCTAGTTTCCGGCCACTTCCTGGACTCCTTCTTATTATCCTGTATGATGCCTGTGGGCCTTTGTGCTTACAAGTCTTTCAGAAAAAGTGGTTAATTATCAGAATCCAGTGAGAAATAAAATCCTGAAGCCTTGCTCAAAAAGCAGCAGACAGCTATTGCTTTTCTTCTTCAGTGGTGTTATTGCTGATCTGTCACAGTGGTTGGTAGCTTTAATTTGCTTTCTCATGTCACACTCCATTCGGCATACGGATGTGGGAGTCCAAGATCAAAGACCCAAGCCTGACTATGACTCTACGGTACCCACCCTTACCCTAGGGAAAAGGGAGTGGGAAACTCTATTGGGTGAGATAATGGTGGGAGGTCAGGCAGACACTAGCAAACTCATTCATAGGAGACTGTGAGGTAGAATTTACAAGTCGAGTCTCCAGATCCTGCCACAGGTTCCATTATCCTATTTGACTCCACTAAATAAGCAAATCCAAGCAAATCCATTAGGAATTTCAGTACAGTAACTCAGTCTGGTAAGCTCATAGTATTGAGTTCTCAGAGACTAGCCATCTACACTGATTTCAGGAAAGGCACACTAAAGATTGAGACAGAGAGGCCACCATTGAAGACCTGCTATTGAAAAGCACAAGGTAAATTCTTCAGTTTTCTGTGTCTGAGAAATGGGTTCGGCACAGTGAGGAAAGGGAACATGCCACAGACAGGTGGGGGATGAAGAATATGAAGGCTTGAAAATAAGAAGAGAGCTTAGCAAGCACAGGATGCATGACCCGCTGCTGAGGCCCAGCTCCTTAAAACACCCAGGGCGCACACACCGGCAGGCCAAACCGTGTGCAAAGCTCTTGAGGTTTAGGCATTCCTTCTTCCAGCATATGTGCTAAGAGCTCTGGAATCTTCCTGACTTTTCTACAGGATCAGAGTCCCCTCTCAGAGTGCTACATACCAGCTCTGCGATTTTAGATACGAATTTAATCCCATCTAGGAAATGGGGATCAAGGCTGAGTCTGCTCCACAGTCATGATGAGGAGGACAGGGTAAGAGCCTTGGCAACAAGTAGCACAGGACATGCTAGCACAGTAGTGTGAGCCCTGAAGGTGATTCTTACTGCTCTTCAGACACCAGTCACTGACATTCGAGCTGTGCTCTTTTTTCCTCTTTGCTGTTCCCTAAACATAGTAGAGCATAACCATCATGCTCCAAACCTCTCTATTGTTATTCTTTCTGTACTTTTCTTTCTCTACAGTTTAAATTCTATTTTCTTTCATCTATGTATCTATCTATGTATCTATCATCATCATCATCATCATCATCATCATCATCATCTATATGCTAATGCTCCACAAATATATTCTCCACATCTCATTAATTTTTATCATTTATTTGTACATGTTTGTCTATGCAGGTATGTATGTACTTCTGTGTAGGTACCAGAGGACAATTTTGGATGGCATCTTTAAGAATGCCGTCTATCTCTTTCAGACAAGGAGAACTCATTGATCTAAATAAAGCTCAACAAGTAGGGCAGACTGGTTGGCCACTGAGCAACAGAAATCTTCCTATCTTTACACAGTGCAGGGATCACAACTGTGTACCACTATGACTGACACTTTTATATTGGTTCTAGGGAGCCTGTTCAAGTCCCCATGCTGCAAGGAAAGTACTGTACTGACTAATCCAACTGGCCAGCCCATTCGCATTTTTCTTCGGAGACAGTGTTTCACTATAAGATCCTAGCTGGCTTTAAAATCACTATGTAGATCAAGTTGGCCTCAAACGTTCATCAGTCTTCCTACTTCTCTCATGCACTCTAGAGCTACATTATAAATGTGAGCCACTGCATACAGCTCTTACTTGTCCTTGTCATTTATCTTTTCTGATTATTTGATAATTTCATCCATGTACATAACAAAATATGATCATAGCTATCCTTCTCTTCAAACTAAAACAAATGTAGAGAGTCTCTTCCTAATCTAGACAACAAAGATAAATATACTCCAAATGTCTAATAATCTAGAGATTTGGGTATAATCTCTGATAACTAGGCTCTTCTTTCAATAATTTGTTGATAATGGCTGATAAATGACTAGAAAGTTCCCTGGTAGTTGCTGGATAATTATGATATCCAGAGACAACCGTAGATAAGCACGTGGCTACTACAGAGAATCCTCAGATCCCAGGAGGAAATGTGAAATGCTCTTTACATGTTAAAACAGGAAAAGCCACCCTCCTCTTCCATAAGGCTTCATATATGTACTGTTTTTAAGTGCAGTGAATAATTAATTTTCTGTTCTTTAATTATTTTAGATGCATAGTCAGCTAATCTGGGCAAACAAAGCTAAAATATAGGATGTAGAAGTGATTTGATTATACTCCAAATTTCTAATAATCTAGAGATTGGGGTGCAATCTCTGATAACTAGGATCTTCTTTCAATAATCTGTTGATAATTGCTGATAAATGACTAATGTTCCTCAGGACACGAGAAATAAATTCCAAACAGTGATAAGTGATTTATTTGATGGATGCTTACCTTCTGTGAAAGGGGAAGGAAAGCTGACCTAGAGTCAGGATGGCTTTATCAATGGAAACTATGAAGAACTCCATCTGTTTTTTAAAAGGCTAGTGGCTGAGCACATTAAGAAAAATAATTCAGTGGCATTGCATATTTGGCTTTTTTTTTTTTTTGGTATTTTTGAGACAGGGTCTCCCTTTAGTCCCAGCTGGCCTGGAGCTTGCTCTGTAGACCAGGCTGGCCTTGAACTCACAGAGATCCACCTGCCTCTGCCTCCCAAGTGCTAGGATTAAAGGCACATGCCACCACACCCGGCCCACGTGTATTTGTCTTTTACTCATGATGTGCTTGGGCAGGATGGAGTAATGTAGACCGTGAGATGATTTCAGTGGTTGACTATACAACTGAGTCAAGAAACATACTCAAAGCTCAGGATCAACAAGCATATCTGACAGTACACAGCTATTTTTGGTACTGTGACAGAGGAACTGTATTTAGTTCTATTTTCCCATCATTTTTATCAATTACTTGTAAAATGGAAAGAAATGTGTATAAAATAAACCCAAGTGGGACACTATGTATGATAAATGAAAGAAAAAAATATTTATTAGAGTGGATTTAAAAGTGTTTTATATTACAGTCATGAGTGTATTCATCTATCTCCTCAGCAGCTTCAAGATGAGTCATCTTAATCTCTGAAAGCTGCTAATATTTCACAGTGTGTAGGATATAGTACACCTAAATGTTGCTTAAATCTTGGGAAAGCATGAATAATAAGCCAGTGTAATAAGGTTTATGGATACCTTTAGAATTCCTAATAAAATATGGCTGCCAAAGTCGCTGATAGGAGCTTAAATATCATTAATATCAGTAATAAACAAATGCAGCGAGGCCATCCTCCTGGCTTACTCTGTGTGACTGACGACACTGTGGTCGTGTCAATGCTTAATTCTCAGGACAGCCAAGACAAATGAGTAAAGATTGTAAGAAAGAAAGTATCTGGTGTGCTTTGAGCTCTTCCTTTGGAAAAATGGCCCCAAAAGTGACAATTCAAAAAGGACATGGGGCTGGAGAGATAGCCTAGCAGTTAAGAGCATCTACTGCTCTTGCAGAGGACCCGGGTTTGATCCCCAGCACCCATATGGCGGCTAAGAACCGTCTGTAACTCCAATTCCAGGAGAACTCCAGTTCCAGGGGAATCCAAGACCCTCTTCTGACCTCTGTGGCATTGCACGACACGGGTGCACAGATCTACATGCAGACAGTACATTCATACACATACAAAAAAATAAATAAAATTAAAAACAACAACAGCGGAAACAAAAAGGACATGACAATTGTTTTCAGACTTAAGTTTGGCTTAGCTTGGGAGAAGGAAAGGAAAATTGTTCTGTTTATTGCAAAGGATTACATCTAGGCCGGTGGGCAAAATTAAAGAAAATATATTTGGATCAATGTCTGCAGTGTGCGTCACTGGAAAGTAAAAATGGTTTTCTATAACTAGAATTGTGTATTGCAGGCTAGGCAAGAATTGGTAGAGATATTGCAGGTAAGCTTCTTAACATAATTCAGAAGGTTTAATTGCATAATCGTTAAGTTCACAACAAAATTTAAGATTTTAATATTCACTGATTTAATCTTTGAGTTCTCCATTTATTATGAAATTGAAGGCATGTGGAGCTACAAGAGAGCAGATGTCCACAATTGTGTTTGCTTGTAATGAAAATAAAAGAACAATCTGTATCTGTTAGACACATTCATGCACACACACAAATACACACACACACACACACACACACACCACAAATACAGCAGACATTTGGAATAACTATTCCATTATTTGAGTCAAAACAATAGAGAAAGTTTTACTTCCTTTAGTATTATTTAGATTCATACTGAAAACAATTATAAAACAAGTCAAACGCCACTACAAAGTCCTAGTTCTAAAGCAAAATAACCCAGCAAAAATTCACAATAATATAAATGTAAAAATGTATTATTAAAACAATACACTGTAAAAAGATAAAAATACTCAGAGAAAGAAATATGTGCAGCTATTAGAAGAACCTAGGAAATGAAGTGAGGATTGTGACATCCTACAGATCACCTGTGCAACCCTGCTAAATCCACATCAGCAAAACATGCAATTTAAATCTAGATTATAAAACAAAGAAGGAAAATGAAAGATGATATGGATAATAAAGTGAAAATAATAAGTGCACACTACCAGGATGCAGCTTAGCTACAATCAGGAGGAGCAGCAACTTCTTTCTGGTTTTAGATTACGTCCACGCGGGGCCTCACACTCACATCAGAATGATGCAGCAAGACTCACACAGGACTTACATGCCAAATATGTTTACATCTTATGATTTAGGGAGTTTTAATTTTGTATGAGTGTTGTGTATGTACGTATGTGCACGTAGGTGTGCAATGGTTGTGGAAGCCAGAAGAGGGAGTCAGACCCCCTGGAACTGGAGTTATGAATGGTTGCTAATCATCATGTGGGTGCTGGGAATCAAAGAACAATAGCCTCAAGATTTACTTTAATTATAGTTAAAGGGTTCTGATACAATAAAAGATATAGATAAGTTGTATGATTTCAAATATTCCAGGGATTTATTTTCATCACTGGGATGTTTGAGGAGTTCCAAAATGTAGCAGTATTTGGCCTCCCATATTTAGGTGGTAGATAATGTGTATGGAAAATCAGTTAATTGATAAAGCGAGTCACTCTCTTTTGGACTCCACTGACTGAGTTAATGTTCTCAATCACAGCTGACTTGAGCTCACAGTTGATAGTCAATGTGTTTTCAATTAAAGAAAGTTGAAACACACTATTTATGGCATAGTTATGATAAACTTTCCTTTTGATTCATGTACAATTAAGAGACTTACTAGATTCAAGATGGGCGTGATGGTGCACGCCTTTAATCCTAGCACTTGGGAGGCAGAGGCAGGTGGATCGTTATGAGTTCAAGGCCAGCCTGGTCTACAGAGCGAATTCCAGGACAGCCCGAGCTACAGGGAGACCCTGTCTCAAAAAGACCAAAAAAAAAAAAAAAAAAAAGGAGAGAGAGACTTACTAGATTCATTAACTATTAAAATGAATATTATAAAACAATTAAATCTCCACAGTTAAGAGGTATGAATCAGGTGTCAACATTGAGAGTATTAGCTGTTCACTTATGTAAATGTGCAACAGAGAAAAATGGACCAGCAACATAAGACAGCTCTAAAAAAATGCTACTGTGTCCAATGTAAGTTATGGAAGTTTCTTGTGTCAATCAAATGAGTAAAGATGGATCCTTTACATAATTAAACTCATGCTGAACTATGAGTAATGGAATGCAAAGAAAACAAACGGGAAAAAGTAATTTTATAAATGTCCATCCATACCTCATTATGCCTTGTTTTCTTAAAGAAAATAAAGAATATATTTCAGAAGACAAGGTTGGAGAACTGCTTTTTAATTCCCTCCAAACACTAGATACCCAGCAAAAATGTGAGCTCGACTTTAACAAAATTTCCTATGCTGATAAAGATATGCAGCATTGGTTTGTGCTATTATTAACCAAATTAACAAAAATAGTCAAACTATTCATAGGGATACAATTAGAGTTAAAATTTTTATATGACATACTTTTGAATGGAGTTACCTATCATCTACCTATGTTCTATCTATTTATGATCTATCAGTGATCTATCAATCAACCTATCTATCTATCCATCTAATCTATCTTTCTGCATGTCTCTACCCAGTCCCTTATTTTATTTTTTAATTTAATTTATTTTTATGTATATGAATGTACTGTCTGCATGTAGGTTTGTGCACCCATGTCATGCAATGCAGTGGAAGTCAGAAGAGGGTGTCAGATTCCCCTGGAACTGGAATTAAAGATGGTTCTCANACATGTCTGGAAAACCACAACCCTTGCGAGAATACTTGAAGCAATTCAAAGAACAGAAAAAAGGAGCAACCAACCCCAGGCAACCTAGAACGGAGAAATCATAAAAGACATCAACGCAGAAGTAGAAAACCAAAACAAAAAAAAAAAACAAAAAAATAATAAAAAAAAGGAAGGAAAAAAAAAAACAAAACTAAATTAATGGACTAATTCCCCAAACAAAAGACATAGACCTGGAAGATTGGAATACTAGGAAACAGAATCCATCGATTGCTGTCTCCAAAGCAAACACATCTGCACCTCTCGGACAGGCACCACCTTAAATGTGAATCAGGGCTGGAAAAAAAATATTCCAAGCAAACTGACCAAAAAGAAAGCAGGTGTTCATTTTTAATATCGGAATTAAAATAGAATTCAAAGTACAAGAAATCAGAGAGGACAACAGAGCCCATTACCATTTTCATCAAAGGAACAATACCACAAGACGATTTCACAATCATGAACATAATGCACCCCACAATTCTGGTTGCACCAAACACTTTAAAAGACAATTCTCCAGGACCACAAGTCACAGACTAACCCCAGCACACTCAAAGTGGGAGATTTTCAATACCCCACTGCGTCCTTGGATAGGTCAAATACGGACAAAAAAAATAAACGAGAGACATCTGAATGAACGATATGATACACCAATGGACTCATAGACCCCTCTTCGCACGATTCCATCCAAATACCAGAGAATACACATCTACTCCGCCACCCCACGGACACATTTCCCAAGACGACCACATCCTGGGACACAGAAGAAACTTTCACAAATACAAAAGATTGAGAATTAATTTCATGGCCAATCCTGTCAGCCCACAGGCAATGAGCTCAACATCAACACCAGGACAAGCCCTCCTTGCTACAAGAACACATGGAGACTAAAAACACATCTTGAATAATGAAAGGGTCCAAGGAAGGAAAAAAAGGAACTAACAAAACATTCCTGGAATTAATGGACAATGACTAACACAACACAACAAACCTATGGGACACCTTAAAAGCGTCCTAGAGGGAAAATTTATAGCCTATGGGCTGCCTACATTAAAGAAAACAGAAAAAAAAAAAAGGACAAGTGAATGATCCTAACACTAGTCAGCATTAACTAAAGCATCTTGAGCGGACACACAAAAAAAAAAAGAAAAAAAACGAAGAAGAAATAACAAACAATCAGAGCAGAAATCAATGAAATAGAACACAAGAAACAATTACAAAAAATCAATGAAGCCAAAAGCTGTTCTTTGAAAAAAATAATAAGACTACGACCGACCTCTAGCCCAGTTACAAAAAGAAAGAAGGAAACAACTCCAATAATCAATCTTGTGCTGAAAGTGGAAATATTCACAACGGACAGGAAAAGATCAAAGCACAAAATTATATGGGACTATACAAAGAAACCATATTCTACCAAGTTTGAAATCAGAGCAGAAATGGTTGATATATCTGAAATCCTGGGGCATCACCAAAGCCTTGGCCAAGAGGAGCCCGCAGCTTAAACAGACCCTAACATATGAAGAAATAAGGATGTCGTTAGAGCCTCCAATTCTAAAAAAATCCCAGGCCCAGACGGTCTCCCGCAGAATTCTATAAAAACATTTCAAAAAGACCTACACCATTATTCTGAAACTGTTTAGAGTATACAATCAGACGGGGAATTCTCCAAATTCCTTATGAAGCCAACATCACTCTATGTACAAAACCAGGCAAGAAGATACAACTAACAAGGGAGAATTATAGACCCATCCCCCTCATGAACACAGATGCCAAACATTCTAAACAAGATACTTGGCAATGCATCAAAGACCTCACATCAAGAAGATGTCATCCATATGCACAAGTTGGATTCATACCAGAGATTTGCAGGGGTGGTTCAAATACAAACATCAAAAACACGTCATCAAACACATAAATGGAACACAAGACAAAAACCACCCATCTCATTCAATGGATGCTGAAAAAAGCCTTTGCGACAAGATTCCAGCATCCCTTCATGTTTAAAGTCCTAGCAGAGTAATTGGTATGGAGGGATATTCCTCAATGTATCAAAGCCATATACCGGAAACCCCCAGCCAATATCATCCTCAAAGGGGGAAATGCAGAACATTCCCTTTAAAGGGAGGAACCCGGCAAAGGTGCCCCTATCCCCACTCCTCTCACATATCGTGCTTTAAACACTTGCTCGAGCAATAAGGCAAGAAAGAAAGGATGATAAAGGGTACTAATTGGAAATGAGGAAGCAAACTGATCCTATTTGGCGGAGGATATGATTGTTGTGACGTAAGGATGCAAAAACCCTTATCCAGAGAAACCCTAGAACGATTAACACTGCTGCAGCACAAGGGGACGGATGACAAATAACTTAGGAAAATGCAATGGCCTTGAGGCTTTGGACACCAACAAACCAGCAACTGGAGAAAGTAATTCAAAGAGATCCTCGCAAATCAAAACTAAGATTACGGGAAACAACCGAACCAAATAGATTGACCAAAGACCCGACAACAAAAATTTAAACCGTTTGAAAGAAGAATTCGGCAGATACAGAAGAGGGAACAACCTCCTCCAGCTCAGGATTGTGGGAAATAACATGTGGAAAATAGTCCATTTACCAAACAGTGTTTAGAGGTAAGGCAATGCCCAATGAAAATCCCCAACGAGGTTGCTTTCACAGGCTGTGGAAAACCAAAAGTCCTTAGTATCAATGGGAAAAAATAAAAACAAGACCCCAATAGCTAACTCAATCCTGAGTGTAAAAGATCTACACAGGAGGATCTCTATACCAATTTTAAACTATACTCAAGGGCTATAGTCATAAAAACACAGCTGGTACTGGGCACAACAAAAGAACGACCTGTTGGACCAATGGAACAAAACCGAAGATCCACAATCTGAGCAATATACAATTTTTCCACCATCTAATATTTGACAAGGGGCAAGAACCACATGAGAGAAAAGAGCATCTTCAGCAAGTTTTGGGTGTTGGCAAAAAACGGATCACCACTTTAGAAGAATGAAATTAAAAACCATACCTTCCACCCTGTACAAAAAGTCAACTCCAGCGGATTAAGACCTCAGTGAAACCCCAAACTCTGAAGGTGATAGAAGAACAAAGTTGGCAGCGACTACAAAACTAGGCGTAGGGAAAAGACTTTCCTAAACCAGGCCCGCAGCTGCACAAGAATTCAGGCGGACAATTGGACAAATGGGATCTCATCAACTCAAAAGCTTTGTACATACAAAAGAAAACAATCACAAGGAGTGAAGAGAATCCCACAGAAATGTGAGGAAACCTATTGCCGCATACCACTTGACAAAGCATATGATTTCCAGACATATATAAACACTCAAAAAAACAAAGAAAAAAAAAACAAATGGACCTGCTCAAATCGATGGAGCACAGAACTGAACCAGAGACTTCACAATTGGGGCATTAGAGATGTCGAAGAATACACCTCAAGACTGCTCAACATCACCACTCTTAAGGATATGCAAATGAAGAAACCACTTTAAGATATCATTTATCTCAATAAGATGGATAGATCAAAGCAAAACAAATGAACCAAGTGCTGGAGCGGTTGTGGGAAAAGGGGAAACACTCATCACTGCTGGTGGAATGTAACTATACGACACTATGGAAAGCAGTGTGGCTAAACCCTTGGAGACTTGGTAATGTAACTTGCCACCCGACCCAGCCATACCAATCTTGGGCATGTACCCTCAAGACTTACGCCACCACAGAGTACATGCACGGCCATGTTTATTGCCGCTCTCTTCACAATAGCAAGGAGCGTCACAACCTAAATGCCCTCAACTGATCGAGTGGATAGAGACAAATGTGGTACTCTACACAAATGGCACTTCTATGCAGCAGTAACATAAGGACGACATCCGAGCTTTGCAGGAAAATGGCTGGAGCTAGAGGGACATCATGCTGAGTTAGTAACACAGTCCCAGAAAAACAAACGATGAAAAAATCCTTACTGTGATACATATCCCCAATAACCCCCAAAAAAAAGTGTAAGTATTTCTTGTGTAGGGCCCCTGAGCTTTTGTACAAAGCAGTTGGGCATAATGCATTTTTGAAAAACTAACAACAACAACAGAAAATACTGCATCAAGAACTGACTAAACATCAGTGAAACTTCTGCTCAAAACAGTCAAATCCCCATTGGAAAATATTGAGAATGACTAAGAGATGGAAAGCATGTTTGGCAGAGATAGCACGAGCTCGGAGGGGTGGGGAATGGAGCGGGAACATGAGGGTCTAGATTTGTTTAAAAATAAATAATAAATTTATGTGAAAAAAAAAATTAGTGGTGCATGCCTTTAATCCTAGCACTTGGGGCAGAGGCAAGGCGGATCTTTGTGAGTTCAAGGCCAGCCTGGGTTACAGAGTGAGTTCCAGGACATCTGGGGCTACGGAGACACTGTCTCAAAGACACAAAAAAAATTAGATTTTATTTATGAGTCGTTTTGCATCCTGTATTGTAAAACATCTATGAATACATAACATGTATGTAAATACATCTATGCATACAATGCCCATGGACGCCAGAAGAAGGGGTCAATCCAAAACTGGAATTTGGACCAGCAGTTAATTGCATGTGGGATCTTATAACACCGGTCCTCTACAAGAACAACCAGTGCTTCTTAACCACTGAGCAGCCTCTCCAGCCCCTAATGCTCTGATAACTCTTTGAAATCCTATGATGCTTCACCCTTAGAACACTGATAAAAAGTGTCACCTGTATTAAGACTGTAAAATTGATTTTCCCCCCCCAAAAAAGGATGTGAAATTTGCCCTGTGTGGTGGCACACGCCTTTAATCCTAGCACTTGGGAGGCAAGGCGGCAGATCTGTGGGTTCAAGCCAGCCATGTCTACATGTGAGTTCCAGTGACAGCTGGAACAAGCTATAGGTAGACCTTGAACTCACAGAGATCCCCCTGCTCTGCCTCTCCTAGTGCTAGGCTTAAAGGCGTGTGCCACCATGCCTGGCTCAACTTACACATTTAACATGGTTAATGTAGTAAATGTTATGTATATGTTACCACAATAAAGAATTTCTAATATAGGTGGTACCCATGCTTTAATAATGGTGGCGTTGCCTTTAATCCCAGAACTGGAGGGCAGAGACTGATCTCTGTGAGAACAAGGCCAGCCTGGTCTACACCGAGATATGAAAAATACATTACTGTAAATTTTACTTTTTGTTCTTTTAAAATATTATTTTCTGTTTGAGTGCATTTGCCTGGCATATATCTGAGTGCCTGCATGTTGTAAAATGCCTCTTAGAAGTCAGAGAGGGTGTTAATCGTTACCCGTAACTTGAATTACAAATGTTTGGCACTATGTCGGGGCTGAGATTTGAACCCAGTCTCTCTGCAAGCGCAGCCAGTGCTTTATCCCACACAGCCATACAAAACCAAACTCCTTTTGTGGTCTTTTTGAAACAAGATCTCTCTATAGTCCCAGCTGACCTACGAACTTGGTATGTAGACCAGACTGGCTTTGATCTCACAGAGTTAACTGCCTCTGCCTCCTGGTGCTGAATTAAGGTGTGTGCTACCATGCCTGGTTAGATCTTTGGTTTTTCCCCCTCTTTTTTTGTTTATTTTTTAAGGGATTACAATATAACACAGAGTTGTTTTCAGATAACATGATGTTACTCAGTTTGCCATACAATTAGGTAATTGGTCATTTTTTTAAGTGAGCCAAATTATAAGAATAAGCACTGAATGTAGTAACATTCATGTAAAACAATTTTCAAGATCTATGTCCAAATTTGAACAACCCAAGTTCCCATAGTCCAGTTGGAGATGCTTGTATGCACAGGCATGTGATCATTAGGTGTCCAGTCTATATTGCTGATAGTCTCTGATTCACCCCCCAATCTCTCTGCAGCCCTTACTTCCACCACCCCTCCTCTTCTGCAATTTGTTCCCTAGGCTTTGGGAAAGGGGCACAATGATGAGAAGCAAAAAACAGTCCATTTTCTCTGGAGATGTCATTTGGACTCCAGTCTGTTCAGGTTGTTTCCCTTCATGGTTGACAAACTTATCCAGTGATACTTTTTTAGTCATACTAACAAAGCACAAGCAATTTGGATGTACAGGCATTTAAAAGCATTACTAATTATTCGCAAGCTAAGCTGTGAGCCTAGACACAGATGCTTGGATGGTGTGCTAATCCACAAACTGTGGTTCTCTATAAAGGTGACCAGTTCTTATTGTGGGCTTATAACATCTCTAACCACTAGAGGCCATAAGCTTGTGGCATCCGCTGTGAGTTATTCTCCAAGGAGAGAGCTAATAGCCAATTAGATTTGGGATATATATATAGAACATGGCTGCCCACTGTTGCCACAGTATCTCCAGCTGTTGAGGTGTTAGCTGGATACTGATGGAGGAGTCTTGCTTGTTCTAAGGAGACCAATATTTTGCTGTATTGCTTTGTTGGCCTTTGGTATGCTCTCTGGCATTTCAGAGGCCAGTTGTACATTAGCAAATGACTCATCAAACATTTTTAATGCTACACCAGGTCTTCGACAACAGGGACTACTGCTTTTTTCCTTGCTATATCCCATTTATGGCAAAAGGCCTTATCTAATTTGGGGGGTTTGAATCCCCTAGCAACATCTCCTAGGCAGAATATATTCTATTGCTGATATCAGGCTTTCCTGTACTATATTTGCTTTTTTATGTGCTGATACAGACCTCTAGCAAAATGCTCATATTGTGCTCAATTATGGATTATATTTATAGACTTCTCACTTCTTATGACAAAAACAAAAATTTATTAAATAAAGGCCTTGATGAAATTCAACTTTGACTATAGGCAAGGAGAAATAAAAGTTGTGTATATTAGGAATCTGAGCCAATTGATGAGAATATCATAGCTGGCTTCTCAATAAGTGTTCTAATGATATTTTCTCCAGATGCTTCTCTTCAGGGATAATGTGTTGCCTTATCTTGATTTGTAATAAAAACCTACAGTGATACTCACCGTCTTTTCAGGATAGGGTGTGGGCCAATGTGGGGAGGAGCCTGAACTGCATCATAGCTGCTGTGGACAAGCTGATTGGGAGAGAAGGTAGCAGTGAAGAAGGTGCTGGTGGCGGCAGTGGCAAAGATGGAGAAAAGGACCCTGCGCTAGAAGATTCCATTGCATCTCACCCAAGGGGTAAGGAATCATTTTCCCAGTCATTGACTGAAAAAAGAAACTGAGAACATCATGATAAAATGAGAGAGAAAGCAAGGAGTCCATAATGTCTGTGATGAAAGTGCTGATGGGAGACCCTTCCCGTGCCCTGGCATGGGTGATGGAGTGCTGTTTATCAAATAATACTCACTTTATTTCAGAACTGCTCACCATGCCCGTATTATTTCTCTTGACAGAAAAACAAGCTTCCTGAAAGAAAAGTTTCCTATTAGAATCTGACGTAGTTTTATCTACTTTTACACATGGTCAATATTTTGGTAGAAAGATAACAAATGTACTCTAAAGTCTTAGAGATTTTTATGGCTCTCAGGATATGGTTTGCTTCACAGTTCCTGAACAGGATAAAGATGTGATGTAGTGTTGTCTTATTCTGAAGAATACGTTGTAAGTCTAAAAACATAGGAGTCGGAACTAACTGTTGAAGACAATTTTTGTCCATTATTTCTGCTTTCACATCACAATGCTAATTTTCACTGCAGCCACAGGTGTAAAGGCCTATTCATATATATGACAAAATTGATATAGTATATATATATATATATTAATATATATCTATATATTATGACGGGCTGGGCTGGAGAGTGTGCCTAGTTGGTTAAGAGCCCAACACTCTTGCAGACGACCCAGCTTTGATTCCCAGCACCCACTGGGCGGCACAACAGATATATATATATATATATATATATATATATATATATATATATATATTCACATTTTGTCATATATATGAATATGCCTTTACATACCTGTCTGCATGAAAATGTAGCATTGTGATGTGATAACAGAATAATAATGGACAAACATTGTCTTCAACAGTTAGTTCGACTCCTATGTTTTTAGACTTACAACGTATTCTTCAGAATAAGACAAGCACTACATCACATCTTTATCCTGTTCAGGAACTGTGAAGCAAACCATATCCTGAGAGCCATAAAAATCTCTAAGACTTTAGAGTACATTTGTTATCTTTCTACCAAAATATTGACCATGTGTAAAAGTAGATAAAACTACGTCAGATTCTAATAGGAAACTTTTCTTTCAGGAAGCTTTTTTCTGTAGCAAGAGGAAAAATACGGGGCATGGTGAGCAGTTCTGAAATTATAAGTGAGATTTGATTTGATAAACAGCACTCCATCACCCATGCCAGGGCACGGGAAGGGTCTCCCATCAGCACTTTCATCACAGACATTATGGACTCCTTGCTTTCTCTCTCATTTTATCATGATGTTCTCAGTTTCTTTTTTCAGTCAATGACTGGGAAAATGATTCCTTACCCCTTGGGTGAGATGCAATGGAATCTTCTAGCGCAGGGTCCTTTTCTCCATCTTTGCCACTGCCGCCACCAGCACCTTCTTCACTGCTACCTTCTCTCCCAATCAGCTTGTCCACAGCAGCTATGATGCAGTTCAGGCTCCTCCCCACATTGGCCCACACCCTATCCTGAAAAGACGGTGAGTATCACTGTAGGTTTTTATTACAAATCAAGATAAGGCAACACATTATCCCTGAAGAGAAGCATCTGGAGAAAATATCATTAGAACACTTATTGAGAAGCCAGCTATGATATTCTCATCAATTGGCTCAGATTCCTAATATACACAACTTTTATTTCTCCTTGCTATAGTCAAAGTTGAATTTCATCAAGCCTTTATTTAATATAATATTTTTGTTTTGTCATAAAGAAGTGAAGGAATTCTATATAATATTAATCCATAATTGAGCACAAGTTATGACATTTTGCTAGAGGTATCTGTTTTATCAGCACAATTAAAAAGCAAATATATTAGTACAGGAAAGCTCTGATATCAGCAATGAATTATTCTGCCTAGGAGATGTTGGCTAGGGGATTCAAACCCCCCCAAATTATAAAGGCCTTTTGCCTATAAGTGGGATATATGCAAGGAAAAAGGCAGTAAGTCCCTGTTGTCGAAGACCTGGTGTGAGCATGAAAAAATGTTATGAGACGTCACTTGCTAATGTACAACTGGCCTCTGAAATGCCAGAGAGCATTACCAAAGGCCACTAAAGCAATACAGCAAAATATTGGTCTCCTTGAGACAAGCAAGACTCCTCCATCAGTATCAGCTACACCTCAACAGCCTGGAGATACTGTGCAACAGTGGCAGCCATGTATCTATATATATATCCCAAATCTAATTGGCTATTAGCTCTCTCCTTGGAAGAATAACTCACAGCGGATGCCACAAGCTTATGTCCTCTAGTGGTTAGGAGATGTTATAAGCCACAATAAGAACTTGTCACCCTTTATAGAGAAACCACAGTTTGTGGATTAGCACACCATCCAAGCATCTGTGTCTATGCTCACAGCTTAGCTTGCCGTAATAATTAGTACTGCTTAAATGCCTGTACATCCAATTGCTTGTGCTTTGTTAGTATGACTAAAAAGGTATCACTGGATAAGTTGTCAACCCATGAAGGGAAACAACCTGAACAGACTAGAGTCCAAAATGACATCTCCAGAGAAAATAGACTGTTTTGCTTCTCAATCACTTGTGCCCCTTTCCCAAAGCCTAGGGAACAAATTGCAGAAGAGGAGGTGTGGTGGAATGTAAGGGCTGCAGAGAGATTGGGGTGAATCATGAGACTACAGCAATATAGACTGGACACCTAATTGATCAACATGCCTGTGCATACAAGCATCTCCAACTGGACTATGGGAACCTTGGGTTGTTCAAAATTTGGACATAGATACTTGCAAATTGGTTTTACATGAATGTTACTTACATTCATTGCTTACGCTTAATAATTTGGCTCACTTAAAAAAATGCACCAATTACCTAATTGTATGGCAAACTGAGTAACATCAATGTTATCTGAAAACAACTCTGTTATTATATTGTAGAATCCCTTAAAAAATAAACAAATAAAAGAGGGGGGAAAAACCAAAGATCTAACCAGGCATGGTAGCACACACCTTTAATGCCAGCACTCAGGAGGCAGAGGCAGGTGAATCTCTGTGAGATCAAAGCCAGTCTGGTCTACATACCAAGTTCTAGGTCAGCTGGGACTATAGAGAGATCTTGTTTCAAAAAGACCACAAAAGGGAGTTTGTTTATATGGCTGTGTGGATAAAAGCACTGGCTGCTCTTGCAGAGGACCTGGGTTCAAATCTCAGCCCCGACATAGTGCCAAACATTTGTAATTCCAGTTACGGGGAATCTAACACCCTCTTCTGACTTCTAGAGGCATTTTACAACATGCATGCACTCAGATATATGCAGGCAATGCACTCAAACATATAAAATAATATTTTTAAAAGAACAAAAAAGTAAAATTACAGTAATGTATTTTTCATATCTCTGTGTAGACCAGGCTGGCCTTGTTCTCACAGAGATCAGTCTCTGCCTCTCCAGTTCTGGGATTAAAGGCATACGCCACCATTATTAAAGCATGGGTACCACCTATATTAGAAATTCTTTATTGTGGTAACATATACATAACATTTACTACATTAACCATGTTAAATGTGTAATTGTAGCCAGGCATGGTGGCACACGCCTTTAATCCTAGCACTAGGGAGGCAGAGGCAGGGGGATCTCTGTGAGTTCAAGGGTCTACCTATAGCTCCAGCTGTCCTGGATTTCACTATGTAGACAAGGCTGGCCTTGAACTCACAGAGATCTGCCTGCCTCTGCCTCCCAAGTGCTAGGATTAAAGGCGTGTGCCACCACACAGGGCAAATTTCACATTTCTTTTTTGGGGGGGGAACATCAATTTTACAGTCTTAATACAGGTGACACTTTTTATCAGTGTTCTAAGGGTGAAGCATCAGTAGGATTCTAAAGAGTTATCAGAGCTTAGGGGCTGGAGGGCTGGCTCAGTGGTTAAGAGCACTGGTTGTTCTTGTAGAGGACCTGGGTTCATGAAGATCCCAGCATTAATGCGGTGGCTAACAAATGTCCATAGCTCCAGATCCAAAGGATTTGATGCCTTCTTCTGGCGTCCATGGGCATTGTATGCATAGATGTATTTACATACATGTATGTATTCATAGATGTATTTACATACATGTATGCAAAACACTCATATACATAAAATACTAATTTTTTTGGTCTTTTTGAGACAGTGTCTCCCCGTAGCCCCAGATGTCCTGGAACTCACTCTGTAGACCAGGCTGGCCTTGAACTCACAAAGATCCGCCTGCCTCTGCCTCCCAAGTGCTAGGATTAAAGGCATGCNTGGTTGGTTTCTTTTTCTTTTTCAGCATGGGATCTTTTCAGTGTTTCTACTTCCTTCCGGAGCTTGTCATTCTCTCTCTCTCGGTCCTCATTCTCTTTTCTTAGTTCTTTAATTTGTTCTTTATGATCTTGTAGTTCTTTAAGTATGTTCCCAATTGTGTTTCTGATGTCTGTGTCCTGGGGCATCCCTGGAGGGATCCCACTGCAGGAGTCGTCCATAGGGTTGGTAACGCTTGGCGTGGGATTATCCTGCCCCTTTCCAGTGTAGTCTCTTCTTCGTGATCCTGGCATATGGGCTTCCCCTTGCCTGTATTCCGATGTGAGTCCTAAATGCCTCTTTAGTGTGTTGAAGGCGTGCTTTGCTTGCCTCCTTCAGATCCTTCTTCGTAATCTCAGTTGGCGGTGAGGGGGGGGGGGCTCTTCAGCCCGCACCCCGGCACCTGCCGCTGGACTCAGGAGATCTCAAATCTCAAGAGTCACACAAGCATGCCTTTAATGCCGGCTGGGAGGATAACTCTGCCCCCACAGCCACTAGATCTAATCAAGCCAAAGACCACACTTTTAATCCCAGCTGGGAGGATAACTCCAACCTCACAGCCACAAAGGCAAATCAAACCAAAGACAGCAGGACCAAAGGATCAACAATCAGCTCGCCAAGACACCCAGTTCCTACCTGTCTCCCCCTCTTCCTGCCGCTGGGCTCAGGAGATCTCCAAATTTTACATTCTTATACAATTGGATGCCAGCATCCAATTCTAGAACATTTTCATCTACCTAAATGAAAATTCCAAACCACTTTCAGGTGAGCCTCCACTTTCTCCCCATTCCGGGTTGGGCTAATGTCATTTTCTCTTCTACGACTTTGATTATTCTAATACTAGGGTGTTGTCTTCGGATCACCTCTAGCTAAAACATCAAGAGAACAAGCAGATCCCTCAGTTTTGCTAAGTCTCTTAGAAACACTGGGGAACAGACACTCAGGATTGTGATTCTGATGAGCAGCATGTATATTCCTGACCCTTCAAGTCTTATAACCTCTCCTTAGTGTTATATACTATAGCCACATAACATGTCATTTGTGTGATTCCTTGGAAGCAGTTCATGATGCTAAGGGGTCCTGACAAGCTTCTACTTTTGTTTAGGGCAATGCATGATATCAAATTATTTGTCATTAAAATGGAATTAATTTTGAAATTAAATATTTAAAGATAGTTACTTTGATAGGGGTGAGTTGCCTCCCATCTAGTTCCTCTTCCCACATAAGTAGGCCCATATTTCAGACACTGATGAAAGAGATGACCTCCATCTCTCTCACCAGATATGCACCAAAACGATTTGTGGTGCTGCCCATGCATAGAATAGATTTCAGTGGCTACCTTCTGGAAGACAGAGATTTTTCAGAATAATGTTTAGTGTAAAGCTAATACTCCATCATAGTACATCATTGGTGTTTTACATATTTGTCCACAAAATGTGTATATTTCATCTAAGTTAATTTTATAAATAAATGAACTTATTTGGAAGAGGGTAAATCTGGGAAGAAAAATTCTAGTTGGATTTAGATTGTTTGATTATTGTAAGAATTAAGCTGAATAGTACATCCCCATTTAAACCAACATGGGCATGCCTAGAGTCACTCAGTTTAGCTGAGGAAGTATATTCAAAATTAGAATGGGTAATTTTGAGGATTTATGTAACATATAAATGTGAGACCTTGGGCAAATCACCTCATCCCTGAAAAAAAGGCACTGTGCTATCTGCAATTTGAAATGGTGATTCTTGTCCCATCTTCCTCATCATGGTGCAGTAGGCGCAACTACTGTACAACACTTTTCAAGAACGTGCTTGGGGGAAATTATTACAATTTAGCAAGATCACATCTAGTCTTTACTGGCTTTTCTAAGGCAAGCTATTTTTTCCCCTTCACCCTGTAATCTTGAGTATGAAGTATGCTATTAATCACAAATAATCATAACAATCTCTCCCCTTAAGACAGACCTTTCGTTCAAAGAACTAAAAGCAGTTTCCTGCTGAGGGAAATTAAGATACTAATCACATCTGTGGATGACATCATCCTCTGCTTTCAGTCTGGGAAAATGAGGTGCAGGTGTCTCTGAGCTGTGAGAGAGTTCACACAGGCAAGAAGAAACACTGGAGGGCCAGGCTTCTTCCCTCTTGGGGTTTGTTGGAGAGCTTACCATCTAAAGATGAACGTAATAGTCTCTGTTCCAAATATACTTTAAATAATGCCACCAACTGAATCTTTAAAATGATGAAATGGAATAGTGAATCAATTCTCCAGTTGATGCTCGGTATAAATTTGTTATTGGAGAGTAAAAAAGGAACAGATTCTTCTCAAATTCCCAAGTTATCTTTATATTTGAGACAAAATTTTAAGCCCCTTCCTGTTGTCCATATTGAAAGGAACTTTGTATATTTTTGTCATAGATGGAAAGAAAGGTTCTGTGCTGCCTTTCCTAGGTAAAGGAAAATCAGAGATGACTCGGTTGCTCTTAACTGCATCCTTGTAGAACCATAACACAAAGGTATTTAAAAGATAATTCTATATCCACACGTGTATATGGTTCTTTTAGGTCCCACCGATTATAGGATTACACTTGTAGGAAAAGGTAACTTCTCTTGCCGGCAAAACACTTTTATTGGCACAGAGTCTAAGGAATCATGTTCATTGACCAAGACCATAGGCTGTATAGTGAATACTACATGACAAACAGCAGACACATACACTCATTGATGTTCAGAGGATGTTTCTTGGGAGTGAGAAATGAACAAACTCTTATGTAATACTAATATGTACATTGTGAATAACAACATTTTTCTTAGAGACACACTCAGCAGCAGAACCTGAGCAGACACATTCTGTTCTGTGGAGAGGAGAACCGATCTCACTGGACACAGGCTGACTCTTCCTCTGAGGTCCCAGAGAACTGAGGTGGACACTGTTACCTGATAGAGCAGACTCAGAAGAAGTAGTCCCATGCAGTGTCAGAGCTGAATGCATTGCACAGGCTAAGGTTAGATTTCAATAGCCGAGACTTGGAAATGAGAATACAGACTGTATTAAAACATAGTTTAATCAAAGGGCAGGCTGATCACCTGAACCCTTTTGACTGATACCAAAACTGTCATAGAAGCAATAAGAGATGTGACCAGGTGTCCAGCAGGATAGCTCAGAGAATATACATGGCCTATATTAGAGGAGTATGACAGGATCAAAGCCCTGGATCAGTTTAACTGGGGCAATACAACTGGGCAGGAAATAAAGGGAGGAAATGTGATAAATCAATTATGAAGAGACAGTAGTCAGACATTTTGGAACTAGGATCTTGAAGATAGGTGGGCAAGACTCTTGAAAGGGAACCTTGAATATCTGAGTTCTCTTCATTTATTTATTTATTTATTTATTTATTTATTTAGTTATTTATTTATTTATTTATTTTTGGTCTTTTTGAGAGAGGGTCTCCCTGTAGCTCTGGCTGTCCTGGAACTCTCTAGATCAGGCTGGCCTTGAACTCACAGAGATCCGCCTGCCTCTGCCTCCCAAGTGCTAGGATTAAAGGCATGTGCCACCATGCCCCGCTTAAAAGATGTGTAGCCCAGGCTGGCCTCGAACTCCATATCCTCCTTCCTCTGCCTCCTTCAGCAAATCCTACTCGTGTGCACCACCAAAACTGCCGAGTTATCTTCTAAAGGACACACTTCCATTTATTTGTAAAAACATGCCAGTCTTTGAGAGAAAATTCTTTTGCTTAGATTGAAGATATGGTTGGGGCCTATTCGTCTCTCTTGTCTACTGTAATCACACTAAAAATTTTAGCCTGGAAACACAGAGATGTGGACTATCCAAAGTGCTTCCAGTTCCCTACCCTCTCTTCCAGCCAGGAGGTTTAAACAAAACCTTAATCCTGTGTAGTCCTCCTGTGTCCTCACATATTTAAGACAGCCATCCCCTATCAGATAGACTGGCAGGCCATTCCCTAGAGAGAGCAGCAATTGCCCTGCTGTGAAGAAAGCAATGGAATGGGAGTTGGTGGGTTAGAGTCTAACCAATGTTAAATGATGCCTTAAATTTAATTGGTGCCTTTACCTCAATGGAGGCTTCACAATAACCCTTCCTGGAGGTGGTGAAGTAGCTGTGAACCTTTTCCAGTCACTGAGGGCATTTAGCAAGTGGGAAGCCACAGCAACATTTATTCCACCCTAAGTTGAGGCTGATCTATGCCCTTACTATTTCTGGGTTAGGATCTAAGCTAACATAAAGATCAGATTCAGTGGATATTGAAAAAATACTGATAGATGTATCATCATTAGGTGACCAGGGAGGACACTACAGATGCTGGGGTGAGCTTCAAGGGTAGGGACAGAATGATTTCTCAGCATGCCATATGTTTGTGAACTTCATAGGTTCAAGGGAAACTCTGCCTATTCTGCATCAATAGTTAACTTTGAAAAGAAAGCTCGGTAATGTTTGATCAGTTCTAAGTAGAATTTTTGATCATCAAGAATGTAAAGACTCAGCTAGAACTTATATGAATGTCCCAAATAACCTGGCCATATCTATATTTCCATGAGTATTTTCTCTTTTCATTATTTTTATTTTATGTGTATGAGTGTATTGCCTGTATGTGTCTAAGTGCACCCATGTTGTACAATGCGTACACAGAGGTCAGAAGAGGGTGCCAGATTTCCCTGGAACTGGAGTTATGGATGTTTGTTAGCTGTCATGTGGGTGCTGGGAATTGAACCCAGGTCCTCTGTAAGAGCAACCAGTGCTGTTAACAACTGAGACAACTCTCCAGCCATGCCATGAATAATTTCTCATAAAGTTATTTAACACTGCAACCTGTTGTCCTTCAATGATTTGGCAGGTCTTCTCTGTGAACTTTAACTTTACCCAGATCGTTTTACATGAGTAGCATATAATGTGTTCCATAGGATAACTACCACACTCAGGGGCCAAGCACTATAATGCTTAAGTTTATACCAGTGTACGTGTATCTGCCAAAACTACCGAAACTCATGGGTAATTAAATTCAATTACTCATCGTGATTAAGTATAGTTCTGTATCCTTGATTCCTATTGACCCTCTTGATTTAGTTCAACTTATTTGATAATGTAAAAATTCTTGATCATAATTTCCCAACAACCACAATGAGTCTGAAATTCATTCCTGATCTTTCATTGATATTCAGTACCTGGTCACAACAAGTGGCTACAGATAGTCAGCAGTGACCTCTCCACATTCTCCCTGGTTGAGACACTGCCCAGACATATGGCTTTCTCACAGTAAGGTGTATGAAGTTACACCAGGGCACAAGCACCACATTCATTGCTAAGGAAATCACCATGATTTTAGTAGGAATGGAACAGCTCTGTCAAAGCACAGGTTGAGTTGAAGGATGAGATTTGTCCAATCTATCCAATCATCTTTTATGTGATTAATGCTGGAAAATACCTTGATCCAGTATATATAAAATCCTGTATTAAGTGCATTAAGGAGGGAACTTCAGATGAAAGTATTAACTGCATGTGGGAAAAATGAAGAAATGGGCAGGACTTCATGAATATGCATGCACATAAAGCTCTCATTTGGGGTTTTATCCTTAACTGAACATTTGTAAATTTTAATGGACAGCCATGAACTTTGCTTAATCACCTTTTGTAGACCTTAATAGTACATAAGTATTCCAAGCACACTTCTCAGTGAAATGGAGTGGAAAGTTCAGGGTTGCTTCTCCTCCATCAAGAACACAGATGACAGATTATGTTCAGTTGCCATACTTGAACAACTGGCTGAAGTCTTGTCTTTTGCCTGCCCTTTTTTGATGTTTATAGGAACTACTTGGAAAGATTACATTCCAATTGCTGTAATCCATGAAACCACACTTCCTATGGTATGACTCATGGATGAAAAATATGAAAAAAATGAGACAAGGAAGAATAAGTTCTTCTAATTATTTATTGGAAGTGACTAAAGAAGATAGAAACTTAACAATGTTCATATGAATACTGAATAATAAAATTACCACCATTGCAGGTGAGAACAGTGGTGCATGCCTTTAATCCCAGAACTCAGGAGGCAGAGACAGGCAGATTTCTCTGGGATCTAGAACAGGCTGATCTACATAGTGAGTTCCAGGTCAGCCAGGCCTACAGGGAGAACCTATCTTAATAAGTGCATACATACATACATACTATCAAGGAATTTCTAGAGCCTGCTCATGTACTAGTCTCTGATGCAGCCATCTTGAATTTTTCTAGCCTCTGTGTTGAAAGATGACTTATAGTCATCACAGTCCTAAAACACTGTGAATCCTGCACTGATATAGGAATAATTTCAAGGTAGTAGAATAATCATTTGGTGTTAAGATATTTATATACAAGTAAAAAATACTGAGATAACTAGGACTTCTTATGGAAATAAAAATTTTCAAAAAAAATCAAGGAATTCTCACATAGAAAAAAGTACTAGACATAGAGAATTATATAAATGTCAAATATCCTATTTATCAAAATAAGAAGGCAAAACAAGCAATAATTTGAAAGTCAATTTCAAAGTAATTAATTTATTCTATTGCTGTATTGATCATATTTCTATGCAAGCTATTTTGCTAAGCGAGGTAAAACAACACTGAAGAAGATATTGTATTTTCCTGTAGGAAATCATAAACTGCTAGAACAAAGGAAAGAAATAGAAATATGGATATGTTGTTGAAAGTCAGTGTTCCACAGGCTGTGTGTGCAAGGGATCCAAGAGTAATTATTATCTTTTTTTTTTTTGGTATTTTTGAGACAGGGTCTCCCTTTAGACCCAGTTGGCCTGGGGCTCACTCTGTAGACCAGGCTGGCCTTGAACTCACAGAGATCCACCTGCCTCTGCCTCCCAAGTGCTAGGATTAAAGGCGTGCACCACCACACTGGCCTCAAGAAGTAATTATTATACAAAATTATTTGGAGTCGAATACATATGTATATGTTCATACATGTATACATATATACTTCTCTCTATCAAAAACTAGAAATAAATGGTCATATTTCAGTGTATAGGTTATTCATTTGAAAAATTAGCTATAAGGTATTAACTTTGAAAAAGTTTAGTCATAGGTTGTATCAGGTTGAATATAAGAAATAATTACCTTTAAGGAATGAGGATGATTTAATTTCTTTTCATTAATATAAGATCAATTGTTTCACATAACATAACTGTAGCCAGTCAACTCAGGGGTGGGGGGTGCTGTGGGAGGGAGAAAAGGGAGAAGTGGATGTAATGGCATGTAATGGCAATTAAGACTGACTGAAAAATTATGTATGAAACACATAAAGAAGTAAGAGATGTGGCTCAGTGGTTGGGAACACCGATTGCTCTTACAGAGGACCCGGGTTCGATTCCCAGTGCCCAAATGGCAGCTAAGAACCATCTTTAAGCTGGGTATGGTAGTGCATGCCTTTAATCCTAGCACTTGGGAGGGAGAGGCAGGCAGATCTCTGTGAGTTCAAGGCCAGCCTGGTCTACAGAGTGAGTTCCAGGCAGCTGGGGCTGTAGGGAGACCCTGTCTCAAAAAACAATGTATATATATATACATATATATATATATATATTATGTTTTATTATATTTTATTTATTATGAATTATTTAATTACATTTAGTTTTTTTTAATTGAAAGTGATTTTGTTTTTGTTTGAATGCCACTTGCTTGAAATATGTAACAACAATATCTTATTTCCCTATAATCTCCATAGACAAAAAACTATTGTCTTTCTGCACTGAATATTCCTGTGCAGGCATATCTGAAGCCAGCCTGATTATCCCTACCTGGTAGGGTAGTGTGGTTTGCGTTGTTTGTTGTTGTCATTTTTTCTACTTGAATGCTCAAAGAAATATTTCTTTTTTATTTTAAGTTCAAGAATTTAAACATGATCCATACTGATATTTCCTGTTCCATAATACATTTTACTGAACTAGCTATATTCTTTATTTTTGTCTTTTTTTTTTTTTTTTTTTTTTTTTGAGACAGGGTCTCCCCATAGCCCCAGATGGCCTGGAACTTGTTCTGTAGACCAGGCCGGCCTTGAACTCAGAGATCCAACTGCCTCTGCCTCCCCAGTATTAAAGGTGTGTGCCATCACACCTGGCTTAAAGATGGTTCTTAGCTACCATGTGGGGGCTGGGAATCAAACCCAGGTCCTCTGCAAGAGCAGTTGGAGTTCTTAACCGCTGAGCCATCTCTCTAGCCCCCAAACTAGCTCTATTCTTAATGTCTGTCAGTTTTACTTTATATTTATCTCAGGGAAATGTCCTTCCATCAAAGGCTGTAAAGCATACTCTGCACTTGTTTACTTTTATTCTACTTCAGTTAAATCAATTTGTTTTCTAAAAAGAGAACCAAATCTGTTTTGAATGTCAGTTTGCATAGAGACCCCCACATAATGCACAAAGCCAGAACTTCTTTTCACTAGAGGTGAGGTATAAGGTGGACATGGTAGCTGGCAAGATAATTTCAGAATATAGACTACAACTGCTTGCCTACAGAGGCACCTGGATGAATAGGTTTTGTCTGCAATTGAAACAGTGTTTTTCAAGTGGCTATACTTACTTCTACTAATTATGGCAATGTAAATACATATAACAATACTCCTGTCAAGCTTAAACATTTGTATTTCCTCCAAGAATTACTAGACAAAGATGTGGTATGGTACTTGTAAGAACTCTATTCAGAAAATGGCTTATAGACATCTTATTCCAAGACCTAATCTTTGATAGCAATGAGTTATAAAAAAGCCCCAGTTTGTTTTTCATATTGCAGATAGACTTTACTAACAGGATATTTGACTTAATATTGCTAAGAATTTGTATGAAAAAGAATGAGTGTAAATTAAAGGGACACTCATTTTGTTAGGTAAACAGAGACATCTGCCATAAAGGAGTATAGAAAATGTCCTCTAATTTAGGAACCATTAAAATTTATTTATGATTTTAAGTTTATAACTTATTGTAAGATTTGTATATAATTGATACATATAAACAAAAGTTATAGTTATATGGTGCCATGTAATAATGTCATGCATTCATACATTTCATAATCTTTAAATAATATTAAATCTACTCATTTTCTCAAATATTCATTTTCTTCATGATGAAAACTTTCAAATTCTTATCGTCTTCTAGCTTTTGGAAAGCTACAGTGCATTACTGTTATCTATAGTCACTCTATTTGCCAACAGCACACAAAAACTTCTTGTTCCACTAATAAATTTTAACATTTAATTTATGTGTGTAAGAGAAAAGATAAATCAACTCGATAATTTGAATGCTGAAATGTTGCTTGATATAAAAATATAGTTAAATTTTAAATGACATTAGGATATTACAAATAATATAGTTTTCCTAGTTTTGTGCTTTGCTAGAAAGAATCAGGATTTAAAGGATAAGTTTATATTTTTAACAATTTCTCTGAACAGAGATAGACAGATTTGGCTCCAAACCCAATGTAGTAATGTTAGAATTAAACCACAATGTGATAGAGAATAGCATAATTACTAAAGCCAGAATATCTGGGCCAGCCTAATAGCTTGGCTAGATGGCATGCTTTCATATTCTGGACAAACTAATCTTGGGATCCCAGCTGTTGGAAGCATCTGTTCTAGACATGCAGAGAAGAACTGCAATATGTCATCTTTACTGGCTAAAAGATGAGGAACACTGCTAGTCAATTCCTGGCACAGATTGTCATAAAATGCCAAATATTCCATTGGGGTTTAATTGTTTACCAAGTTTTTAGGAAAATAAACTTTTAGAGCATTAAATCACATAACAACTAAAATTATTTAGCAAATAATAGCCAATTTTTGGTAAGTACTCATTTCAGTTTTAATCTCTATAAAATAAAATTGATAACTAACATCCAAATTCATATCAATTTTGGTCAATGAAATAAGTTGAAGCTAGAACAGCCTGAGGAAAAAAATGCAGTTCAAAAAGATAGTTTTCTTGACAGATTATAAAACAATTGGAGTTAACGGTAATTTATTAAGATGTATTCAATTTTTAATTATTCATTATAAGGAGCTATATAACTATTATACTAAACTAAGTGAAACAAACTGATTAAAAAATATGGACCTATGTAATATTACATGCAAATCTAAGCCAATTTAGTGAGCAGACACTATTTTCATAATCACATTTATTTTAAATGCTGACTTCCAGAAGTTGGCTATATTAATAATCAGTGCTGACATTTTTCTAATAACTATTTAAGAAAAGTAGTACACAAAGTTACAATTCTAATTCATTTAATAACAGTATGATTAAAAGAAGTTTCAACAAGATACATTTTCTTCAAGTTTACTCAAATGACAGACTGAAATGATACTTTGAAAATAATATTACATGGCTACTTATGATTACATACATTTTAAGGGAATTCAACTGGGAAAGGAAAAAAAAAAATATATATATATGCATATATGTACATTCTTTTTGAGACAAGGTCTCCCTGCAGCCCTAGCTGGCCTAAAACTTGCTATGTAGACCAGGCTGGCCTAGATCTTGCAGAGATCCACTTGCCTCTGCCTCCCAAGTGTACCACCACCACCAGGCTCAGGAATACTTTATAGAAATATTCCTTACTAAGAAAAATAAAAAATCATAAGAATGCAATATGATCCTGGTAGTTATTTGCAAACGCAGGTAAAATATTTGAGGAAAGAATTGGACTGGTCTTTCTGAGTGGGAAAGTGTTTCTTTGGAACTCTGCTGAACTCAGATGAAGCATTTGTATGTTTCAAGAAATATTGGTTTCTGGAAAAAATTCAAGGGAGGCCCTGGAGCATAAAGAAGATTATCCTTTCTTTCTTGCCAGGAGGGAAACCCAGGGGAACTAGGAAGACACTGTTCATCAGATATAGGGAAAATCAAGAAGCCTTTTGTTCCTAGTATTGATACTACCAAAACATTCTGAGAGAATGATCCATGGTGATGACCACACAGCTAGGCAGACTACTCTTTGCCTGTGGTTGGCCTTTCACAAGGATTGGAATCCTCCTGTCCTTCTAGATGTTGCTAAAAAGAATCTCACCAATTTTTTATTTTTTTCCACTTTCTTTTTCCTGTCCTTCCTGCACCCTTTCCTCTCCACAATATCCACAATATCCAATAAGATCAAAGCAGCCATCTAGGCTAGACCAGTTCACCCAAGGTCTTTATGCCTGTCCTGGGTTTCAACTATGGTTCCTCCAATGAGAACTGGTCCTCTTACTCTCCATGAGGACCTAGCCCTGTCCACCACTTCTACCTCCAAACCTCCCAAATGGTCTTTGGAATCTAACCATGCTCAAATTTCACCAAATTTTAAACAGGTAGGCAAGTAATGATTATCATCCATACATATGCATGTTGCCACACACCCACTACTTCCTCTCTCCGCAGTGGCTGACCTCTGTGTTCCATTTCCTGAATTGGGTAACTTCTGTTCACAGGTAGGTCTCCAGAAGACTTCTGAAGCCTTACTCTGACCATCGCATTCTTGCATCATTGTGCACTCCTCTAGGGCTGACCCACAGTAGTCACTTTTCTTTCTAGATTTCTGACCTGTCTGTGGAGTCTGGGACACCCTGGGTTTCCAAAGGGGTTTGTACTGTGTAGTGCAGTGAATCCCCAGGACAGCCACTCTGGAGGAAGGGAAAGACTCTCTGTAAACCATGCCATTAAATGATATAGTTTCAACTCTTCTCTGTCCATCATGACAGTTCTAAATTTAAACTGGGTTGGATATAATCCTGTTACCAGGTATCCTGATACCATATATATGTACTCACCACTAAAAGCCTTGAAGAATAGATTTGATTCTCATAGTGAGATATGATTCACATTTTTTTAAATCAAGGAACATATACTAATCAACAATGCAGTGATGCATTTGACCATGCAGTGATGCATTTGACCATGCCTGTCGACACAGATAAACCATGCTAAGAACTAAGCAGGATGGGTACTAGATTCATTTTACAGTCGAGAAAACTGAACTTCAGACAGGTTAAAAGGTATACACATCTTGGAGCTGGGAATAAATCAAAGGAGAAGGTAAATGGGAGAAATATTAGATTTTCTCTTTGGAAAATGCTTTAGTGGGAGAAATATAATTTTAATCAGCAGAACAAATACTCAGCATTTAGCTCTCAAAGCCCAGAGGTATGTTTCCTGTGACAGAAATTTTATCAGAAGATTAGGCATTATCTCTTAGAACCTAAAGGATTTTTGGAGAGACCTGGGCCTCTCAAACACTTTCCCCCAAACAGTCTTAAATTCTATGCTTGCAAAAAACACACTGTTCAGTAAATTTTAACATCTATTACAGCTAGTACACTTCCTTCAGTTAAGCCTATAATATACTAGTTTCCAGGATGTTTGAGTGTGTGTATACACATGTGTGTATCAATGTGCATATACTTTGGTGGTGTCTTGGATGACTAAGATGGAATGAATATAACAAACTGCCCTTGTCGTTTCCCCAGGTTCCTGATCTCACATCCTTTCTTTCCCTCGACAGTCCCTCTTAACCCATTTGTTTCTTTTGTTCATTGGTCTTTGCTGTTTACATATGTGTGTATGGCATGCAAGCTTTAGAACCCCTGCAAGCAACATCTATTTAATCACTGAATCACCAAGGGGTTTAAAATATCTTTATTTCCATTCCCTTTAAATATGAATCTGTTCTTAAAACTACAGAGAGAGTTTTAAAATCCTAGATAGCAATTATGAAAATACTTGGATCCAAATAGTTGTGATATGATTTTTGACTCATCTTCTGAAAGACAATTTTAATATTTTTACAAAGCTTTGCAATGAATAAGGAAATGCGATTTCAAATCTTGAAGTTTTGATAACATGGGTTTGATAACATATTATTGGTTATAGACATGATGTTCTTGCTGACAAATACATTTATAGGAAATAAATTTTATCAGAAATACAACTTTCAAATGCAGTTTGCCCCTAAGGAACAATGTGACCTATTTATCTGACTTAAAATTCTGTGTTCCCACTGGTTCCCAATGTTCTTGTTGAAAAGCAGAGCTCTTTCATTATGCCTGTATGTTCATTTCTCAAGGCTACCCCATGAGCCGTGAGTAATGCAGAAACTTACCCACTCTTCCTCGTCATAGTCTGAATGATGTGGTATAGAGTCCTGCCTCCTCATGGGAGGGGACTGGTCCTGAGGACTGCTCTCCTCTGTGCTGTCCTTAGGACAGGGTGGTTTCTTCAGGATCCCTCCTGGTCTGGCAGTGTAGAGAGCTAAAAGAGCGCTCCTCACCAGCTGATCCTTGAAGGCATGTACAAAAAGCTCTGTCTGGAAAGAAATTGACAAGGATTAGAAACGCCATGGTAAGCCACTCTGTGTAGAACTGTGAAAAGGTCAATTGCAGATTTGTTGGTACTTAAAGAGGTGTGTGTGGTGGAAAAAAGCACAGGCGCCAAGGAGGGAAAATGATTCATACCAATCAATGAGAAATGGTTTGGTTTTGGGATGCTGCCAAGGTTTGCAGTCCTCCAGTTTTAAAGTTAATGCTGAGGTTTTAAATGCACTATAAACACCATCTGTCTCCTCAGCCTCTTCCTTTTTTAGCTCCCACAGCCTGTCTTTGGAGATGAATTTCACTTGGGATAATCATTTCAACAACATTTACCTGCTGTTCTTTCAAGTAATTCCAAACACACCTTAAAAGAAGAGCTGCAATACTCCATATCTGAAACAGAGTTAAAGGCCACAGAAAGAAAGAAGTCTTCTTTGCAAAAAAAAAAATATTCTTTAACATTTTTGACAGATCTCCAGAGTAGAGTTGAGGAAACAGTCTTCCAGATGAAAATATGTGCTTCTTATCATCCTGCGAACTGTGTTCCTCACCAAATTATGTCAATAAAGCTCCATGTTAACAAGGTGCCTGTGAAACTTGGCATGGAAGATTTTTACAAGCTAGTGGTAAACACCTAGTAAGAACTATAATGACAGCTTCCCAACAGTAAAGAACTTTACAGCTGCACTTGGCAATTTCCTGATAAAGCCTTTAGTACCTCCACCCTGTAAGAAGCTGAAGTGTGCAGTAATTGATTTTCTATATTATAATGTACTTAACATGCATATGGCGTACAAGGGCATTCCAACAGTAGAGAAATAAGTCAGCATTGACCCATGTGGTTTAAATGATCACAATTCATGATCTGTTGGGAAGGGACCCTTAACCCAGAGTGTTGTTCGGAGTAATAATTTATAACATTACCATTTAGTGCAGCATCCTTAGATAGAATGCTGAGTAACCATTATTGTAATTCAAGGTAATTGTTTCTTGGTATACTCTCAAATGCATCCAACAGAGCCATGAGTAACTGGTGATTAGTAAATTTCCTCTTATATCTTTCTGTTATGAATCTCATTAATTAGAGAAAAATCAGTTAAGCCTTATGCAAAATAAGCACTAATGATATTTGTTTTAACTGCATCGTTACTTCTTTATAATAGATCATAACACTGTAGAGCTGGAAAAGATGTAATAGTGGCCTCTTCATTATCAAGGAAGAAAGTTTAAAAGTTAAAAAAAAATTAAAGTATTTTAGCATGTACTGCTTATTATCAGCATAAGCAAATTAGGTTGTTAGTTATGTAACAAGCTCAAAATCATTTCCTATTCCACACTGGTCATGAATTGCCATCAGATTCCATGTTTTCTAACTCCAAATCTCCACATGCTTTGAACATCCATCAGGTCTCATAATTAAGTGTTCCTCCTACAGACACCCATGGAACTGTCTTTACTGCTAAATTTTATTGGCTTCTTCCTATACTACCCAAAGTTATTAGTCATGTTGAAGCTGCTTTAAAGTAGGGAAAAAATGTGAAAACCTGAATATATAGTCATTAAAGATTGGAAAATATTTTAGAATAAATTAAAAACACAAAATGAAAACTCAGCTTACACTGGAAAGGAACAATGAGTAGTCACTGATGCATGCAGTGAGTTAAAATGAGGCAGGAAGATGCAGAACAAAAACCAATGGAGAAATCAGCTAGACCGTACCCAAACCAGTCAGTGTAGAGACAAAAGGATGCGAACATGTTATTTACATAATTTCTCTTACTGCCTGAATGTTTCCATCAATGTGAATTTAAATATTAAAAATGTATATTTACTCCAATTCAGCTTCACTAAACTTTCTTGTTAGTTTCAATAAATTAATTTGATTTATTTTTAGAACAAAACATCTTGGCTCCTTTGAATTCCTGCTACTACGATGCCTGTTTCCATAATGCTTATGTAATTACTCTATAGATGGATGTCTATTCACCCCCAATTGACACCTACAGGTTGTACATTTACTTCTTCCCAAAGTATGTACATCCCAGAGACTCCACTTCATTTTTAAACCTCATTTGAGTTGATTGACCATCAAAGGCAAGGAAGATATTACCATAGATTCTTAAAGTTTTACGATCAGAACTTTTTTAATTAGATAAATATAAGGCGATGCTGTCTTACACATATACAATAAGAGCTGATCTTTGACTTTGTGTTTCTATGCACACTTTATCTGTATTCTAAGAGGTAGCTCTCTGGATCTTTTAAGTCCTGCACACACAGGGTCGATTGGATAACACTAAATATTCCATTTCAAGATTCATGTAACTTGGAAAAATAGCTTAGTTTTCTTGACTAACATTACTTAGAACACTGGATGAATAGATATTGGGTGTTTTATGACAAAAATATTAGTTTCAGGAATCATTACGTCATTTAATTCTATCCTGTTGTCATATTACTGCTCATGAAATTGGAAGGCATTAAATGAAGGAAGTTAAAGTCATAGGATGGGTGTGATCTTGTCTCCTGTCCTTAAAATCTTTTTCCATATCTGCCTCGGCTTGCACTGCATTAAATGAAAGAAGAAAGGCTGTCTAAATGTTGTAATAAGGCCAGGTCAACCAATTCATTTAAAATGTCAGCTTAACAATACAGTGAAAAATAAAAGCCTAAACTCTGAACCTAATGATGACCTATTTCATTTGTTTGACAATAAAATAATGAGAGAAAAATGCTACCCTTCCAAGTGAAATACTTTTACCCTAACAGCATTTTTAAAATTCATATTTCCATGTAACTATTCTTCAAAGCAAAACACAGAATCATCTTGAAGTTTAAAACTACTAAAGGTATTCCTCCTAGGGATGCCTGATGATATTTCCTAGTTTTGTGAATATTAATGAAAGAAATATAGTAAGGGAACATTCATGTAGATGACCATTTTTCACTAGAGATCACAACAAATTCAGCAAAATCTATTTTATTTAGAATCTTGAACTTATAAAAAAACAAATTCAAGGCAACGCTGACCAGATTCAACCTATGGTATGGAGATAACTTATGGCATAAGAAGATTACTACTATTTTAATAGCCCTGAATATAGAAGGAAAAATAATCCTGTTTTTTACTGTTTGATACGCTTTATTTATTTTAAAAAGAAACAGTTCTGTAAACTGCCAGTACAGAATTAATGTTTGCAACATTCCATAAAGGAAATTATATTGAGCAGCCGGAAGGTTACCTGACAGTCTGGACACATATATTAGGTATTAGACTTTGAATAAATTATGTGACCATTTACCAAGTTTATGCAAAATTACAATTTTAATCTCTTGGTGAAGTTCATTGTAAACTTTAAAGTACCCTCTTTTACTTATGTTCCTCTTTTTGACTGAATTTTTCTTACAATTCCATTTTTTACCTCATCATTTCCTGGCCATTGCAGATGTGGTAAGGTGAACCCGAAAGCCTTAAATCACTTGCCCAAAAGTACATTTTCTTTTTTGTTGCTACAACATTCGGTCCTACTCCAGGTTCAAGTGCCTGAATCTATTCCTGCGTGTTCTGAACTGTCTGCAGCAAGAATTTCCACTGAAAGCCTTTTTTACATTTTATTGCTTTTATTTTACATGTATTGCCAGCATGTACGTGAGTGCACCTGTGTTGTGCACTGCCCGTGGAAGTGAGAAGAGGGTGTTGGATCCCCTAGAACTGGAGTTATGGACAGTTGTTACCCTCCATGTGGGTTCTGGGAATCGAACCTGGGTCCTCTTCATGAGCAGCCAATGTTCTTAACCATTGAGCCATCTCTCTAGCCCCTCCACTGATACCCTTTCAGATTAAAAGTTCCAATCTGAATTCAAGGTGTTTCTATTGTACTGTGTCTTTGCAAAAGTCTTCTTAGATCTTCCACATGGTGATATCACTGCTATTCAGCAGCTCAGAACGCCAATCTCTGGAGCATCCTCAGTGGTGCCTCAGATGCTAGATTAGTCATCAGTTTATTTTAACTAAACCTTTTCAAAAATTTCAACGGCTAACACTTTTTTTTACATCCACACAATAAACACCCTTTCTACATTTGATTAGACACTTCAGAATGTCTTCTTATGGGGGTGATTTATATTTCTAATGCCAACTTTCATTTTTTTCCAGGATATTATCTATAGTCCACAAATATTAAAGTACATATTCCCCAGTACAGGCCCTGAATTGCTGAATCAGAATTAGTGTTTGGCAAGGTCCCTCAGGACATTATTGATATTATACGATACCCAGTACCAATCAGTAACACAAACGCACGGTCTTCTGACTGCTACAGAGATGACCTTCACAAACCAGGAATCTGTTTCTCCTTACTCAACCTTCTTAACACCTACAGAATAAACTTCCTTTAAAAAAAAAACTAATATGTGTGTGTGTGTGTGTGTGTGTGTGTGTGCGCGCGCGCGTGCACGCATGTGTGGTTTGTGTTTTGTAGCTATGTATGTCCATGGGCGGCTGGAGATTCTCCTGTTTCTACATTCAATCTCATTATAGGAAAACTGCAATTATACATGTGTTACTGCATCCTCCTTTACATGCCTCTGAGGGATCTGAACTGAGGTCTTCTCATTTGCACTGCAAGCCCTTTACTCAGTGAGCGGTTTCCCCAGCCCATAGAATGTAAGCTTTCTCTTGGGCATGTACATAGGTGTTATGTATGTCTATCTCATATGTTCTGTTCTCATACTGTTGGAACATGGACAATTCCCAAGTATGCAGAGCACTGTATCCATTGTATTGAGGGAGTTCAGGTTCTATGTTTCTTCCTTTACAGCCCAATCTTTCTTCTGTGGGCCACTTCATTAGGTGGTTAGGAGAATCTCATTTACATTTTCTGTTTCAGTAGTTGAATTCTGGAATCTCATTTGGATTTCTTTGCTGAGGAACTTTGCATGCACTTATTTACCCCTCATATGCTTTTTCCCTGAAGTCTTTTGTTCATTCTTTTTCCCATTTTTAATTGAGATTTTTAGGTTATTTTGTTGTATAAAAACTATTTATGGGGCTGGAGAGATGGCTCAGCAGTTAAGAGCACTGACTCTTCTTGCAGAGAACCCGGGTTTGATTCCCAGCACCCACATGTCAGCTAAGAACTGTCTTTAATTCCAGTTCCAGGGGAATCTGACACCCTCTTCTGACCTCTGCGGCATTGCACGACACAGGTGCACCAACCTACTTGCAGACAGTACATACTTACACATAAAAAATAATTTAAAAAATTAAAAAAACACTATTCATTCTGATATGAGTCCTTCGTGAAATACATATTTTCCAGATATTTTATCAGCTCATGACTCACCTTTTAAAAAGTTTTAAAATGATATTTATAATTATTTTATGTGCGTGCGTGCGTGCGTGTGTGTGTGTGTGTGTGTTTGTGTATACATGGGCACATGTTCAACGACAAGCATTTGGAGATGTGGACAGGACAACACACAAAGCAGAAGAGCTGTACGTGTCCGTTATCTCTTCCGACCACGCAACTGGAGTTGTCAGGCTTGGCAGCACATCTCGCCAGCTCCCTTTTTACTTTTTTTTTTTTTTGTCTTTTCGAGACAGGGTCTCCCTGTAGCCTCAGCTGACCTGGAACTCACTCTGTAGACCAAGCTGGCCTTGAACTCACAAAGATCTGCCTGCCTCTGCCTCCCAAGTGCTAGGATTAAAGGCATGCGCCACCACGCCCAACATTACTTTCTTAATAGTATTTTCTTAAACATTGATGTTTTCAATTTTAATAATCTTCTATGTATCATTTTGCCTCATTTTTATGGATTCATGCTTTTTCTGGTTTTTGAATATTTTTGTCTAAGCCATGGTAACAAATATTTTTTCCTATGTTACCTTGTAGAAGTTTTATTTATTTATTTATTTCAGGTTACATATTAAGGTATCTATCTACTTTGAGTCAAATTTTGTACATGTAGGAAGTACATTCACAGTTTATATAATTTTTGCATCTGGTTGTGCAATTGTTCCTACATAGTATTTTAGTAATATTATTCCTAAATAAGTTTCCTCAATATTTTGGAATAATTCAATGTGTGGCCTTTTTTCTAGATGCTGTACTCTATTTCACTGATCTATTTGTTTATGATACATGAAGGTAACAAACCATGTAATACATGGCAATAACACATTAGAATAAAGTACATGGGGCCATAACGCGCCAGGCCAGGATCGAAAGGTTATTCCTGGACAAACTGTCAGCCCATGAAAGGAAACAGCCAGAATTGACCAGAGTCCAAGTCAACAGCTCCAGAGAGAGTGGACTGTTTTACCTCTCATCCACCTGTGCCCCTTTTCTAAGCCTAGGGAACAACCTGCGGAAGAGGGGGCNATCTCTAAGAACAGCCGGTGTTCTTAACCACAGTGCCATCTCTCCAACCCAAATAATAATATTTTAAAAAAAATTTAAAAAAAAAAAAAAAAAAAAAAAAAAAAAAATATATAAAAATTTTATATTTCTATAAAAATTATACAATATAATTTTTAAAGGCTATATTAACAATTGATTCCCAGAATATTTCTAAAAATATTAACAAGTGACTATTTACATTAATGTTTATAGCTTAGCACACAACATTAATGGACTTTAGCATATGGCATTTTCACACATAGGTGTCCAAGGGTACTTTATTCTTTTTTTTTTTTTTTTTTGGGGTTTCTTTTTTTATTTAATATTATTAATGAATTATGCATTTTTCTATTTCAGATTTTTTCCAATGCCAATTTTAGCTTTTTTCCCTTTCCCTCCCCCTCCCACCCGCACCCCATCCAATCCAGATCTGGCATTCTGCCATAAAATGTCCTGCATCGTTTCTCAGGTTTTTTTTTCATTTTAGCTATAAGTGATAATCCATGAGTACAGCATCTTTCATGCAATACCTATCTGCAGGCTGTTGTTGCCCACAACACCTACAGCCCCACCATCCAGTGTGGGTGCACAGGTTGTTTGTTCCAATCAAAGTTGATTCAAATAGATTTTCGCAGACTCACATGCTGTAGTTTCACCTTTCACCCCAAGCGCAGCCTTTACATTCCTCCTACCACGCCCCCCTCTTCCGCAAGGTTGTTCCCTAGGCTTAGAAAAGGGGCACCAGTGGATGAGAAGGTTAAAACAGTCCGACTCTCTCTGGAGCTGTTGCTTGGGACCTCTGGTCAATTCTGGCTGTTATCCTTCATGGCGCTGACAGTTTTTTCGTCCAGGAATAACCTTTCGATCCTGGCCTAGGCGTTATGGCACCCCATTGTAACTTATATGTCTACATGTGTACTTGCCATGTATTACCATGGTTTGTTACTTCATGTATTCATAAAAATAGATCATGAAATAGGATACAGCATCTAGAAAAAACGGCCAACTCGAGCACTTGAATTCCAAAATATTGACGGAAACTTTATATTAGGATAATATTACTAAAATACTATGTAGGAACAATTGCACAACCAGATGCAAAACCCTCTATATACTGGAATCGTACTTCCACATGTACAACACCTTTGACTCCAAGTAGATAGTCCTTAAATAGTCAACTAGACCTAATCATAAGTAAAAGTACAGTAACATAGGAAAAAATATTTGTTACCAATGGCTTAGACAAAAATATTCAAAACCAGAAAAGCATGATCATAAAAATGAGGCAATAATGATACAGTAGAAGATATTAAAATTGAAACATCAATGTTTAAGAAAATACTATTAAGTAAAGTAATGTTGGTGGCGTGGTGGCGCATGCCTTTGATATCCTACACTGTGGGAGGCAGAGGCAGCAGAATATACTTGTGAGTTACAAGGCCAGCTTGGTCTACAGAGTGGAGTCTCCAGGCAGCTGGAGAAAAAAGAAAGAAAAAACTTCTCAAAACAGACAAAACAACAAAAAAAACGTAAAAAGGGAGACTGGCGCAGAATGTGTGCTGCCAAGCCTGACAACTCCAGTTGCGTGGTCGGAAGAGATAACGGACACGTACAGCTCTTCTGCTTTGTGTGTTGTCCTGTCCACATCTCCAAATGCTTGTCGTTGAACATGTGCCCATGATATACACAAACACACACAGCACACAACACACGCACGCACGCAACGCACATTTGAAAATAATTATAATATATCAGTTTTAAACTTTTGTATTAAAGGTGAGTCATGAAGCTGATAAAATATCTGAAAATATGTTATTTCACGAAGGAGCTCATATCAGATATGAATAGTGTTTTTTAATTTTTAATATTATTTTTAATGTGTAGAGTATGTAACTGTCTGCACAGTAGGTTGGGAATGTGCACATGTGATAGATGCCAATAAGAAAAACCAGAACAAGAGATAACAAGAGAGAAAAAAAGAGATGATGCTGAAAGCTGCAAAAAAAGAAGCAAGTCATATATAAAGGAAAAAAATAAAAAAAAAAAAAAAAAAAAAAAAAAAAAAAAAAAAAAAAAAAAAAAAAAAAAAAAAAGAAAGAAAAGTCAAGATATAAGCATATAAATAAATGCATGAAACGACAATCATCTACCAGACAAAAATAAATAGTTTTAAATAAATAAAAACAAAAAAATAAACCTAAATAAATACAATAAAAATGAAGAGAAAAAGAAAAAAATAGAAACAAAAACAATTCAGAAAGAAAAAAGTCACATAGAAATGGAAAGGGATTAAGATAAGTGATGAAGAATATCGACATCAGCAAAAGAAAGTCCAATGAGATATACAGATATCAAACTACAGAACAGAAAATGGTAAATGAGAATAATAAACTACAATAAACACCTATATAGAAGATAGACAAAACAAGAGAAAAGATTGGGCTGAATAAGAGAGAAAAAAAAAGAACAATAGAAAATACATCATTAAACAATGGATACTAGTAAAAGAAAACTATGACAATAACATTAGAGGAATATGTCCATTGTCCACAGAATAATAGAGAAAGCAACATATAGAAGATAGAACATAAAAAACACAATAAATGTACAAAGACCAAGAGAGAAAAAAAAAGAAACTATAAACATAACTCTATGAAGGAACTAGGAAAGAGAAAAAACAGAAATCAATGAGTTATAAGAGAGTAATGCAGAATAAGCAAATGAAAGAAAGACATCAAGTAATCAGATCCACACATAGAGAGACAATGTAAAAGAAAAAGAAAAGAGAATAGCAAAAAAAAAAAAACAAAAGAAATAACAACAAATGAATATAAAGTATAGCAAGTTTATACATAATAATAGAGAAAAATCTAGAAATGTGAATGAAAAACAGAAGAGAATACTAAAAACCAAAAACAGACCACAAAATTGAGACATACATAAGATTAAACAACACACACAAAAACAAAAGCAAGAGATAGACACAGACAAGCAAAGCAAGACAAAGACAACACACACACATAACACACACACAAACAACATTAATTAGTTTATATATATAAACTAAAAGGAAAAGATAAATAATATATACATAGATATAAAAAGAAAGTATAAGAAGAGATATGAAAAAATAAACAAAGTAAAGGAGAAACAAGGATATACCTAGATAGTTATAGATAGAAAAAAGAAGAATATAAAATCTCAAAAAAAAGATAAGACAGATAACAGAAAAGAAAACCAGAATAAAAGAAAGTTATAAAGATAGAATACTGAAATAAAGAAGATAACATAGAGGAAAATAATAGATAAATATATACATAGATACACTGAAGAAAGAGACATTAGCAAACAACAATATTCTGATTCAGCAGATATACAAAAAGAGAAAAAAGACCCTGTATGAAAGGAAATAATAGATACTTATAAAATAATTGTTGGACTCTAGATTATAAACATTAGGAAAAATAGACAAAAAGATAAAAGGCATATAGCCATACTAAATCCACACCAACATAACAGAAGCCATTACTAGAAGTAGGAAATCAATATACACATAGATGCGCAAAACAAAAAAGATAAGATATAATATAAAAGATAGAAGAGAATAGTAAAAAGTAGGTATAGCGCTTGAAATTTTTGAGGATATATAGTTAAAATAAAAAAAATACAAAAAAAAAAAAAAAAAAAAAAAAAAAAAAAAAAAAAAAAAAAATCAAAAAGAGAAAAAAAAAATACTGAGCGTTACTAGACTAGAAAAACTGAATAGCATAGATATACACAATAGTTAGAGAAAATATAGAGAGACTTAATCTGACCAAGACACAGAACATAGAAACACACATTAGATATTCAGATAATGAACATAAAAAATATATAAATAGCTGAAAAAGAAAAAAAAAGAGAACTATACAGATGAAGAAGAAAGAAGAGAAAGCAAGAAAGATAGAGCTCAATAGAAAGAATATAAAGAAACATATAGGAATAGGACATATAGAAAAGAAGGAAACACACAAAAGAGATATCCCAGATTACCCAAACAGACAAAAAAAAAAATGGAAAAAGGATAAACTAGTAAAACACAATAAAAAAAAAAAAAAAACATCCCGTTCTAAGGAGAAAATCCACAACAACAACCTCTTAACTCACTAAAAATCACTTACGGCAGTGGCACAACAGAGGTGCACTACCTACGTACATGCTGCGGCAGCGAGATACATGTAAAATAAAAGCTAATAAATGTAACAAAAAGGTTTCCAAGGTGGATCGAATTCTTGCTGCAGACAGGTTCTAGAACACGCAGGATATAGAATCTCAGGCACTGTGCAACTGGAGTAGACCGGAATGTTGCTCAGCAACAAAAAAAGAAAACTGTAGCTTTTGGGCAGAGTGAATTTAGGCTTTCGGTTTAATCACTCTTACCACATCCTGCACTGGGCAGGAAATGATGAGGGTAAAAATTGGAACTTGTAAAGGAAACACATTTCAGGTTCAACAAACAGAGGAAGCGAATAAGTAAACAGAGGGTACTTTAAACAGCTTCAAATGAAACCTCACGCAGAGGAGATTAAAGATTGTAATTTTGCATAAAACTTTGCAGTAAATGGTTCGACATAATATTATTCAAAGTTAATACCTAAGTATATGTGTCCAGGACTGTCAGGTAACTTCCGGCTGACTCAATATTAATTTACCTTCTATGGAATGCTGCATAACATCTGAATTCGCTGCTACTGGCTAGTTACAGAACCATTGCTTTCTTCGTTTAAAATAAATAAGCGTATCAAACGAGTAACAAAGCACGAGGATTATTTTTCCCCTTTCATATTGTTCAGGGCATATATAGAATATTAGTAACTCTTCATTATCGCCAGTTAAGTTCATCTTCCAGTATCAATAGGTTGAACCTGGTCAGCGTTGCTTGAATCTTGTCTTTTTTTTTAATAAGTTCAGAGATGCTCTAAATAAAATAGATTTGCTGAATATGTGTTGTGATCTCTTAGTGATAAAGATCGTCATCTACGATGCAGAGTGTTCCGTTCTCTATATTTGCTTTCATCAATATCTATCCACAAATAGGGAAACTATCCATATCAGCAAGTCCTATGAGAGATCAACCGTTTAGTTAGTTAATCACTTTCAAGATGATTCTGTGTTTTGCTTTGAAGAGTTCACATGGAAAATATGAATATTAATTACAAATGCAGTATAGGGTAAAAGTATATTCACTTGGCAGGGTAGCATTTCTTCTCTCATTACTTTTTATGTCAAGAACACGATAATTGATAATAGGTCATACATTAGGTTCAGAGTTAGGCTTTTATTTCTTCACTTGTAGTTGTTAAGCTGACATTTTAAATGAATTGGTTGACCTGGCCTTATTACAACATTTAGACAGCCTTTCTTCTTTCATTTAATGCAGTGCAAGCCGAGGCAGATATGAACAAAGATTTTAAGGACAGGAGGACAAGATACAGCCCCATCCTCATGAGCCTTTTCAACTTCGTATCATTTAAATGCCTTGCAATATTCAATGAGCCAGAGTAATTATGACACAGAGATTAGAATTAATGACCGTTGTAATGGATATCCGTTGAACTAAGTATTTTTGTACATAAAACACCCCAATATCTATTTCGATCCAGTGTTCTAAGTAATGTTAGTCAAGAAAACTAAGCTATTTTTCCAAGTTACATGAATCTTGAAATGGAATATTTAGTGTTATCCAATCGACCCTGTGTGTGCAGGACTTAAAAGATCCAGAGAGCTACCTCTTAGAATACAGATAAAGTGTGCATAGAAACACAAAGTCAAAGATCAGCTCTTATTGTATATGTGTAGACAGTCATCGCCTTTACTTTATCTTAATTAAAAAAATGTTTCTGATCGTTAAAACTTTAAGAAATCTATGGTAATGATTCTATCCTTGCCTCTTGATGGGTCAAAGTCAACTCAAATGAGGTTTAAAAATGAAGTGGAGTCATCTGGGACTGTACATACTTGAGGAGAAGTAAACATGTACAACCTGTTAAGGTGTCAATTGGGGGGTGAATAGACATCCATCTAGTAGAGTATATGTACATAAGCATTATGAAACAGCAATTCGTAGATAGCAGGAATTCGAAGGAGCCAAATGTTTTGTTCTAAAACATAAATCAAATCTATTTTATTGCAAACTAACGACAAGAAACGTAGTTGAAAGCTGAATTGAGTAAAACTATACATTTGTTAAATATTTAAATTCACATATGACATGGAAACATTGCAGCAGTAAGAGAAATTATGTAAATAACATGTTCGCATCCTTTTGTCTCTACACTGACTGGTTTGGGTACGGTCTAGCTGATTTCTCCATTGGTTTTTAGTTCTGCATACTTCCTGCCTTCATTCCTTTAACTCACTGCATGCATCAGTGACTACCTCATTGTTCCTTTCCAAGTGTAAGCGTTTTATTTTGTTTTTTAATTTATTCTAAAATATTTTCGAATCTTTATGACTATATATTCAGGTTTTCACACTTTTTTCCCTACTTTAAAGCCAGCTTCAACAAGACTAATAACTATTGAGTAGTATAGGAAGAAGCCAATAAAATTTAGCAGTAAAGACAGTTCCATGGGTGTCTGTAGGAGGAACACTTAATTATGAGACCTGATGGATGTTCAAAGCATGTGGAGATTTGGAGTTAGAAAACATGGAATCTGATGGCAATTCATGACCAGGTGTGAATAGGAATGATTTTGAGCTTGTTACATAGACTAACAACCTGAATTTGCTTATGCTGAATAATAACAAGTCAATGCATGAAAATACTTTAATTTTTTTTGTTAACTTTTAAACATTTCTTCCTTGATACATGAAGACGGCCACTATTTACATCTTTTCCAGCTCTACAGTTGTTATAGTATCTATTATAAAGAAGTAACTGATGCAGTTAAACAAATATCATTAGTGCTTATTTTGCATAAGGCTTAGACTGATTTTTTTAATTAATGAGATTCATATACAGCGAGAGTATAGAGGAAATTTAACTAATCACCAGTTACTCTGGCTCTGTTGGATGCATTTGAGAGTATACCAAGAAACATTACCTTGAATTACATAATGGCTTACTCAGCAATTCGTATCTAAAGGATGCTGCGCACTAAATGGTTAATGTTATAAAATTTATTACTGCGCGAACAACACTCTGGATTAAGGGTCCCTAATCACACAAACAGAATCAATGAATTGATAGAAATAAAAATATATAAAAAACAATACCATGGGAATCAATGCTAGACTTATTTACTACAAAATAACAAACTAGATTGCGACAAAGCAACCACATTAGAATACAGACACAATAAAAATGAAATGATATAAACGTACATTATGAAAATATAAACAGAAACACCTCCCTCTCCCTACCCTCCACCCACACCCTTCCGCCCTCTCCCTCTCACCGCCCCCCGCCGTCGCACCCGGCTCACCTACCAAGCGCCCCCTTCTCTCCAGCACTCCTCCGCCCCACAGCGTCGCCACGCTCGCCACACACGCCTTCCTCTCTCTGTTGCGGCCGCTGCTTTCTCCAGTTCCCCCTACCTCACGGTGTTTTCACCCACAGCCTCCTGTCAACTCTTTGCCTGCAACGTTTCAAGGCACCCCTGTTAATTCTTTCTCTTATCTCAGAGGACCCGGGTTCGATCCCCAGCACCCACATGGCGGCTGAGAACCGTCTGAAACTCCAACTCCAGGAGAACTCCAGCTCCAGGGGAATCCGACGCCCACTTCTGACCTCCGCGGCATTGCACGACACGGGTGCACAGACTTGCATGCAGACAATACATTCGTACACATACAGAAATAAATAAAATTAATAAAAAAAAATAAATAAAGCATTAATAATGCTGAATAAGAGAAAAGTATATGAAAGATCAGGATTGTAAAGTTTTCAATTTACTAGTGGGTATTTACACTTCACTGGTGTGAAGGTAGCGTCCTCATAGCCATGTTGATACACATAAATTGTTTTCTTGGTGAATGTCTAGTCTTTATTTTCTTTGACCTGGGTAAATTCATAGGAATACAAGGTCAGTTAAGTAAAGATTTAAAACACTCATGCCTATCTCTCCAAGGCTCTTTCGTTTAAGCTCCTACCTTTCTTATACTGTGCTCTAGGAACTGTAGAATTCAGACTTCTCAAAGCTTAGTTCCTAGTCTGGAAAGATGGCTCAGTGGTAAAGAACACTGACTATTCTCAAAGAGGATCCAGGTTCGATTCCCTTCACCCACATGGTGGTTGACGACCATCCATAACTCCAGTTCTGGGACCTAATGCCTTTTCTTGACTGTGGGCATTGTATGACAGGAGTGTACTTAGACACATGCAGACTCATACTCATGAAATAAAAATAATAAATAAAAAGAAATATAAAATATTCTGTTTCTTCCTTAAGAAGACAGTGTTGGCATTCTCCCTTCCTGTAACAAAGCCTGGAAAATGCCTTAGGAAACAAGCTAGGCTCAAGGTTCAAGGTCTGTACTTCCTACTTTTCAATCCCTAAGGCACAGCCATTACATTTTTCTGTTATTTGTGGGAGGAGGCACCTGTCTATCAAAGACAGAACCTTCTGAAGCCAAACACTTGCTTCATATGTAATTCTTCTGCATAATCTGTCCTCCTTTTCTTCCCCAATTTAACAATAAATACAATTTGTGTTCATTGTATATTATTTCACAAAAAGACCACTTACAATTTGAAAGAGTTTATGGAAAGCAGAAACAGAATTCCTAATCTTGAAATTTTACCTCAATCTAAGCCAGTTATTCTGAAGTTCCCCTAAAACCTCAATATTTAATTTTACAAAACATAGAAGAAAATAGTTTTTATTTTTCTTTGAACATAATAGAATTTATAGTCTGAGATGGAAGAGATGTTAAAAATTGTAATTTCTTAATTATGATTGAGTATAGCCTCTAGTTTTTACATTTTTATGTATTTAACCAGTAAGATACTGCAAAAAAAAAAAAATCCCCATTCCTTTAAAGTTTGAGGTTGTAAAAGTTAAAGGCCATGTTTGGACAGAATTTATCTTATAGCATCAAGTACAATACTACGCACAATTAAGTGCTTGATGATGCTTATGCTGAGTGGGATAATAACGAGTTTCTAAACAGGGTATATCACTTTGTGGAATGGAAAAAGGGATCCAGCTTTTGAAAGCTAATGTCACACATATTTTTGATCTGTGGAATATCCAGAAATTACATTTTTCATAATTTTATTTTAGTTTGAATTATTTAATTTTTATTTTGTTCATAGAGGAGGTCATATTTATTTTAAGGAACAAGATTACTTTTTATCTCATTCTAATATTAATCATAACATAGGTTAAAATTCTGAACTTTAAAAGTAAAACTGTCTTTCCTGTTCAAATTATTCAAATAAATGCAGAGCTTTCTATGTGTTAGAATCTTATATTATTGCAATTATTTCTTTAATATTTTCATGAACTAACAAGCTACAAACTAGCCAAATCATCCAGCAGAAGATATGATACAAGGCCTGAGTATATAGCTGAGTGACAGAGTGCTTACCTAGCATGTGTGGGACTCTAGGTGTAATCTCCAATACTGGAAAACAGACAAGAATTTCAAAACTTGCATGCAATTTAACTGTAGTTGTGGGCTCTAGCATAAGAAAACATACCAAACATTCATTATTGTGCAATTGTTCTCATGCTGCCCACCACGCTTGTTTCTTAATAGTGTACAAATATGTCCATTAGATCACTGGCGGCATGCAAGCTCAAAACACCTACAGTCAGGGCTTAACTGGTGGGACTGCTTTACATAATATTCTGTGACTCTGTTTACTAGACAGCATGAAATGAGAATACTAAAACTTTTCATTGGACAATGAAGACTCAGTACTAGAAATGGCATTAGCTACCCCCATGGAGTTGTTCATGTTGAGGATCTTATCTGAGCATTTCATGTATTTGAATGTGAAATAAATGTTACTCTTCTCCATCATCGTCACTAGCTAAGTCATCAGTCTTAAGGATATGTCTTAGGAAGAACAAGTCCTGGTTTTACTCTAAGTCTATAATGTGACCCTTGCATCAGGCCAACAAATAGTATGTGTTCAGGAAATTTATTTTTTTGAGATGGGGTCTCCCTTTAGTCCCAGATGGCCTGGAGCTCCCTCTCTAGAGCAGGCTGTCCTTGAACTCACAGAGATCCACCTGCTTCTGCCTCCGGAATGCTGGGATTAAAGGCTGAGTGCTTAAAACCAGTGACTGCTCTTGCAGAGGCCCCAGGTTTGATTGCCAGCACCCATGTGTTGGATAATAACTGCCCTTAATTCCAATTCCAGGGTAATCCGATTACATAAATTAACATAATTTAAAATATTAATTAAGAAAATGTCAAAACACTTATATCAAATAGATCTGGATTCAATTTTATTTGCTACCTGGACTTGCTCAGATTTTATGGCTTTGTAGCCTTTTAAAAAATTTCTCAGAGTTTTAGCCTTTTCCTTTTGAAATTAAGATAATATGAGCCCAAATTGTGAAGATTAAATTAAAATATCACAAATTCTGGAGACTTTTCCTTGACACAAAATAGTTACTGGTAAAATCTTCCCCTTCTGATGATGGACATACCTGCTGTAGTATCAAAAGACAATGTTCTTAACCAGAAGTGTTGTTGTGATTTTTCTCTTTTTTATTTATTAGAAAAGTCATTTGATCTATTTGACTAGAAATAAGCTAATTTTTAAGTGGAGACATATGTTAGTTTTCTCCTATGAGAAAAATATATGATTATGCACAATTTAAAGTAAAATGGGAAGTAGACACTGGTGTTCTTATCAGCAATTAACATAGCTGAATAAACAGCATTGGCATACATGGTATACAGCATCTGCAAATGTTGTCTTTCAGAAAGGCTAGTGCTGATCTATTATAGAATGCTATAGAAGCATTTCTTTTGGTTTCTTAACAGTGTATTTTAAAGTGTCTCATAATAGATTAGTGTGGATGTAGAGTGCACAGGTGGCTCAGTGGTATTACACTATCAAATGCTCAGGTCCACATTTAAAATCTGCTTTTGTTCTATGGCAAGCAATAACTAATTATCTACAGAAGTTGATACTGAGCATCTGTCCCATGCCTGACCACTTCTCCTTTCTGAAAATACAGAAGAATAAACATGTTAGGAAAAACCCAAACTTATGTTCCATCATGTTTAAAGTAATAGCTAATGCTTTTTCATATGTTTTAGAATCATTTTCTGCCTGATAATATAAAAAGCAAAGGAAGACAGTAGGATTGCTCCGTTGTCACTTGTCAGAGTCCACATCAAAGTTCTGCTTCAAATTAAGTGGTGTCCCCATTAAAATCTATAGCTACATATGCATAAATTTTAGTTGATTACCAGAGGAAAATGATTTTCAAAATCTTATATAATTCATTGAATCAGACCATAACCTCAAATACAGCAGAAAGAAGGGAGAGGGAAAGAAGAAAGAAGAAAAGAAAATAATACTAGAAAGAGAAAATATATTCCATCTAATAACAGGTTTCATTTTCTACCAGAAACAACAGAGTGTATTAAAATTTGCAGAGAAAATGAAGTCTATTCATTTTGATCCTATGCCAATGTTTTGAAGCTTACTTTTAACCTAGTCACTTTTGCATTTCCAGGTGCCATGAAAGGTGATATATGCACTATTCCCCAGTGGAGTAAACATTCGGATCTTACTTTTTCTGAAAGCATCTTTAAAGAATTCTTCAAGCTGTCTGGAGAGTGCTGGCTTGCAGAAATAAGCAGGAGATCTGCATGGGTTGCTACTAGAGGTTGTAGTTGATTGATGTTGCCGAGAACTTCTTTTGCTTTTGCTGTATTTTCAGGTGAATAGTAAATAAACTGGTATCCAGTGCTGCAACAACAAAACAGCAGCGAGTTACACAGAGAGCAGAAAGCATTCACAGTCCTCCACACCTGACTGTCAGGGATGGAAAAGAACTCACAATTTCATTACTTGCCACTCAACAGAGAGGTTTATGATGTCTTGAGACTCAATATAAATTTAAGTCTAAATAAAATCCAAACCTTAATCAACCATTAGAAAGATTTTAAGTGATGATATATTTTAAATATCACTATCAAAAGTTAATGTTAATATGAACTACTAATGAACCTGAGGCCAAATGATATACTGTAGATAGATAACTAAGACTATATTTAGTAATTTTAGTTTTTTAGATGTGTATGAGTGTTTTGGCTGAATGCATACAAGAACACCCATGTTGGGCTGGAGAGATAGCCTAGTGGTTAATAGCACCTACTGCTCTTGCAGAGGACCCGGGTTCGATCCCCAGCACCCACATGGCAGTTAAGAACCATCTGTAACTCCAATTCCAGGAGAACTGCAGTTTCAGGGGAATCCAACACCCTCTTCTGACCTCTGCGGCATTGCGACATTGCATGACATGGGTGCACAAACCTACATGCAGACAGTACACTCATACACATACAAAAATAAATAAAATTTAAAAAATAAATAAATATTAAAAAATATATTAAGAAGACCCATGTCATAAGTGCTCATGGAGGCCAAAGGAGGGCATCAGACTTCCTAGAACTGGAACTATGCATGGTTGGTAGCTGCCATGTGGGTGCTGGAAACTGAACTCAATTCCTCTGCAAGAGCAGCCAGTGCTCTTAACTGCTAAACATCTCTGCAGCCCATCAGATAGATACCTACTCCTTTAAATCCAACTCAATCTCAGTATAAATCCTAATTCACCACTCAGTGCACTGGATGATCCTTGGACAGTCTTTATCATCCTTCCTAGGAGAGTACTAAACAAATCCATGAAGAGGTCACAATTAGAGATCACTTACATGAAGAGCCTAAAACGGTGCTTGGTACAAAGGCAAGTATTTAATAGGCTATTTATAGTTTCCTTTATGTTACTGGCCAAATAGAAAAAGGGAGTAACTATTTCTAACTCAAAAATCAAGAGAAAATAAAATCAGTGCCAAGGGAGGAAATGGGAAATTCCATTTTAAAGAGCAGATAAATTTATCGCATAGTAATTCTTGGGCAGGCATGGTCTTATATGCCTTTAATCCTAGCACTCAGGAGACAGAGGCAGGCAGATCTCTGTGTAATGATGCCAGCCAGGTCTACATAGCAAGTTCAAGGCAGCTGAGGATATAGGGAGACCCTACCTGAAAAACAAAATAAAACAATACAAAAGACAAAAAAAGTTCACTCATATACATAAAAATAAAAATTTAAAACAGGTTTAAAAAACAAAAAAAATTGATTATATCACCTATATTCACCTTATTGTTCTTAAATCTACCATGTTAAGAAACTGAAAGTTGATTAATAATTATGAACCCTTAGTTTTTCATAATCTTCATGTAAAAACTGATCACGAACTTGGTGAGAGTGAGAGAGGGGGGCGTGTGGACCATAGGAGTCAGGAGGGCAAGCAGTTGACGGGTCCGGGGGGAAAAGGGTGAGACAGTTGGAGGAAGCAGGGAGCAGCTGGCATGGTCACATGGTTGGTGCAAACTTTCTTACATCCCATTGCACCCAATAGTCAAAGTATTTTTTTTTTCAAAATGCACTGAGGCTATGAAATATTTACCTTGATGTGACCAGCTACATTATTTAAATTCCCATAATTCCATTTTCATTTTGGAAAATTATAAATCATTAAGAACATATAACATCTAAAAGAAACACATTTTTCTCTCCTCTTTCTTGCTTCCATGGGGGAATTACCTGAATCCTTAAAGAGACAATGCTATTTTAGATATACATGATATGTATTCTTCATATTTTATGTATTTAATTTTTTGTAAAATAATTAAGAGAACTGTCCTTGTATGTTTGAACGATTCACAACACAGCACAAGAAGCAAGAGTGGGCAGGCTTATGAAGGCTGAGAAGATAATTGCCAGTCGGTGACAGTCAAGGATTCACCCATATTTCTTATAGGCTTTTAAATGTCAGAAGTTAAAACAAACTCAACAACTTACTATGCATATAATGTAAATTAGGGCAAGTGAGAAATACCAACTGAGAAGAGAGAAAAAAAGAAACAATAGTCACTGGTTATGACACATCTATTTCTGTTCTCTGTGTAGCTGGGATTCAGGCCTGCAGAAGGGAAATTGTGAGCTGTATTCCTTAGTAGGGATGCTACAAAGTTCAATCCCAGCCTCTAATAAATTAAACAACCCATGTTACTTTTGCAAATGAAACAATTATCTAAAGGGTTTTTTTCTTCTATTACTTCTTTATTTTTTTCATTTTTTAACAATAAGTAATAATTTTTTTTAAATTGTGTTTATTTTGTATGTATGTACTGTCTGCATGTAGGTTTGTGCACCCGTGCCATGCAATGCTGTGGAGATCAGAAGAGGGTGTCAGACTACCCTGGAACTGGAGTTAAAGACGGTTCTCAGCCGCCATGTGGGTGCTGGGGATCGAACCCGGGTCCTCTGCAAGAACAGTCGGCGCTCTTAACCATTAGGCCATCTCTCCAGCCCCAAGTAATAATTTATGAGTCCAAGCATCCTTCATGTAAAACCAATTTGCAAGCAGTTGTGCCCAAACCCACACAGCCCAAGGGTCCCACCATCCAGCTGGGGGGCTTGTATGTTTAAACAGGTTCATCAAATAAGAGTCCAGTCTGTATTGCTGTAGTTTCACCATTCACCCCAATTGCAGCCCTTACATTCTACCACGGCCCCTCTTCTGAAGATTGTTCCCTAGGCTTAGAAAAGGGGCACAGGTGGATGAGAAGCAAAACAGTCTACTTTCTCTGGAGCTGTCATTTTGGACTCTATCTAAAGGTTTCGATGTATGATAATGATAGGGGCTATGTTTGATATCGCACAGACTTGGCTACAAGAGCAGGATTCTGTGCAGAGCAGATACAGAAAGCAGCGTGTGCTAGTGCACTACACCATCATCATCTCTGTGCTGTCCTGCCTTTGTTGACAAGGTCTGATTCCTAACTCTGTAGGTACCTAAAGGCTCCCCCATGGTTAAGACTTCAGAAAATTAAAGTGCCCATGTCTTCACGATTCACTCTGCACACATGACCTCTTTCTGTGTACACCGTTCTGGCATTTCATATTCTCACTCCCAGCTTCTTTTGGATGGCTACCTCTACTGTCCTCCTTCTTGGCTTGAATCCTGCTTACCGAAGTTCACTGTTAATACTGTTTGTAAATATCCGCTTTATACATTTTGCGTATTTCTTGTGCTGCAAAGTATTTTAGAATTCTTCCTTTGGCTCCCACATAGTCAATCCCAAGTTCTCTCATACCTTTTTTTTTTTTCCCCTTAGGACCTGCATGAATGGTGCTCAAATTTTAGCAGGCATAAGGTACTCAGGAATGAGCACAGAACTCCAGTGCTTATTTTGTAAAAGCTACAGATTTTCTTTGCAGTACCAAGAGACTCTGCTTCAGTAGGTTCTTCACTTGTAATAGTTTCTCAAGAGATGTTGCTGCAAGTGAATGATGGGCATCTTTAGAGACACCTGCTGCTGTGGGTTTGATTCTGAGATCCAATCTAAACCCTAGATCCCACTTCACAGCGACTTTGGCAAAAGCCGCACCTAATCTGCTCTGAATTTCTTAGATCTTTTACAACACTACTCTTACCATCTTTCTTTACATTCTGGTCAAGCTGCTTGCTAGCAACATTTGTTTTTTAGAAGAGATTTATCAAAGTAAAATCTACAGGCCATAAAATGGCCTATTGTAGATGTGAAATTCATTGATTTTAGTAAACTTAGAGTTGTGCAGACATGATCCAATTTTAGAACATTTCCATTACCCCAAAGTCAGCTCATGCCATATCAGAGCACATGGGAATGCTTTCTACTTCAGCTCCTCACACCTGTCCTTGATTAGACACAAGAGTAGAGAAGTAGAGAAGGTAAGTTCCAGGATGGTGAAGAAGCTGTTGCTTGGAGAGACACAGATTCCTGGCTTGGCAGAGGAGTTAGCTATGAAACAACAGAAGCCAAACTGAGCAGACCCTTGAAAGTTGGCAAAATAGTCAAGGCAAGGAAGTACAGGGACAAGCAGAGCAGGGCATGGAAGATACTCAGGTAAGACTTTGTTCCTTTAGAAGAAGCCTGGAAAATTTATGAGAGCCAACAATAGAGTAAAGAAATCATACACACTTACATATAAGAGAGGTCTTTATGGTTAAGAATCACAGAACAATGCTTAAAAATTAAAAGTTTGGTAATATCAAAGCAAACGCCCCCCTCCCCCAATTATGAAGTGGAAGGAGAGGAGAAATCAATGTTGTCTTCTTTCTCCTTAATTAGTATCAGTTGTCACTGAGCTAATAAGTGACAGAATCAAGCTTATAAGTGACAGAATCAAAATACTTAATCCTAACTAAAATGCCCATGAGTCTACATCCATACTGCCCTGTCCTTGCCTGAGCACATCTAAGTGTCCATGAGTTCAAGGCACTTTTTTCCTTAGGAAGAATAGTTTGAAAAGCAAACATCAACTTAAGAATAGATCTTATAGCCAAGAGTGGTGGTGCATGCCTTTAATCCTAGCACTTGGGAGGCAGAGGCAGGTGGATCTCTGTGAGTTCAAGGCCAGCCTGGTCTACAGAGCGAGTTCCAGGACAGCTGGGGCTACAGGAAGACCCTGTCTCAAAAAGACCAAAAAAAAAAAAAAAAGAATAGATCTTATAACTCACTCAATATTAGTTCTTTGTGGAAGCCCTATGTCCAGCACAAACTAAAAAGCATAGGAAGGGATGCAGAGACATGATTTCACTCTGGACAATCTCAGTAAGCATGTGGTTAAACCCTGTGAAGCCAGAAGGGTATATTCAAGTGCACGAAGGTGCGAATTTTCATTTATTATCCACGTGGATTTCTTCTCAGAACTGACAGCTGGTCTTTATCTACCACTGGATTTCAGAAAAAGTGGAAATCAGACATAGATTTTTCTCTGGAGATTTAACTATGCCGTAGAAATAGTGACCTACTACTCTGTTCCTGCCCCTGTCCTCCTCAGTCTTCCTTCATTTCTCCTTCCTGCCTATTCATTATCTCTCATTACACTGTTCTGTAGGTCCAGTACCTAAAATCATAATGCAGTTGAGCAATGGCTTAAACAGTTGCTAGGAAGGGTAGGGAAGCAGATAAGTAACAGATGACGGTGCTGTGATCATTGTTTAGGGATAAAAATACAGGAAAACAAAAGATACATTTATGACCTTTTTTCATTTTTTTCCATGTTAAATCTAATGTTGGTTTAAAAATATTTTATTCATTATTTTTATGTTATGTCTATAAGTGTATTTCCAACATGAGTGTCAGTGCACCAGTGTCATTCTAGTGGTGGCTGTTAGCTGCCATGTGAGTGCTGGGAATCAAACCTGGATCCTCTGCAAGAGCAGTCAGCTCTTAACTGCCTAGCCACCTCTCCTACCCTTCTAATGTTACCTCTCTAATGTTAATTGAATGGGATGTCTAATAATGCCAATAATTCACACCATAGGATTAACACTGATAAAGTAAATCTGTTTCTCTATCATTGTAAGAAATGGTAATTGAGCCCATACTACATGGGTCTAATAGTATGCTAAATGCTTTTCATAGGTTATGTTTATACTGTTTAATCTTGACCACTCTGTGTTTAACAGGAGCACAAAAGTTCTTCCTTGCATTTCATGCATATTGAGATGACACATTGTGTCATGAGTGCTTTTGTTTACAGAAAAACATGATCTAAGTATAGAATCTTTCCCAATCTTTAAAAAATGTTTCACTATAATTTGTCTATTAGACTTAATATTTTGGTTTTAAGTCCTAAGGTTTCAGGGGATTAACTTTCTTTTTATCTTTCTATCCCCTCTCTCTCTCTCTGTGTCTGCATATATGTATGTGTGTATTCACACAAGTTTGCATCTAAAACCAGAGTAATGCCATTTTTGTGTTAGAATAAAATATTAAATTAAAAATAAAACCATCCAAATTACTTTCCCAAATAACTGTGATTTGTTTACTTCAGAATTCTTTCCCAAAACTTTTAAGATTTCTTAACTAAGATTTCTAGCAATTCAACTATAGCAACACTGTAGTAAATCAAGAGGAATCAGCCACTTATCTACAGTGCAAATGAGAAGCTTTATGAAATGTCACAAATCAAATTTCTCATGTTTTGCTCTCTTTAGACACTATTTTGCTGAATTTAGTACCATAAATTCTAGTATTATTTACATATTGGTCAATTATAAATGAACAAATCTTTAAAGTTACAACTTCAGTTCTCAAAATTCTGAACTACCCAGTGCTTCTAAGCCACACTAAAGATCATAATTTTCCTTTCAAGCTACTAGTAAGTTATTGGAAGCATCCTGCCAACCAATAAATATTAAAGCTACCATGTCATTACTAAATGTCAGGAATATTAAGTTGGCTAGCTTTTATAAAAATTGTCACCTACTTTCAGAATAACTACATATATATTTTCTCTTCTTAGTGAGTTATGAAACAATAGTAATATTCTAATACAGGCCATGTGACTGTTTTTGAAGACTAGCAGACCTTTTATACAAGTGCCCATGTTTCCTATGTTTCCAATTCTGATCCCAGATTTTACTAGATGTCCTCATATGTTTCTGACTTCCTTTAGTCGCTTCAGTTGCTTCAGAAAGAATAATTTGTTTGAACCTTTGATTCTACTGCACTAAATCTGCAATACACACACACACACACACACAAGCACACACACACACACACACACACACACACACACACGGCTTCATACTTTTTACTCCTTCATTATCCTTATTAGCGCACCAAATACTTATCAAGCTCCTTCATAGAGATTCCATAGAACAACACAGCATAGCCCAGGCTTTTAGATTCAGCAGTATAGGAAACTTGAACATTGGGTGCTTAAAGCAGACAAATCTTAACTTCAGAATCAGAGCAGGCTTCTAGCCAGTGCCCAGTTTCAAGCTAAGAACTGTGGCAGCAAGTTAGCATGTTCACTCTGGATCACCATAGAGAGGGTGGGAAAACGTAAACATGACAGGCAAAGCTGAAGAGAAAACACAGCCAGCTTACAGAACACAGAAACCCTTCGTTAGGATTTGAGTGTCCAATGTACCCATCGTGCTTTTGTGTGCAGTGCTTGGCCCAGCTGGTGTCTCTGTCTCAGAAGATCTGGAAATTTCAGCATGGGAAGAGGGCCATTCAGGGCCATGTCTTTGAAGGTGGCAGCTGCTCTCCACGTCCCCCTGTCTCTCTGCTTCCGGGCCATCAGGCTTGCTGTGAACACTCTCCTTACCAATGAGCTCCTCCCTCCATGACCTTCTCCTTGACAGCCAGAGAAGCAATAAAGTCAAAGAACGCAGACTGGAGTCTGCGAGATCATGAGCCAGAACAGTGTTTCCTCTTCTAAAGTCATTTGCGTCAGGCCTCCTGTGATCATAATAAAAGCACTTTTATTTGTTGTTGTGAGTTGTTTGGGTAATGCTTTCACATCTATGTTCTTCTATAGCTGAAATAAAATGGTGGAAACTAATCATAGTTTTGCTTTTTACTTTTGTTAATTTTGAGACAGTGTCTCACTAGGTATCTGTGGCTGGCCTGGGATTCACTATGGAAACTACAGTGGATAAAACTGACAGAGACCTGTCTGCCTCCTAAGCACTAAGTCAGGGTTTTGGAAGAACATGCCATTCTTTGTAGTGGGATGGACTCTGGCCCTGTTGTGTTCTGCCTCTCTGTAGCCTGCTTCGTCCTTGTCTTGCTGAATGTGCCTCTTGTCCAGTAGCCCCTTTAGCCATCCTGGGTTTCAGCTCAGAGTATCTCACAGCTTGTGATCTAGGTAAATTTATCTTAATGAATAGGTGTATCAATGCCCAAGAGCTATTATGAGATTGGTAATTTTATTACAGAATATTTTATGGTTGTTATATGTTGATACATCATTATTGTTAGTATCTATCTCTTTCAGGATAATAAGTTCAATTTTTTTCATACGGAGACAATGAGGGGTGATTTGATTTGTTTATCTATAGAAAGAGAAAGATATAGGTAAATAGATATAGAGATATAAAGAAATAGAATATATATAGGGATTGGTACTTCCTGTAGTTCTGGTATCCATCATGGGTTTTGATATGCATCCCATGAGCACAAGGGGACACTATGTATATCATGCACCTTGGATTTTACACTTTAAGTAAAATGTAGCTATGACTGTTCCAATATTATATGTGCCTTTCAGGAATGTCATTGTGGCCAAAAATGAACAAAATGGATTGGATGAGAGCCATCCTGGGAGGAGGGCATGTGAATAAGCTTTTTGTGAGAGGAAAACCTAGGGGACAGTGCTCTGAGGGTTAGGGTTATCAGAATGCATACTCATTACTGAAACAAATGAGCACCCGAGAAATAAGAAGGTAGAACTGACATTTAATCTTTTATAAAATTAAAATGGAAGCAAAGGAAATAAGGGTGTCAAGAATTTGAAGCTTTCTGAGTAGAAAACTGAGTGAGAGATAGAACCTTCATAAAGACAAGGAGTCCACAGAAGAAGCAAATGTGAGTGAAAGGTGGGAGAGATGATTTGACCTGTCGACCTTGAAGGGGGTTTGGAAGGTATCAGTGAAGTAGAACTCCCTGCAGGATGACTATACATATATACCCAGACTTACAAGTGTTTCCATCCATGCATGGACTCAACATAAGGACAGTATCTGAAGCCCAGTGATGGAGATTAGTAGGAAACAGAATATTTATGTAAATTATTGCTTTTCCAGAGGGCAATAGAGTATCTTGAAATTCACTCATCTGTATTCAGAAATTCATCAATTATTCACAGAGACATATGAATAAGGGCATATTTTGAAAGTGTAAGTGACTTTAAGAAATAACTACATATAATCTAAATATGTAGATTATTGATCAATTACGCCTAATCCATAAATTCCAACTCAAATTTAGAAAAAAAAAATCTGGGCCAAGGGAGAAGGTGCAGTTGGAAAAGTGTCTGCAAGGCAAGCATGAAGACCTGAGTTTGGATGCCCAGCATCCGCGCACGTGTGTGAGTGTGTGTGTGTGTGTGTGTGTGTGTGTGTGTTTGTGTGTGTGTGACCTCAATACAGATCCATGCAGTTTATTGCTCAGACAGCTAGGCAAATCACTGAGTTCCAGATTCAGTCTTTAGTAAGAGACCTAATCTTAAAAAATAAGGTAGAGACTTTGTGTCCTAGCAGCCTTGAGCATATGCACACTATAATTCCTGTATTTCAGATCTCTGGACTAGTTCTCTAACCCAGACCAGCTGTCTAGCATAGATTGCAAAGTTCATCCTGAGGGCCTACCTCATACTCCATCTCCCCTGGCTCCTGACCAGTTGAACCTACTTACCCCAGCAGCACTGTTAAGTTATATCAAGGCCACCACATGTGCATCTATATTCCATTGCTCTCCTCTGTCCCCATACTGTTCCCTGCCAGCCTTGGGTCCAGATGGGCTCTAATCCTTCTGCCTCAGACTTCTGGACTAGCCTCCTAATATAGAAGAGCTAAATTTCATTGCTCCTTATCTGTTGGACACAGACCATCTCTCCCGCCTAACTTGACCAGCCTATCTACAACCCTGTTCCACCACATACCCAGACTGGTCTACTACCCTGCAAGAATCTGAAACATGCACCATATTGTTTTCCAATCTTGAGCAAAAAACAACGAAGGTACACAAACTGCATAAATATAAACAAAATTAAACAAAAGCAGGGCAGAATGAATATGGGTATTCATTCACCAACAATGAATATTCATATACCCAATTGGAAGCATCAAATACAAACAATACAAAAAAGAAAAAACCAGCAAAAGCCACCCACTAATCCTACCAAAGTTCAATACAATGAGAACCATCCTGAGAAAACTCAGGAAGCAGAATTTGAAAAAACAATAATAAATATGATCAAAAAACTTAAAGAATACATAGACAACTCAAAGAACTCAAAGAGGAAAGGCATAAACTTGTAAGGGAACCCCAAGAATATACAGATAATTGGCTTAATGAAATATTAAAAACAATTCATGACTTGAAAAGTGAGTTCAAAATAAGAGATAGAAGTAGTGAAGAAACCCATATGGAAATTAACATGGGACTGGAAAACTCAATAAGCCAATTGGGAAAATTGTAGAAAGCCTCTTAAGTAAAATGAAATAGAAAACAGTATCAAGATTGGATGACAAAGCTGAGGATTTGGACTCCTCAAGAAAAGACTAGGTAAAAAAATTTTAAAACACAGAAGTGGAGTAATACTCAGCAAATGTGGGACACCATGAAAAGACCAAATCTATGAATTATAGGCATATAGGAAGGAAAAGTGTCTCAAGCCAATATCGTTGAACAGATTCAACAGGATTATAGAAGAAAACTTCCCTAAATTAAGGAAGAACTTACCTATAGAGAGTCAAGAAGCACATAGAACATCAATTAGACATGACCAAACAGAAACTCCCCATGGCATATCATAGTAAAAACATGAAATATATAAAACAAGGACAGGATACTGAAAGCTGCTGGAGAAAAAAGTCACATAAAGAAAATCCATCAGAATTATGGCTGTCTTTTCTATGCAAACTGTGAAAGCCAGAAGACCCTGGACTAAAGTAGTCCCAGTTCTAAACAACCATGGATGCCAACCCTGAATACTTTACCCCTCAAAACTATCTATCATGGTCAAAGGGTAATGGAAAATATTTCATGACACTAACAGGTTGAAAGAATTCCTCTCCATCAAATCAGCACTACAGAGACTATTTGAAGCAATATAAAGGACCAAAGAGAAGAATGACTATACCCAAGAGGCTACAAAAAGAAAACAAAGGTATAACAGAAACAGAAAATAGGGGCTTGAGAGATGTCTCAGTGGTTAAGAGCAGTGACTTCTCCTGCAGAGGACCCAGGTTCGATATCCAGCACCCACATGGGGGCTAAGAACCATCTTTAAGCTGGGTGTGGTGGTGCATGCCTTTAATCCCAGCACTGGGTAGGCAGAGGCAGGCCGATCTCTGGGAGTTCAAGGCCAGCCTGGTCTACAAAGTGAGTTCCAGGCCAGCTGGGGCTACAGGGAGACCCTGTCTCAAAAATACCAAAAAAAATTAAAAAAAAGAAAGAAACTCAAAATAGGGGCACAAACACAAAGAAATAAAAATGACAGTATCCAATATCCAATACACATCTTTAAATGACCTTATCAAAAGACACAGGCTTGAGGAATAGATCAAGAAAGGAAACATATCTTTTTGTTGTCTTCAAGAAAGTCATCTCGCTTTCAAGGATAGACAGTTAGGGTAGAAGGATGGGAAAAAATATTCCAAGGAAATAGCTCTAAGAAGCAAGCAAATATTGCAAAAATTATATCTGTCAAAAGAGACTTCAAATTAAAACTAATCTGAAGAGATGAAAAGGTTACTTCATTCTAATCAATGAAACTATCTTCAACAGAACAACTGAACAAAGAACAGAGACATCTGAGTTAAATGACATCTTGCATGTAAATTTGATTAAGAAATGTTGTACAAAATGCATGAAACTTCAATAAGAAAGAAGAAAAAATTTACACAATGGAATTCTGTTTCTCAGCAGTAAGACGAAATTAAAAAATTTGCAGGTAAATGGATGGAACTAGATAGTATTATACTAAGTGAAGTAACAGGAACACAGAAAAGCAAGCACCAATCCCTTACATGTGAGTAGATATACTGATGTAGCACCTGGAGCTAGAAAAATGGAAAGAATACAGGGAGATAAAGGAAAAGAAAAAAACCTGAAAGAGGTGGATTGTAGGGAACAGATGTTAACGGGGGGAGGTGGGGAAATTGGGAGAGTGGATGGTAAGGGAGGAGGGAGGAACATGCAAGGGGCCATGGTGTGCAGTTGGAGGGAAGTCAGGAGGGAGGAGGGTGGGGAAAATGGGACTAGGGAGGAAGGTGAGATGTGGAGGAAAGAGTAGAGTGAATGAATCTTGGTGGATTAGGGAACCCAAAGGGAAATAGGATGCCTTGTAAACCCATAAGAAATGCATATACAGGGTCTTAACATCACTGCACCACACACACACACACACACACACACACACACACACACACACTCACACACACACACCTGGGCCTATTTAATAAGAAACACAGTGTTTTCTTTGAGTGATAGTTGAGAGTGGCCCAGAATACTCCCAAAATGTCACAGACTATTGCCAAAGCTTTGGGTTATCTTCCAGAATTAATAGATTAGACCCTACTGGTAAAGATAGGACATACTTCTGACACAGGACTTGAAGCAATGGAGCAAGAGCTTACCTAGAGGCATTATGACTGAAGTTTAGTTCTTATAAACCTAAATGAATATATGCAAACTGCTAAGGGAAAAGATCCATCAATGGCCCAACCCAGCCCCAAAGGCTAATAACCATAACAACCTGCACAGTAAGCTACCACTGGTGCAGTAATGGCAAGTAGTGGGCAGTAATCAACAGCCACCTAATTGGATTCAAAGCCCACTCAATGGGAGTGAACTGATGGGTGGCACGGTAATTGTACACAAATATACATGGCTGGAGAGGTCATCAATCCTACAGAAAACCCTATCTCCAGACAAATATTTTTTATAAGCTAAAGATGGAACCTTATATTTACAGACAAGCACACCACTCATCAAGGAAGCTTACTCTAACAGATGGGGCTACCGCAGAGTTCCACAACTGATCAGACACAGAGAATATACAACTGAGAGATGCCCAGTCCTGGGTGACACATCTACACTTGAACCTCTACACCTAAGGCACAGGGAACAAAGTGGACCAAAGGGTAGAGAGAAAATTAACACCCCCTCCAACCCTCACCAGTGAAGCTTCCTTATACACCAGAGTGCAATGCACACAGAAGGCGACAACTGGCCAATTTTTAGAGAATAAGAGACTGCAGAGTTTGTGTTCCTGGGTAGGACTCCTATATTGAACCTCACCCACTTGCAGCTCAGGGACCATTGCAGAAGAGGCGACTGAAAGATTGTAAGAGCCACAGCTGATTCATGAACACAGGGGAGCAGATGATTTCTTAGAAATTGAAAATTCGCACATGTGAACTTTGGGCAATAGTGGCATCAAACATCAGACCCATGCCAATTTGATTACACAAGAATCCAGTGGAGAGAAGAAAATGGGTGGTGGACCAGCCCTAGAGTGAGAAATATTGAAGACTGATTGTTATGGGGTGTGGGAGAGTACATGTCATTAACAGTCTCTAGATGGGTGACTACACTGCAGAGGATAAATTTTCACTTAAGGACATCTAGGTACAAATGCTTGACTGGATAGGTCTTACCATGTATGGTAGAATTACTGAGGCTGGGTTGGGAGGTGGAGGGGTATGGATGGGCGAGGGGGCCCAAACTTGATTGAGAACTGTGCTATGAAACTACAAAACCTCAACAAAAACTAAAAATAAAATAAAAATATATATATATTCATATATATCCAATTTACCAAAGGTAATGTGCTACAAATATCGGTTTCTGAACCACTAGCTCACATATATATATAATACACAAAGAATAAGTGTAAGTTGAGAACTTGCTACAATTTTTGATTGAATATAACTGATTTATATTTTATATAACCAGTAGCTAGTTTGATAAGCTTTCATCATGTGCCAGGAAAATTTATCAAAATCTCTGTGGTGGTTTGAACGATAATGTCCCCCAAAGGCTTTAAGTATTCAGACATTTTGTCCCCAGTTAGTGGTGCTGTTTTGGGAAGTCTTAGAAAGTGTGGCCATGCTGGAGGAAGTACATCAATGGGGGTGGGCTTAGTGTGTTTAACAAGCAGTCTCCAGTGTCTTTCTCTCGGTTTCCTGTGTTTATTGGAAGATGTGAACCTTGGCTTCCTGTTCCAGCCCTGGCCACCATGTCTCCCCACCACAATAGACTCTTAATTCCCTGGAACCATCAATCATAAGCTCAAATAAACTCTTCCTTTTATAAGTTCCCTTGGTCATGGTGGTTTTATCACAGCAACAGAAAAGTGACTAATGCAGTTTTTGGTACCAGAGAGTACCATTCAGGGAGTGGTATCTTTAAAGTATCAATGGGATGAGAGCAAAAGCCAGAACAATTAAACAGAAGTATAGAAAATTCAAGAACATTATACTTGATGATTTGATGACTGGAATTTGTGGTTTATAATGGCATATACACTGAAATGATTTTGTCAGATCTGAAAGGTACCACTCAGCCAAGTATACTAAACTGGCTTAGTGCTGCTTAAATACCTATATATCTAACTGCTTGTGCTTCATTAGTAGGATCGAAAGGTTACCCCTGGACAAACTGTCAGCCTGTGAAAGGAAACAGCCAGAATTGACCAGAGTCCAAATCAACAGCTCCAGAGAGAGTGGACTGTTTTACTTCTCATCCACCTGTGCCCCTTTTCTAAGCCTAGGGAACAACCTGCGGAAGAGGGGGCGTGGTAGAATGTAAAGGCTCCGATTGGGGTGAATGGTGAAACTACAGCGATGTAGTCTGGACACTCATTGGATTAACTTGATTGAACAAAGAACAAGCATGTCGCCCCCCATGGATGTGGTGAGCTGTGGGGGTTTTGGACACAACGGCAGCCTTGTAGATTTGGTTTGCACGAGGAGAATGCTTTTGTACTGCATGGAGTTATCACTTATAGCTAAAGAAAGGGAAAAAAAAAAAACAGAAAAACAAAAAACAAGAGAAAAATGACAAGACGTATATGCAGAATACATGATCTGGGAATGGGTGGTGGGGTTGGGGGTGGAAGGGAAAGGGAAAAAATGAACAGAACGAAAAAAAAATGAAAAAGAAGTCGAATACAAATCATCAATAAAAAAAAAAAAAAAAAAGAGAAAAAAAAAAGAAACGAAGACTGGGGCTGGGAGATGGCCTAGTACAGGTTAAGCAGCACTCGACCGCTCTTGAAGACCAGGAAAGGACCAAAAAAAGGGGAATTCGATCCCCAGGCACCCACATGGCGCAAAGAACCGTGCCGAAAACTCCAATTCCAGGGAGAACTCCAGTTCCAGGGAATCCAACCCCTCTCTTCTGACCTCCGCGGCATGCCGACACGGGTGCACAGAACCCTTCAAGCCACAGCTAGCACTAAAAAAAAACAACAATAGAAATAAAAAAAAATTTAAAAACATACAAAAAAAAATAAAAAAAGTAAACAAAAGAAAAAAAAAAAAACTTTCTTTTTTTTTTTTTTTTTTTTTTGGTCTTTTCGAGACAACGGTCTCCCTGTAGCCCCAGCCCCCCAGCTTGTCCTGGAATTCACTCTGTAGACCAGGCTGTGGCCTTGAACGCACAAAGATTCACCTGCCTCAGCCCTCCCAGTGCTCAGGAGTTAAAGGCAATGTGGCCCCAACCCCGACTAGTTGTGTGTTTTTTTTTTTTTTTTTTTTTTTGGTCTCCATCTAAGCTTCTTTAGTCTTTGAATGTGTATTATGCTACAAGCAAGTCTTGCTTGCCTTTATATTCTACCAAAATGAGAATTTAAAAAATGAGAAAAGCAGAATTTCAAATTAATTTAGGATCACATACATACTTGTAAAAACCCTTTGACTTGCATGTACCATATCCAGTTCATGCTTTCCAAGCCTCGTCATCCAGTTCAGGGTATCTGCCCAAGCAGGACTAGCAATTAAACTAATGCTATTTATTCTCTACCTGAAGCTACAGATAAGAGATAAAGCCCATCTCTTCAGGAAGATTTCGTGTGGAGCTGTGCTCTGGGGAGTCCTTTTCAGGAAGATGAGCCATATATGCAGGTTTGGCAGAAATAGTTTGGTATTTACTAACCTACACATTGAACTGGGAGCTACAAGAGGTAACCAACCCACAAGAAGAAAGTATACTCTTTACAGTATCAAATTATAATCAACAGAAAAAAAATTAAATTATTGTTTCCTTCAAAATGACATACAGGGACTGGAGAGATAGCCACTGGTTAAAAGCACCGACGCTCTTGCAGAGGACCCGGGTTCGATCCCCAGCACCCACATGGCGGCTAACAACCATCTGTAACTCCAATTCCAGGAGAACTCCAGTTCCAGGGGAATCCGACACCCTCTTCTGACCTCCGTGGCATTGCACGACACGGGTGCACAGACCTGCATGCAGACAGTACATTCATACACATACAAAGATAAATAAATAAAAAAAATATTTAAAAAAAACAAAATGACATACAGTCAGCAAACAAAAAAAGGAATTGACATGAGCTTTGTACTGGCCTTGCTTTTGTCATGCCTATGTAATTTTATTATACCACTTTAAGAGAATTTCTATGATGGAAATTATTCTCAAAGGAAAAATAAGATGCATTTGAAAGCAAATGGCATGGATTTGAGCTATTGGTTCTGAAACTGATATTTTTAGCAGATTACCTTTGGTAAATTGGACATGTCTTCCAAAGAAACACAAGGACATGTTATTTTAAAAATGAATAACATTCATCCATAACAGGGACATCTATATCACACACCCTCCCTCCTCCCAACCCCCACAAGGGTCAGGGAAGGTCATAGAAGAAAGAGTGGAAAGATTGTAAGAGCCAAAGGCCAGGCAGGACCTGAGTCAAACACTGACTTCTGGACCAATGCACTTAGGAGCTCATAGCATCTGTGGCAGTCTGCACAAGACCTGCATAGGATCAAGTCAGTCCACATCCCAGCATGGAGGGCAAGGGACATAAGAGCTCCCAAACCTAGCTGAGGAACCACTGACAGTTGATAGTTACTAGAGAGGAAGAGGCGATGTTTTTAGGGGTGAGTACGACCCGCTGGATATGTTCACTGTCATTCATACACGAGCGACACTAACTGGAGACAGTCTTCCAGGGCTCTGGAAACCTACTCATATAAACTTACAGCAATGGTGTTAGCATGCACAAGACCATGTAAACTCAATTGGACAAAACCCAGCATACAACTGGGGAAATGGGCAGCAGCCCCCAACCTTAGCCAAGGAACTACTGGTAACAGATTACTGCTGGGTGAGAGAGAGTTCATCTTCTTTGGGATAGTGACACTAGACTGGCTGACTACACTCAGTGGATGCACATCACATCTAGTCACTTGGCATGATAGGCCTTGACATGTCTGATGGAATGCATGAACTCTGGTGGGGGACGGGGGCCTGAAGATAGAAGAAGGGTCTGGACATGATTAAGATATATTATATGAAATGTCCCAACATGAAATAAAATGCATATTAAGAAAATCAATCAATAAATTAAACCATGAAATTGGGAGGACGGCATGAGGAGGGGTCGGGAGCACTGTAAATAATTGGAATGTGACCACACTAAGTAAGAACATAATTTGGTTTACACCAAACTTTTTAAAAATATGTTTATTGATGAATTGTGTATTTCATTCATTATCTTTGAGTCTAATTTATTAATTCTACACCATTTTGAAAAATTGAACTCATGTAAGAAAGTTGTATATTACATGAAAAACAAACTCTACTAATTTACAAAGGAAAACTGAATTGTTGGGGGAGCTGAATATAAATGTGTTTATTCTTTTTGACTTTTTTGTATTAATAAGCATATTTGTTTTTAGGACTTGGAAAAAATCTCAATAAAATCATTTAATTATATATATATATATATATATACCATTATATATATAAACCATTATATATATATATAAACCATTATATATATATTATATATATAAACCATTATATATATATATAAACCATTGAAAGCTAAAACACATTTCTCTATAAATTATAGGCACAGTATATTGATTCATACAGAAAAACAAACAGAATCATAATGTCAGACCAAATGTCTCTGCCAATTAATGACAGGATACAAAATAAATTCAGCGGCCAAACTAGAAACAGAAATATAAACCTCCAGCTAGGTGGAAAACTCCCCTCTTCTCCATCAAACCTCGTACAAACTGATTGCTTTCACCAAATGTATCTGAATCACTTGCCTTCTTTCTAGCAAAAGGAATGAGACTCATTTGTCTTGAAAATGGAAGTGAAAGGGTTTAGAGCAATTGTTTTTGTAATTAATAGCTAATCTGTTTCCCTGTTACTAGACAAGATACAAAGAGAGAAGTCAGAGGAGGAAGAACATTTGCTAAGATACCTCAGCTCTAAACACCAAATAAACATATTAATTTAAGGTTTTACTTTTAAATCGCCAAAGTTGAATCATGAAAAATAATTCTATTAGAGCACTTGGGAGGCAGAGGCAGGCGGATCTTTGTGAGTTCAAGGCCAGCCTGGTCTACAGAGTGAGTTCCAGGACAGCTGGGGCTACAGGGAGACCCTGTCTCAAAAAGACCAAAATAATAATAATAATAATAATAATAATAATAATAATAATTCTATTAGAAAAAAATCATTTAAAATGTTGCATGACAAAGCCTTGGATTCTGTTTTCACATTCCCTATTCATTTTTCATGCCTGCTACAAGATACAATATAGTTGCCTGCCTGCCCCTGCCCCTATTTACAACAGATAATGAGGAGGATCTATTCATATTTCTTCTTAGATTGGTAAAGTAAAATTTTAGCCCTAGATGTTTGACCTGATTATATAATCACTGAATCCATATAAAACTTTCTGATTCTTTTTCTTAAAGTTTATTTCTTACTTTATGAGTGTTGATGTCTCCTCCAAATTCTTATATTGAAATATACTCACTAATATGAAAACATTAAGAGGTGGAGTTATTAGAAGATCATTAGGTCATAAAACACTGCCTTTCTGAATGAGATTTGTGTCTGTTTTAGGGGACCCAGAGAGCTCACTGGGCTTTCTATCAAGTAAGGTCACAGCAAATTGTCATCTATGAAGAACAGACTACCATCAGACACTGAATCTGTTGGAGCCTTGATCTTGAACATCTAAGCCTCTAGAACTGTGAGCAACAATGTTATTTATAATTTATCCACCCTAAGGTATTGTGTGATAGAAACAGGAATTAACTAAGTCTTTTTATATTTCCTTCAGAAATTTCCCCAAATTCTAATACTTGCTCTGACTTTCATAGGCTTATGAAAAAACCTGCACCTTTCCTATCAGCAGAATTTCAGCTCATTTTCCTTAAGATTTACATTTTTCTTCATTAGATTGAACTTTGGTAGAGCTAGTACTACTACTGAGTACCAGAAGTAGATTTTGCCCTGGTGGGTGAGTAGGTATTCATGCAAATGGTTTTAAGTTTGTTACAAATTAGTAAGATTTTAAGAAACTAAAATATTCAGAATTTTCCTCTTTGGCTTTAAAAAATATTTTATTTATTATTTTTATTTTATGTGTATCAGTGTATCACCTGCATGTATATAAGTGTGCCTGTGTCCTGCAAGTCTGCAGAGGTCAGAAGAGGGAGTTAGATTCCCCTGGAACTGGAGTTATGGACCATTGTTAGCTACCATGTGGGGCTGGGAATTGAACCCAGGTCCTCTGTAAGGACAGTCAATGCTCTTAACTGCTGAGCCATCTCTCCACTCCAGCCCCTCTTTGCTTTTTTTTTTTTTAACAGACTTCATTCACTTTATTGAGATAGGGTCTCCCTTGATATCCCCACCACACCAGCTCACTTAATTTTTTTCATTAAAAAAAAAAAAAAAGCTCTAGGTAGTGGCCACAGTCTCTCTGTGCTGAGACTCTGGTGTGGGTCTTCACAAGATGGTCAGTGAATTCCTGATAGGGAGACTTGGTGAAGACTGTCTCTTTCCGAAGGTCTGGAGTCAGGTAGCTGAAGGTCTTAGAGTTGGCATCAAAGATGTCCTTGGCGAAATTGCCCAGGGTGGCAGTGCAGCCCCTGGCTGATGTGTAGCAGTCATCAATACCAGCCATCAGCAGCAGCTTCTTGGGCACAGGAGCAGAGACAATGCCAGTACCTCTGGGGGCAGGGATGAGGCGCACCAGTACAGAGCCACAGTGACCTGTCACCTTGCATGGGACGGTGTAGGGCTTGCCATTCTTGTTTCCCCAGTAGCCTCTCCACACAGGGACAATGGAAAGCTTGGCCAAGATGACAGCCCGTCAAATTGCAGTGGCTACCTCCTTGGAGCACTTAACACCCAGACCAACATGACAGTTGTAGTCCTCAATGGCGACAAAAGCCTTGAACCTGGTCCACTGGCCAGCCCGGATCTGCTTCTGCACTGGCATGATCTTTAACACCTCATCCTTAAGGGATGCTCCCAGGAAGAAGTCAGTAATCTCAGATTCCTTAATGGGTAGGGAGAACAGGTAGATCTCCTCCAGGGATTTGATCTTCATGTCCTTGACCAGGCAGCCCAGCTTGGTGACTGGGATCCACACCTTTTCTTCAGCTTTGCCTCCAGGAGCCCAGCAGCCCCGACCACGGCCCTGGAGACCACTACCAAATCCTCCATGGAAGCCGACACGGCCTCCCAAGCCTGGGCCCCCGGGGCCCTCCTGCTGCACTTGCATCATCCGCCATTTGGTGTTTCCCGAGGAAGAAGCCCTCTTCGGCTTTTTTATTCTTACTCATCTTTACAAACACATTTAGTTTTTATGAGGTTCCTTTCTTTCTTATTGAGAATGGTGTGTGTTTGTGTCATGGTGAAAGTTCTAGAAAGATCTGTTTTTCAATGAAATTTGACATTCAAGAGATTGAAATAGGGCCTATAGGGTGGCTTAGTGGGTAAGAGGTGCTTATGACCAAGCCTGATGACCTGAATTTCATCCCTGGGACCTGCATGGTCAAGAGAGAGAACCAACTCCTGTGGATAGTGCTGTGACCTCCACAGAAGTGCCATGGCACAGGGGTCTATGCACATATACTCACACAGAAAGACATCACTTTTCTGAGAATTGGACTAATCCACTTAGGCATTGGTGCTTTAAAAGGATCCATCTTCTTCATTAGCTTATACCTTTTATATATACATGCACACACACATATATATGTATATATGTACATGTATATATACATGTATATATGTGTATGAACCCTGGCATGATAACACGTCTTTAATCTCAGCACTCTGGAGGTAGGCACAGGCAGATCTCAGTGAAATCAAGCCCATCCTGGCCTCTGTGGTAAATTCAAGGTAAGCTGGGTTTAGAGGGAGACCATATCTCAAAAATACCATGTGTGTGTGTGTGTGTGTGTGTGTGTGTGTGTGTGTGTGTATGTGTGTATGTGTGTGTGTGTGTGTGTGTGTGTGTGAAATCTGACTTTGAGATATGGATATTTAAAGCAAGACTTTCTTATATTAGGACTTTCAAATTATGGTCAGAGTATTTAATAAAAAGCAAACCGTCAAGGAACAGAAACATAAATTGTAACTATTCTTAGAGGACAGTTTTGGCTTAGCGTATGTTGGCCTTTCCAGTATTGATATTGCTGTGATAAAATACTCTTGTCAAAAACAGCTTGGGGGAGGAAATGTTTGATCTGGTTGACTGACACTTCCATATCACAGTTGATCTTTGAGCAAGGTGAGGGCAGGTATTTAAGCAGGAACGGAAGCAGAAACAACCGAGTAGCACTGTTCCCTGGCTTCCTCCTGGGTGCTTGAGTAGCACTGCTCCTTGGCTTCCTCCTGCTCCTTGACTTCCTCCTGGGTGCTTGTTTATTTGTCTTTATTCTATAGCTTAGGACCACCTGCCTAAAGATGGTATTGCCTTTAGTGGGCTGGGCCCTTCTGCAACAATTAACAATCAAACCAGTCCCCCAACAGATGTGCCCACAGGCCAATCTGATCTAAGTGAATGGTCAATTGAGGATGACTCTAGGCTATATATCAAGTTGACAGTTCAGACTACCTAGGAGAGCTGAGAAGAAAATAAAAGATGAAATAGTACAGTGACATTTGTACTTCCCGCTGAATCATGGCTTAAAATATCTGTCTTTGGGCATGTATCAAAGCATAGCGGAGACAGACTATTTCATCATTTGAGGTGCTTTTCTATCCTGAAAAATGCAATGTGAACTTCTGCAGATTCACTCTATACTTAGATATACTTCATTACACTATCTTTTACTGACAAGTATATTTATTGATCAATAAAGGCTTCAAAATCATATTGGGATGGTGTGATAGCTCTTTAGATGTTAAATCTTTGCTCAGGTCAGTTCTCAATGGATAGCCCAATAGCATATTCAATTGCATACTACCCCAGCCAGCTATAGTTGTTCCAAACATCACTCTATGGAGGATTACTTTGAAGATCCACACTAAGTCAATTGTTATACATTTTATCACATTCTCTAAACAAAATAATAAAATGATGGGATACCTAGCACATGAATATCACAAAGAAAACAATGTTAGAAGTATGGGAAGTACACTTACCTTCATTTTATCTTGGATTAAACCCTAGAGGTATATACTTATATGTAACATTGCAATAAGAAGTGAGTTGGTAAGAATTCATATAATATGCATGAAAATACTCAAACTTCAGTATTTCTCAGGGTCCAATGACATAACTCAACATTTGTCTTTGCCAATAGCATACAGCAGTAACTTGTAAATTATAGGGTTATATGCTGGGCATGGTGGCACACACCTTTAATCCTAGTACTTGGGAGGCAGAGGCAGGTGGATCTTTGTGAGTTCAAGGCCAGCCTGGTCTACAGAGTGAGTTCCAGGACAGCTGTGGCTACAGGGAGACCCTGTCTCAAAAAGACCAAAAAAAATAATAATAATAATTATAGGGTTATGCTCAACATCTCAAATACTTGTGCTTTATTTTCAGCTGAATTCTGGAAAAGTTGTGTAAAGTTTTGGGTCTTTTAATTGTCATTCTCTGTAAAATTTGATTGATGAACAAAACAAGACAAAATGATTAAATCAATTCTCAAGGTAGGGATTTCCAATTCTAGACAAAATGGTTGAAGTGCTAACTTCTGTGGATCACAATATAACACACCAGAAAAAAAGTTACCAGTCATTTCAAAAACTCTAAGAGGGAAAGGGGGAAAAACAGATTGTTTAGGGGGTTTAGGCTCTGGGAAGCGATGGCAGTGAATTTCTTTATTATTGTGCCATTGCCTTATGCTGTAATTTGGATTTCAGAAAAGGCCTCAGAGCGGAAAAATACCAATATCAACAAAAATAATAAGATAACACCCAAAGGAAAGTTAAAAGACTGGGGAAATGCTGGACTGAGTTATACATCTTTGTCACACATGTCCATTCTGGAAATGACTACCACAAAATATCATGGCCTTGTCCTAGTCAGAGGATGATGCAGAATGAGGTTAGTGAGAAACGTCTCTCCTTGGCAGAGGCCCTGGGAAGAAATCTGTCTTCTGTTCCCACTTCAATAGAGAGAGAGAATTCCTTGTTCATGCAGTCAGGGAAGTGAACTGGCTTCTAACTCTTAGGTAAAAGGTGGAGAAGCTCCTCTCAGGCAGGGCAGAGCCTGTCACTGGAATTCTGGTGATCACTTCTTACAGCTGTGAGCAAATGGAGCCACTTTCTACAGCAGAAAGAAAGGGTCAGTATAGGGGACTTTCCAGGTGATGAGGGACTAGATGTATATGATGATTGTGGTGATGAGTACTCTAATCTATACATGTGATACTATTTTATAGAAACATAGGCCTCCCTGAGAAAAGCAAATAAAAAATAGAGAAATAAAGACTCTACCTCAGTTAATAAAAGTTTAATGTAAGTTTATAAAAACTTGAAGATATATATATATATATATATATATATATATATAGTGATAGCATTATTCAATTTTGTCTTGTTTAAAATGTTTTCTTCCTAAGCATCTGGCACAAGTACAAATGCTACTTGTAACAAATGTAGCCAAACTCTTACTAATACCAATTTTATAATACTGTTACTAAGCTAATGGCAATTGAACAATGTCCTAGTTACCTTCTATTTCTGTGATAAACCACTGAACAAAACAAACTTGGGGAGGAAAAGGTTTATTTGCCTTGTGCTCACAGCCCATTATTAAGGGAAGCTGGGATAGTACAGGAACCTGGAGGCAGGAACTGAAGCACAGACTACAGAGGAAAGCTATTCACTGGCTTGTTCCTCTGGCCTGAGCTCAGTCTGTTTTATGTGTCACAGGCCCACCTGCTTAGGGTTGCCACCACTCTCAGTGGGCTGGGCCCTCCCACATCACTCAACAATCAGGAAAATGCCTCAAAGACATACCCATGAGCCAATCCAATGGAGAAAATTGTCCAGTTGAGGCTGCCTCTTCTTAGGTGTGTCACATTGACCACTGAGGCTCTCCAGTGGGCACGCACGCACGTGCACACATACATACACATACACATACACACACACACACACACACACACACACAGTTTTACTCTGTAGATTTCAATTTGTGGGTTCCTAGTCCAGGAAGAGCAATTATTTATGAAAGAAAATAAGTATTCTCATCTCTGTAATCTTTTTATGGGGCTAGCAGAAATGTACTCATATCCAGAGAAATTTACAAGAGTTCACCTCAATGGGGAAGGGGAGAGGAGATAGAATACTAAGGCAGAATTTCATTAAGCAGTATTTAAAAGTAGCTAACAAACAAAATATAGAAATGAAGAGATATTTTACTTTCTCATTAAGAAGATTTAAAAGTAGCTAACAAACAGCTGGGTGTGGTGGCGCACACCTTTAATCCTAGCACTTGGGAGACAGAGGCAGGAGGATCTTTGTGAGTTCAAGGCCAGCCTGGTCTACAGAGTGAGATCCAGGACAGCTGGGGCTACAGGGGGAAACTGTCTCAAAAAGACCAAAAAAAAAAAAAAAAAAAAAAAAAAAAAAAAAAAAAAAAAAAAAAAAAAAAAAAAAAAAGTAGCTAACAAACAAAATATAGAAATGGCAAAATAAAATTATGAAGAGATATTTTAGTTTCTCATTAAGCAGTATTTAAAAGTAGCTAACAAAATATAGAAATGGCAAAATAAAATTATGAAGAGATCATATTTTAGTTTCATGGCATGGTTTCTTTGTCATTCCTACATAACAAAGTTCTCTCAGTGTCATCACCTAATTTACAGTTCCTTTTCAAATGACACAAAGGAGAGTGCAATTACATGTCCTGCCTCAGTAACAGTGGAAATCAGCAAAAAGTCACCTTTATAAAACAGGACCTGTGCTTTGCAGTAGGTGTCATTGTCTCCTCCACGGGTGCATTAGATCAGGCTTCAAGCTACATACCTGGACCTCATTCCTTAACTATGGTAATCATTCTTGAGCTATGGTAACTCTAGAAGGACACCTCTTAGCCACATGGCTTCCAGCACAGTGCTCTAACAGCTTCACACAGCCCATTCATGCATTTGCTTGTTCTAATCTATTCTATGTAGAGAAATCCAACAACTTCCTGTTAGCTAACGGATTGACATGCTAAGAACAATTCATTCACATGGACCATTCCTCCTTTTACTAACCTCATCTATAGACTTATTCAAAGAGAAGATAATATTATCAATGAAATATTTGTTTTCCTTCTGTCTTTACTTACTTTCTTCTTTCAGTTTCGAATCTATGCAGTAGTTTTCGAAGACCACCATTCTTAAATCCCTGAAAATGGGCAGCTGGGGCTCCCACAGTGATGACATCATAGAGAGCATCTGGAATCGAAACAAGCAAGGAGATGAGCCTTTCTCTCCTCCACACTGTTTGTTCTATAGAATCCATGCTGGGAGAAGTTTGAGGAAATGTTCCATTTCAGTTTGTAGGAATAACTATCAACTCTCATCTCAAGGGGGTAAAAAGAACTAATCAACCTTTCTAAAAGCCACCTGTGTACCCAAACAAGTTATAATATTCCCCTGATTTATGACTACATCTTAATTATGTGCTAAAGTGCAGAACAGCATGTTCTCTCATTCTTCTATGTACTTACTGAGATAATATGCTAATTGGTCTTTTGTGTATCTTACTTTAGTGAGTTTTGCATCATTTAATTTGCAATCATATTGAACTTCAACAATAATGAACAATCTTTCAACTGAAGTTTACAGAGGAAATAAACAAAATATTAATGCATTTTGGCTCAGGGGCAGAACAATACTAGCACATTAAAAAAACTATTCATAGTTATTTCCTGCTTGTGTATTTGAGATTTTACACAATTTTAAGTATATACTTTTGTAAGTTCTTATATAACAGAGAAAGAATACACAGTGTCTCAATCTATTTTCCAGCTAGATAAATTGCTTTATAAAGAAATCCATACATTTAAATTGAAATTCAATCCTTTGATCTTGAAAGCCATTTAGTTTGATACATATTATGTTCTTGGCTTCAAAACATGCCATCATTTTTACATTCATATGAAAAGTACCTACATAGGAATGAAAGCAGAGTGAGTGCTCTCTTGTTATACCACATTTTAGTGGAAAAATCTAATTTCATGGTAGATCCTTCTCAAATTGATTTTGATATTGACATATCGGTTGTTTCTAAGGTCTGGTTTACTGGGAAAACAAATTATTTTATTAGCCTCAGGTGAACACCATTGTTTCTTCAGAATTGCTCCATCTAGGTCCAACAGAATTCTTATTGTCTTAAATTAGAACACCTCTTCAATCGAAAGTCTTTGTGTCACTCTGAAAATTCAAGGTCAGAAGAAACGAAATACAATGTACAATGTAAACCAGCCCTTCAATACAGCACCAAGGTTTAACAGTCAATGACAGACTTCTGTGGTAATAATTCCTCAACCATTTAAAAGTCACTAATAAACTGAAAATTAGGGCTTTTCTAGATGAATGTTAGATTTATAAGAATTTTGTTTATTCCCTAGTACACAGTGTTTAGATAATGGTTAAGAAAGGGTTTCAGAGAGTCTAGGGCTGAGTACGTAAGTACCCCAGTTATACCTCATGGGCATGACTCCTAGGTTGCTCTGTTACGAGATCTCTCCACTGGAAGTAGCAGCCCCTAGTCTACTCTCATTTATCTGGTGAGAACCCTGAGAACTGTGATCGGTTAACTGGTTTGTCTCTGTCTTCCGGGACATCACACTCCAAGCTCTCTGACTTCACATCCAGGAATATTAGAGTTCTCTGAGGTAAGCTATCCCCTGGAACCCAAGTATCTGGCTTTGGATCTCTGATCTGCTCCTTCTAAGTTATGTGCGGACCTATTTAACTTCTCTGTGACTCAGTTTACACAGTTACATAAATGGAGCTAAAACCATACTTTTCTACGAATGCTCTATTTGAGTTCTCATCCATCCAGGGGGTGTGCTATCAACCTCCTCCCATCTATGACAGGTTTTGTTTTTTTTTTTTTTTTTTATTAAATCATTGCCTTTCTTCACTTTAAGTTGTGGCAACTTTATTAAAGTAAGGCTTAGTTGCCACACTATCTATATATGTTCTTTGTTAAGATTTTAATTTGTTAAATTTTATTTATTTGTATTTCATGTGTATGACCGTTTTGATTGCATGTAAGTGTGCCGTGTGCATGCAATGGCTGGGAAGACCAGCAGAATGAGATGGATCACCTGGAAATGGAGTTTCAGATGGCTATTAACCACCCAGCGGGTGCTAGGAACTGAACAAGGCCTGTGCAAGTGCTCTTAAATACTGAACCATTTCTCTAGCACGTATTTTCGGTAGCCAAAAGATACTCCAAATTGTTCATTTATTTCCTCTCCTTAACCCTGGACCCAACCACCAAACTATCATTTCATTAGAAAATAAGGGTAAATAATCAGGCCCTGAGATTAGTTGTGCTCTGTGCTCCTGGAATAGGATGTTTTTCCTTCCTTGTCGGTGGACAGAGCTAGGGAATATCATATACTTACTAACAACCTTACACGCACATCTGTTTCAGTGACTCTTGTCTGTCTATACCATACTAACAACAGTAACAACAATATGAGTCCACAGTGATATATTTGAGGTCAATTCAGAACCTCAGACTTGATTCTATCTTTCCTTTCTCGTTTATTTGTAAGGTGTTTCCCTGGCATTAAGAAGCTTGGCTGGGGCTGGAGAGATGGGCTAGCGGTTAAGAGTGCCGACCGCTCTTACAGAGGACCCGGGTTCGATCCCCAGCACCCACATGGCGGCTGAGAATCGTCTGAAGCTCCAATTCCAGGAGAACTCCAGTTCCAGGGGAATCCGAGACCCTCTTCTGACCTCCGCGGCATTGCACGACACGGGTGCACAGACTTGCATGCAGACAGTACATTCATACACATACAAAAATAAATAAAGTTAATAAAAAAAAAAAAAAAAAGAAGCTTGGCTGAAGAAGAAATGATAGCTAGGCCTTTAATCCCAGCACTCTGGAGGCAGAGGCAGGATGATCTATCTCTGTGAGATCAAGTCCAGCATGGACCACATAGTGAGTTATAGGCCAGCTGGGGTTACAGAGAGACCTTGCCTCAAAACAAACGTAAAAAAAAAAAAATAAAAACCAGAAAAGAAGCTTGACTTTAACTATCATATATTTATATATGTGATCTGTCCTCCTATGCAAATGAAATAGCTTTGTTGTATACTAAAACTTCTGTAAGAAATAGATTTACCCAAATAGGTACAGGGTTTGCATTCTTTAATATATAGTCTTTTATCTAATTTATTTAATAAAATTATCATTTTTACCATTGTGTATATCAATTATCATTTTTAACAAGACAGTAAAAGTAAGTTTCAAACCAAAGAAGGTAGGTCACATGAACTTCTAGGGGAGACTTTCATTAGTAAGTTGCACAATAGTCAGGATTGGGAAAATTATATTCACAATTATATGAAAGTTCTTAAAGGTAAAAATTTGATGAAGGAAAACAATAAGAGAAAAGGCCCTTGAACACTGTTCATTTTTTACCTGTATAGATATATTTGAAATCGTCTAGCTGGGTGAAGTCTAGCCCTTTTCTAAATTCCAGGGAAGCATTCATTTCACTTTCTCAGCACTCTAATCAAATATGGGGTCCTGCTGTTCCCAAGAAGTCTCTTTCATAGAGAAAGTTGAAACTATGTCTGAGTATTGACAAAGCACGCAGGTCTTACTCTAGTTTTCTGGCTTTTCTATGTTACCTTTAGATTTTGTCTCTCTGGTCAGAAACAACACTTTAAAAGTATGGATCATTAATATTTCTTTTGTAGAAGATAAAGAGGTTTTTTTTTTTAAATCATAAACAGCTCTTGTACATTTTAAGTCCTAAAAAGGGTTTTTTTGAAGTTTCAAACTTTTAACATTGAAAGCCAAAGAATAACTATCAAAGAAACAACTAGAAAGTACCTATTTAATCTTCACAAAATTGACATGGATTTAAGCCGAAAGAAACAGCTTTGTTCTAGAGGCATAGGTATGTTCCTTTTGTCTTGTGGTCTGAAATAAAAGTGCTCTGTGTATATATTTTTATTATCCTTAATTTAAATCAAGACACTCTGTTACATTCAAAGTGGATCACTAAATTTCTTAAAAACCAATATTTTCTATGAAATTCACAATGCTGTTTTCTGAGAGAGATAGTAATTTGCTATGGTCATTGGAGAATTAACAGTTACCAACAAATGTTGGAACAACTAGGTCTCTTTGGGTCTTTCATCCTTAAATGTCATTTGCAATTACTACAAAACAGTAGATTGATCTATGTAGGTAGTTAATTCCTAGTCCCTAGATAATGAACAAACATGTACAGTTAAAGTACCACATATATTCTTAGCTGGGAAAGTTGTATTCTTTTAAAATTAGAATTAACTACATTGACTGTTTTATCTGGAAGTGAACACATATATCCAGTAGAATTACTACTAAAACAAATTTCAAAATCTTAAGAAAACATTTGATCACTCTGTCATTTATTTATTTTAAAAGCATTTATCCTACTCTTTACAACATAAATCTTGAATAGTTTTTAGGAATATATAAAAGAAGCGTTCAGATTTTAGTATGAGGAGACAATCATAAAAACCAAAGTGCCAAACTGGGTTTTTCTTTTTTTGAGACAGGGTCTCCCTGGCACCCCAGCTGGCGTAGAACTCTCATTAGAGATCTACCTGCTTCTGCCTCCTGAGTGCTGGGATCAAAGGGGTGTGCCGTTACACTCTATTTTGTTTATTTTTTGTTGTCTTATTTTTTAAGGTGGGAATGTTTTACATAAACTTGAACAAAAATATTGAAAGATTTTTCTTTCTTTCTTAAAAAATGTGTCTCCTTTCTTTGACATTTTACATTATCTCAAAACCATCTTTGGCATTGTGAAAATGGCTAAGTATTCCACACCACGGGCATGAGGTGAATCTCATCAAGATAAAGCAAAAAGATTTTCTTGAGATTTCATAACAAAGTTCTCTTTTAGCCTTTTAAAAATCATTTAATAATAGAAATGAGATAACTCTATTTTTACAGAAGATCTCATTAAAATTCCTTCAACTATAAAAATGTGATAATGGAAAAAAAAGTATGCTTGCTGATCACATATTAAGAAACATTTAAACATAATCCCTGACTTCAAATGACATGCAAAATCCATTTGACATGAATCATCAGGCTTTAGGGATTTTTAAGAGAAGCATTTCTAAATAGCCCAAGCAATTTAGAATCATCACTGAACTAATCTGAAGGTAATTATACTTCACTGAGGCAGTCCTAAGTCCAAACTCTTGAGAATGAGAGTTGTGGGGTCTCCGAAGGCCCCTTCTTTTGTTCCTCCCCTCAGGTAGCTAATACCCACAGTGACACTGAAAATCTAGCTCTTGTTGAATCAGCACTCTTGGGATATTAAATATTTTTGTTTTATTATATTTTTAAATAGACATTACTTAAAGAATCTTTAGTAGCAATTCACAGAGCCTTACATGAGTAACCTTAAAAAAGGAAAACAACAACTATGTGTGTGCACATAACATGCTTGGGAGATGTTTCACATATGCAAGCTCAGAACAGACCATTGCCTGCAAATCAGCAACTAAAGGGAATGGGAGAATTTTTATGGTCTTCTTCAGTATGCATTTCCTATTTTCCTATAGATGGAAAAGATAAACAATGTTTGATTGCCTAGATTACAGTTAGAGCTCAACCTGTGAACAACATTGCCTCTGGAACCTCAATACTGAAGGTCCACTGACTCAGCTTGGTGTGTGTGTGTGTGTGTGTGTGTGTGTGTGTGTGTGTGTGTTTCTATCTCTCCATCTCGCTCTCCTTCTCTTGCTCCCTGTTTCTGTAGCATATACTGTAGCACTGTGGATCCCCAACTATATTGTACCAAAAGGACTAGCGTCACATTTCAAACTTCTGGTCATATATCTAAGTTTTACAGAGCATTGATATTCAAACTAACAATGCTTTTATAAAGGCAGTTAAATGAAATAACTTAATCACATAAATTTCAATAGATCTAAAGTATTATTAATCAAGTACACTATTACCATCCCTAAATTCACATTAAACTATTACTTCTTTGGACAAAAACAATTGCTTTAATTTAATTAAATTTTATAACAAAATATACTTTGCTATTATCTATAATATTTAAATTAATTAGAACAAATGCATTATAAGATTTTATATTTTATAGTATTTATAACTGATATACAATAAAATAAAATACATTCAAGTATCCTGGGGGGACTACCTATGGGATTTTAATTCTGGGGATTTTGTTTTGTTGTTGTCACTTAAGCCTTGTCCAGTATCTTTATTCTTATGGATATTCTATTTGCTACATTTAAATAATTAATAACAATGAGAAATGAATGGTCTAGAGGCATCTGATGTTAACTGCGGGTTGTTTAATTTGTCAGTAGGAGACATCACAACATTAATTCTGCTCAGTCACTTGTTTCAAGAGCGAGACACTAGCTTTGTATTTAGACAATCTGCCCACTATCATTTGCAAAGCTGACTTTCCAAACATAGCAAGCTAATTAATCAAATGTGGATAGACATAATTTACTAATGATTCAACTGAAACAAAACTGTAGACTCTCTCCAAATAACTCGCCAATGAAATACCAAGATTTAGTTAATCTTACATGCATCATTACCTTATAAAATGCTCTCTGTAATTCAGCTAAGCATTTAAAGCACTTACCATGAATCATAAATAAATTTCACTGCAATTTAAAGTCTGCTTACTATGTTATACAAAAAAATTGAAAATTTGGTTCCTTAATACTACATAGTGAAAGTTTTAAGGTTTTTGAAGCTTATTTTTAATTTATATGTATGAATATATTGCCTGCATTTAGGTGCACAGTGTACATGCAATGCCTGCAGAGGCCACAAGAGGGCATTGCACTTCCTGGAACTGGAGTTTTGAAAGGCTCTTAACTGCCATGTGGGTGCTGGGAACTGAACCTGAGGTCATTTGCAAGAGAAAGCACGCTCCAGACACAGTTTTTTTAAGTTTCTTACTCAACAATTACAAAGACTGATCCTTAGGTTAAATGATTTGGTAACGAAAAGAAATAAGTGGCAGGTCCTGCAGACTGACTGTGATACAATTTTGCATTTCCATCCTTGTGTTACTTAGATCTTTGGTCAATGTGACACAAACTAGGGTTATCTGGGCAGGAAGTAGAACCTCAGTGGAGGTCCTGCCTCCATTGGATTCTTTATTAGGCATTGTATCACTTGCTGATTGATATTGGAGGGAGGAGCCCACTGTGGGCAGTGTCATCACTAGGTAGGTGGGTTTTCATATATATATATATATATATTATATAGTATATAGTATATGTATATATATATATATGAAAGACAGCTCCGCAAGCCACAGGGTGCACATCAATAAGCAACATTCCTCTATGATGTCTGGTTCAGTTCTTGCCTCACTTCCCTCAATGATGGACTATGACACGAAAATGTAAGCCAAAGAAACTGCTTCCTTCCAAAGTTGCTTTTTGGTCATGTTGTTTATTCCAGCAACAACAATCGAACTATGAAATTCATATCCTGAAGTTGTGATCTAGTTCCTAAGAACCAACATTCTCAGAATTCCATTTTCATAAAGGAAACGCTTGATAATATAAAATACCTTATGTGATATGCACATCTATATGTTTACAACACAGACATACGGTATGAAAACTTCGGGGAAAAATTCATGGACACTGTAATTCAGTGCTTTTCCAATTAACTTGGGTCTTAGGCTACTCAGTCCTCTCCCAACTTTTCTATTATAGGTTCAGAGAAAAACTAGTCTTTCCTGATACCAATCTTGTAAAAAATGCTCTCACATAATGGGTACCTCCTAGATTCATGGGTTTTCTCTGTATTACTTGATATTTATAATTACAAATGAGAAATTCCTATACATATCCTATAATGAGTTTTCTCAAGCCATTTAAGAAAAATGGCTCAGAATGTTTTTTTTTTTTTTTTTCCAAAATGGATTCTTTGCAGACATAATAAACCTGAAGTGAGGTGGTTAGGATATGTCCTTGTCTAATATGGCCAGTGTCGTTATAACAGAAATTTAGACAGAAAAAGAGAGAAAGACCACAGGAAAAAAATAAATACAAGCACCGTGTGAAGTGGGGAGCAGCAAGGTGCATTGTCATGTGAAACCAGGCATGGCCAGCAAGCACCTGACACCAGGAAGACGCAGGAAGGATTTCAGCACAAGCTTAGGGGAGCACAGCCCTGATGACACTTGGATTTTAACTTCTAACTCCCAGAGCTGTAAAGAAAATAGATTCTGGTTGTTTAAGACCCCTTTATCCAGCTTTGGTTTGAATATCTGGTTTTCGTTCTTAATTTCTTCTTTTCAAATAAGAGAATCAGGTGCTAAACATTCTGTGTTCATCTTATTTCATAGTAGTCTCTCTTGCAGATATTTCAGAAAACACCACAATATACATTTTTACAAGAAGTATGAAATATGCCAGGCGTGGTGGCACACGCCTTTAATCCTAGCACTTGGGAGGCAGAGGCAGGCGGATCTTTGTGAGTTCAAGGCCAGCCTGGTCTACAGAGCAAGTTCCAGGACAACTGGGGCTACAAGGAGACCCTGTCTTGAAAAGACCAAAAAAAAAAAAAAAAGTATGAAATAAAACACCCTGTTGATAACAAATTCTATTTAGTAAAAATATACTAATAATCATGACCAAATCTTATGTCTAATTAAATATGAACTCACATCAGCTTGCTTCTAAGTAGTAAACATGGGTGACAGCAGTCATTTGTCAATGGCTATAGTTCAAATTTTTTCTTTCCCTCATTACCTTATTGCATCTGCCTTATTGCATGGAATAACATCTCCAAAATTATTCTCTAAACTACCTTTTCCAAATCCTCCCTCTTTTCTCCTTCCAGAACTCATTATCATTGAATAGGGTCTTTCTTTTCTCTAATTTTAACAGTTTTGATAAAATAGGCATATACATTTTAGTCTAGTAATCTCAGAGGCATAGGGAACAATCAATTGCTGTTACTATTACTCCAGATGTTTTAGGTACTCTATCTCACTTAGTCATGAACAATATTAATAGCAATAATGCTTAAAAGGATTAAATGGCAGACGGGTCATATATAAAAATTGATAGAGCTCCAATTCAAACAGAAATTTTAATGTGCCAAGACACAGACATTTACTATACAATAAATATATTTTATATTGGCTATTAGGAACAAAACATCAGTTAATAGTTCTTTTTTTTTTTTTAATTTATTTCTGTATGTGTATCAATGTACTGTCTACATGCAGGTCTGTGCACCCGTGTCGTGCAATGCCGCGGAGGTCAGAAGAGGGTCTCAGATTCCCCTGGAGCTGGAGTTCTCCTGGAATTGGAGTTTCAGACGGCTCTCGGCCGCCATGTGGGTGCTGGGGATCGAACCCGGGTCCTCTGTAAGAGCGGTCGGCGCTCTTAACCGCTAGGCCATCTCTCCAGCCCCAGTTAATAGTTCTTAAATGTAATTGCTTTCTTCTTAATTCCCGTATACTTTGGCTTTTGGTGTTATTTAAAACTGTCCTATAGCTGGGTATGGTGGTGCACACCTTTAATCCTCACTTTGTGAGCACTTGTATGAAGATCCAGATGCCAGGTGGGATTTCATACATAAATATATTTTAATTGGCTATTCGAACAAAACATCAGTTTAATAGTTTCTTAATGTAATGCTTTCTTCTTAATTCCCATATTACTTTGGCTTTTGGGTTATTTAAAGATGTTTAATCGCCGGGTATGGTGGGTGCCCACACCTTTAATCCTAGCACTTGGGAGGCAGAGGAGCAGGTGGTCTTTGTGAGTTTCAAGGCTGGCCTTGTCTACAAAGTGAGTTGCCCAGGACAGCTTGGGGCTACAGGGAGACCCTGTCTCAGAAAAAGACAAAAAAAAAAAAAAAACAACAAAAAAGAAAAACCAAAAACACCTGTCCTATAGTGTTAATTTTTATTTTATTTTATTTATTTCTGTATGTGTATGAATGTACTGTCTGCAAGCAGGTCTGTGCACCCTTGTCGTGCAATGCCGCAGAGGTCAGAAGAGGGTGTCGGATTCCCCTGGAACTGGAGTTTCAGATGGTTTTCGGCCACCATGTGGGTGCTGGGGATCGAACCTGGGTCCTCTGCAAGAGCGGTCGTCGCTCTTAACTGCTAGGCCATCTCTCCAGCCCCTTTTTAAAACAATTTATAGATAGTAATCAAGGAAAATTCTTAAAAGCATTAGCCCTTTGATCCTATTTTATTTAAGGTGTTTAATTTGACATGTGTTTAAAAAGGAACAAAATTTAAATTCCTGATTGCTGATGAGGATTATCAAATAAAATTATTATCAGAGTATCTGCAACCACACTTAAACTTTCACACTAGCTAGTCAGATATACATGATTACACAAACTAGCAAATACCAAGCACTTAAATTTTATTATATAATCTCAGATTATTCTCAAACAGAACAGATTTAATTGAAACTCCTCTCTAAACCATTTTATTACAGTATTCCTGACATGTGAAACCTGTGCATGCTTAATACAAAGTTGGTGGGTTTTGAGATAGTACACAACTTTGAGTCCATTATTACATGTCATTATGCACACGTCTCCACCACCTCCCAAATGGCTCTTCCATGCTCCTTGTTGAGAGTTATTTGGGTGCATGGAACTTACCTTCCTAGGAAAATTTTTAAGTAATATGGTATTTGTAACCATGGTAAATATAAGTTTACAGAACTACTACTTCTTATATGACTGAAATCCTGCATCTGCATCTGCATCTGTTGACTACTATTTGCTTGTTCCTTTCTCCAGAAATCCCTGCTATCCACCATTTTACTCTTCAATTCTATTACTTTGACTACTTTAGACCCTTAAGTAGGCAGCATGCAGCATTAATCTTTAGGTCCCTTGCATGATGTCCTCCACATCCATCCAACTTGTCACAGATGGTAGGTGTTCCTTCCCTTTTAAGACTAAATGGTATACCATTGTTTTAAACTGTACAACTTCACAATTTCTTCATCTGTTTGTTCATGAGTAGGCATTTAGGCTACTGTCGTATCTCAACAACTGAGGCAGAGGCTACAGTGAACACAGGAATGTAGCCATCCTCTTGATAGTCTCAGTACAGTTCTTGGAATAGAAACTCCTAAAGTTAGATTTAGATGATATCATGGTTCCATTTTTAATTTTTCAAGAAATTTCCCTATGATTCATATCTTCACCAATTCACATTTCTACCCACAGTGCACAGGAATTGGTCGTTTTTCACTTGGCTAAGACTTTACTATGTTGTTGATAATGTCTACAAAATTGGATTTCAGGATGCATCTTTAACAATATCTATGTATTATGCTTGTGTGAGTGGTATTGGAACTATTGTGAAGATTTAGTGATCTGAAATAATCTTGGGACCTGGGGAAATGCATACTTACAGATGTCTACAGCATTTGTTAATCATAACAGGAAGACTTTTGAGAAGAATAGGCTATAAAGTCACTATTAACTGAGATACAGGACAAAACACATAATAATAATCAAGAACTCTTGCTAGAAAGCCAGGGCATGTAGTCGCTCTAAATTATATGGCTATATAATATTATATATATATATATATATATATAAACTCAATAATATATATACGGGATAAGATATGATTTGTTATATAAATAAAATTGAAAGATGGATCTGAGACTGGAAACATAGCTCATTTGATAAAATTCTTGTATAGCATGCAAGAACCATGGGTTTGATCCTCAGCACCTCACGGAACTGAGTATAGTGGACCACACCTCCAATCTCATGAGGCAGAGGCAGGAGGATGAGTTAAAAATAAATCTCAGCTACCTAATAAGTTTGAGGTCATCCTAGGCAACATGATATAGTATCTCCTTATAGCCCCAGCTGGCCTGGAACTCACTCTATATAGCAAGAGTCCCTTGATCTCATAGAGATATGCCTGCTTCTGCCTCCCTCGTGCTGTGTATTCCACCACAGCTAGATCAGAAGAATACTTTTTTGCTATTGTTTTATTAAGAAGGCCCAAGGTGCCAGAAAATTCGGGCAGTGGTTACAGTGGTTCAAACAACTGTAGTCTGTAGTCAAGTCTCATGACCTAAGAACAAGCCTTAGAACACAGATAGTAGAAGGAAAGAACTTACTCCTGCATGTAAACCTCTGAACATCACATGTGCACTGTGGCATGGAGACACATGTACTTGAATATGAACATATGCGTACATACACACAATTAATAGATGTAATAATAATAAAGAAAACATAAAGGGGATTTTGTAGAGAGGTAGTAAATGCAACATTCTAGCAGTTACTTTATATCCTATTTGCATATGCTGTGAAAACCTACACATCTCTCCTTGACCAACGGAGTATGCCAATATTTTCTAGCATTTTCCACTTCCTAGATCTCACGTGTTCACTTGCTCCCACAGGGTAAGGAGCATTTCTGTCTGTACACACTGTGCTGGATAGCTTGGGTGTCAACTTGACACACCTGGGTTGAGGGAGCCTCGGTTGGGGAATTGGCTCCATTGGATTGGCCTGTGGCCACATCTGTGGTGTATCGTCTTGATTGTTGAGCAGTGACAGTATAAGAAGGCAGGCTGGGCATGAGCCAGAGAGCAAGCCAGTAGAGAGCAAGCCAGTGAACATCACTCCTCCATGGCCTGTGCTTCAGCTCCTGCCTCCAGGTTCCTGCCCTGAGTTCCTGCCTTGAGCTCCCTAAGTGATGATCTGTGACCTGGGAGATGTAAGCTGAATAAACCCTTTCCTCCCCAAGTTGGTGTTGGTCAGAGTGTTTTGTCACAGCAATGGAAGACAAACTACGACACACACCAAGACTTAGAAACAGTCTGCTCCTGCATTGGTGTTTCAGTCTTTACTATGAATTAAAAAATAAAGTTTGTTTTCTTTTTCCTAAGTAAAGCACCCTCGATATTTTTACCTTTTTGTCCTTATGAATTCCAGTTTGGAGAGCTGATGCCCTGGGTTTTCATACTGCATGCAAGTGAGCATCCACACTTACAAAGTATCCCTGAGCTCAGCAAGAAATGCAGCATGGTTTCCTTCACTCTTCAGGACCATCATCAGCAACCTTGTCTCCTCTTCATCTTCAGATAACTTGATTTTGGAATTCTGCCAACTTTTTTTCTTATTATAAAAACTTCTTACAACAAGAAACCACATACTCTGACATGATTTGACTTTTGTAAAAGAACATCACATACCTTTCAGTTGAGGGCTGTGAACATGCATCCTTTGTAAGTGTAGGTTAATAGGAACAAATTCTAATGTTTTCTCTCCTTTGTTACTACTTGATTTGAAAGAGGATCCTAGACAGATGAAGATTGAGAATGATTAGCAAATGAACAAATAAATAAATAAGAAATGTAGAAAAAAAACCTTTGACAAAAAAATGTTGTGTTGGCAAAAAGGAAAATATCTCAGATGGTTTCAATTTTTAAAAACTCTTTCAGTTATTTTTACAGTAATGCCATGAAACAATATAAATTTCCTTGTCTTAAATGCAAAGAGACTTATTTTTCTTATCTTTGGCTCTTTACTCTTTACTCTTTACAGCAGTGTTTCTTTTTTTAATTTCCACTTTTTAATTGATGCTTTGTGTATTTCATACATCGTTTTCCAATTCAGTTCAGGCATATTTCCCTTTCCCTTCCCCGGACCCCACCCCACCCCATCCCAGATCATGCATTCTGCCATAATTGTCCTGCATCTTTCTCTCAGTTTTTTTCATTTTTTAACAATAAGTGATAATTTATGAGTACAAGCATCCTTCATGTAAAACCAATTTGCAAGCAGTTCTGCCCAAACCCACACAGGCCATGGGTCCCACCATCCAGCGGGGGGTGGGGGGGGTGGGGGTGGGGGCTTGTATGTTCAATCAAGTTGATCAAATGAGTGTCCAGACTATATTGCTGTAGTTTCACCATTCACCCCACTAAGCCCCCTAGACAGATCAACAGGATAAAGGATAAACAGAGAGACATCTGAACTAAATGACACAATACACCAAATGGACCTCACAGATATCTATCGAATATTTCACCCAAACACCAGAGAATACACTTTCTACTCAGCACTTCACGGAACATTCTCCAAAATAGACCATATACTGGGACACAGAAAAAACTCAACAAATATAAAAAGATTGAAATAATCTCATGCATTCTATCAGACTACAGTGCAATAAAACTCAATATCAACACCACGATAAACCCTACAACCTACAAGAACACATGGAGACTAAACAACACTCTCCTGAATAATGAATGGGTCAAGGAAGAAATAAAGAAAGAAATAAAAACATTCCTGGAACTGAATGACAATGATAATACAACGCAGCAAAACCTATGGGACACTTTAAAAGCAGTCCTAAGAGGGAAGTTTATAGCTCTAAGTGCCTACATTAAGATGTCACTTATACATTTCAGCTTGACCTTGGTTTTTAGGATGTAAAAGGGCTCAGGCTGGTCGTTCTAAGCATGTTTATTTTGTATCCTGCACTTTAGACTTATATCAGAGAGCGGAAAGTCGAGATCTCGGCGGAGAGTAGTAAGCTGTCTTCGATCGGATGCTTCGTCCGTCGATCGTCAGGAAGCTATTTTTCCTGGATGGAGTTGTTTTTTGGCATCCTTCGTCTCTGATAGTAGTAGATTCTGCAAGACATATCATCCCCAGGCGACAAACACAGAGGATAGCACGGTATGACTTTCCTCTTGCTTCCAATTTGAAAGCAGGTCCTTCGCAATTTCCTTCTCGCTCATTTTCGGGAATGCAGCGCCTTTTACGACTTTTCCCTAGCTAGAGGTGTTATTCCATCGCACTCTCATATACTTGAAGGGCAGTGGTGACAGGGGGACAGGTGCAAGAAGCCACTTGCCGGGTCGTCTATCTGCTTTTCAAGATAGGGGAGAACATTTCTCATCCAGTTCTCACCCAATTATCAGAGCAGCAGCGCGGGTGATAATGTTCAAGAATGTATGAGGACTACCGATTGTAGGGCCGCGGACTCGTGAAGGGCAGGATAGAGGTTCGTAGGCACCTAGATGGTACTTAAGCTGCGCGATTGGCGTCTGGCTCTCTCGCATCATGCTACTACTTGAGAGAAGTGATACTCCCATTCCAAGTCACCAATAGATCGCACACGCTCAGCGATCTATAGTTGGAGCCTCATGATAAACGGAACCAGTCTACGGACAATCGGAGATAAGGCTGGATTCCATATTGTATCGTTGTTCAACCCTATAACGCTGTTATACTAGGCGTGACGCTCCGTCACTCACCGAAGATATCCAAATCTCAGTGGCCGTGCATCGCCCGTCCCGTCTTATGGAATGAGAGATAGTCAATTGTACGTTCGGCTGGCGCAGCTGAACGTATTCACGGACTGAGCGTCTGACGCTGTTTCGTTATATATTCTTGTGTCAATTATATCCGTCTCAGTGTTATACTTGTGGCTTTGATGACTAGCATGTTAGTGGTATGTGTGAGGTTCTTACCATATTGTTTGGTAGAACACCTCGATCATTCACCCTGGCATCACTAACGCTGAGGTGATGAACTTCGAGGACACTGTGCGAAGCTTGGTCGGTCATTCAGGGGTAGGATGATTGCTCTCATTACGAATGTCACGGGTCTGTATGTCGATTTGCCAGTATCCTGTTAGAAATTTTGCATCTGATGTTCCATAGGGAGATGGGTCTATAGTTCTCCTTTTTGGTTGTATCTTTACCTGGTTTTGGTAATAGAGTGATGCTGGCTCATAGAAGGAATCTGGGAGAACTCCCTCTGTTTGTATCCTTCTCAAACATTGAGTAGTATGGTTGTACAGTTCTTTTGTAGACAATAGTTTGAACTTGAATTAGAATTCTGCTGCCGTGAAACCATCTGGGCTGGGCATTTTTTTTTTGGTTGGGAGGCTACTTATTACATCTTCAATTTCTTCATCGTATATGGGTCTTTTAGTGCGGCTGTAGATCTCTTCTTGGTTGATCTTTGGTGATTCCCAGGATTTCAGATATTCATCGTCCATTTCTTCTAGGTTTTCAGACTTAGTAGAGTATAAGTTTTTGAAGTATTTCCCGTTGGTGATTGTCGGATCTTTTATTGTCTGTTGTGATATTTCCCCTTTACCACAGATTCTATTGATTTAGAGTTGTTCCCTTTCTTTTAAACTGGGCTAGAGGTCTGTCTATCTTGTTTATTCTCTCAAAGAACCCACTTTTGGATTCACTGATTTTTTTTGTATGGCTTTTTCTTTGTTTCTATTTCATTGATCTCTGCTCTGATTTTTGTCATTTCTTCTTGTCTGCTCTGTTTTTGGGTTCTTTTTGTTGTTGTCTCTCAAGTATTTATTTAGCTGCAGTGTTAGATCATTCACTTGTGCTCTTTCTGTTTTTTTTTGTTTTGTTTTTTTTTTTAATGTAGGCACTTAGAGCTATAAACTTCCCTCTTAGGACTGCTTTTAAAGTGTCCCGTAGATTTTGTGTTGTTTTATCATTGTCATTGCTCAGTTCCAGGAATGTTTATTTCTTTCTTTATTTCTTCCTTGACCCATTCATTATTCAGGAGGAAGTATTGTTTAGTCTCCATGTGTTCTTTGGTAGTTTATGTTGGTGTTGATATTGAGTTTGATTGCATTGTGGTCTGATAGAATGCATGAAGATTATTTCAATCTTTTTAATATTTTGTTGAGTTTTTTCTGTGTCCCAGTATATGGTCTATTTTGGAGAATGTTCCGGGTGAAGTGCCTGAGTAGAAAGTGTATTCTCTGGTGTTTGGTGAATATTTGATAGATCTGTGGGTCTTTGTGTATTGTGTTCATTTAGTTCAGATTGTTCTCTGTTTATCCTTTATCCTGTTTGATCTGTCTAGGGGCGGCTTTGTGGGGTGAATGGTGAACTACAGCATATAGCTGGGACACTCATTGGATGCAACTTGATTGAACTCAAGCTCCTCCANTGCTTGTTTTGGTTGTAAAGAAAGCTACTTGATTGTTCTAGATTTATTTGTCCTGCCATATTACCCGAGCTCTAATCTTTTCTGGAGTTTTCTGGTTGGAGTTCTTAGCATCCCTAGGTAGAACAATGCATATAATCAGCAAAAAAAGGGTTAGATGGACCCTTTTCCAAGGTTCCAGTCTCTTTCCGAATTTCCTTGTTTCTGCCGTATTCCCTGAGCAAGGTTTTCCAGCACTGAGTTGAGAGGAGGTGTGACAAAGGGGCGAGCTTGCCGAGTCCTACCTTAAGGGAATGCATTCTATCAGTCCCCATTAGGATGCATATTGGCTGTGCGTTTTTCTGTTATGTGGCCTTTTTTATATTGAGGATGATCCCCTCACAGTATCCACTGCCCTCTAGGACTTTTACACATGGAAGGGAGCTGGATTTTGTCAAAGGCTTTCTCTTTTTTTGTTGTTGGTGGTAGTGTGTTTTTTTGTCTTTCGTTCCATTTTTGTTTGTATGAGATTTATTGATTTTTCATATGTTTGACCATCTTTGCATCTATGGTATGAATCCACTTGGTCATGGTGGATGATCTTCTTGATGTGGGGTCTGTATGGCGATTGCCAGTATCCTGTTTAGAAATTTTGCATCTGTGTTTCTTAGGGAGATGGGTCTATAGTTCTCCTTTTTGGTTGTATCTTTACCTGGTTTTGGTAATAGCGTGATGCTGGCTCATAGAAGGAATCTGGAGAACTCCCTCTGTTTGTATCCTTCTCAAACAACTTGAGTAGAATGTGGTTGTAAGTCTTTTTTAAAATATTTTGATAAGAATTCTTGCCGTGAAACCATCTGGGCCTGGGCATTTTTTGGTTGGGAGGCTACTTATTACATCTTCAATTTCTTCATGTATTATTGGTCTATTTAGGCTGTCGATCTCTTCTGGTTGACTTTGGTGATTCCCAGGATTTCAGATATTCAGTCCATTTCTTCTAGGTTTTCAGACTTAGTAGAGTATAAGTTTTTGAAATTTCCCGTGGTTGATTGTCTGGATCTTTTCATTGTCTGTTGTTGATATTTCCCCTTTCGCACAGATTCTATTGATTTAGAGTTGTTCCCTTTCTTTTAACTGGGCTAGAGGTCTGTCTACTTGTTTATTCTCTCAAAGAACCAACTTTTTTTTTTTTTTTTTTTTTTTTTTCTTTGTTTCTTTTCATGAATCTCTGCTCTGATTTTTGTCATTTCTTCTTGTCTGCTCTGTTTAGGGTTCTTTTTGTTGTTGTCTCTCAAGTATTTCTTTAGCTGCAGTGTTAGATCATTCACTTGTGCTCTTTCTGTTTTTTTTTGTTTTGTTTTTTTTTTTTTTATGTTTACAAGGAGACCTTCCCACTCACAATAGCCTCAAAAACAATAAAATACCTAGGAACAAACCTAACCAAAGACACCAAGGATCTCTACAACAAAAATTTTAAACCCCTGAAAAAGGAAATTGAGGAAGACATCAGAAGATGGACAAACCTCCCATGCTCATGGATTGGGAAAATAAATATAGTAAAAATGTCCATCCTACCCAAACTAGTGTACAGATTTACTGCAATCCCAATCAAAATCCCCAAGAGTTTCTTCACAGGCTTGGAAAAAAAATCCTCAATTTCATTTGGAAAAACAAAAGTCCCCCAATAGCCAAAGCAACCCTGAGGGAAAAGGGCAATACAGGGGGATACAGCAGTGTTTCTTATTCCTTACATATGACATTCATCCCATGCTGTCCACCCTGAGTAAGTGAATGGCTATTTTCCTACCTGTTTCCTTGCTAAGTTCTGTCAGAATGTCTTGATACATGGTCACCATTTGATCACAGTGAGTAAGGACATTTTTCCTCAAGTTATCCCAGTGTGGGGATAGTTCTCCAAGTTCTTTCAGCTCCTGGTTTCTGTTGCAAATACAAAACAATACAAACTGTTTATAATTGTCTTAAATCTATAGAAAGAGTTAAATGGGACTGTCAAGATAATAAACTCTTTTTTATAGCTTAATATATATATTTAATATACATACTTATTAATTATATATAGTTCATCATTCTGTATATTCCATAATATATAATACAGACTACCCCCTGATTATCTATGAGTCCAACATGTCTAGATTCAACAACTTCAGATCAAAACTATTTAGTACACAATAATGTATTTATTAAACATGTACAAACATGTTTTGTCATTATATCCTAAATAATAACAACCTTTATACAGTATATATGTTGTTTTGGCCATTAAAAATTCCCAATATAATACAGAGATGAATTAAAGTATGTTAATGTATGTGGGTAAGTTATATGCAAATAACACATTATTTTAAATAAGGGATGTGTAAGCAGATTTTGACATCCATAGGTTAAGGTCCTGGAATAGTTCCCTCACAGAAAATGAGACACAACTGTGTATGTAGATGAGTAGATTTATTAAAATATATACAGATAAAGCCGGGTGTGGTGGCACACACCTTTAATCCTAGCACTGGGGAGGCAGAAGCAGGTGGATCTTCGTGAGTTCAAGGCCAGCCTGGTCTACAGAGTCAGTTCCAGGACAGCTGGGGCTACAGGGAGACCCTGTCTCAAAAAGACCAATATATATATATATATATATATATATATATATATAGATATATAGATATATCTATCTATCTATATATAGATATATATAGATATATCTATATATAGATATATATAGATATAGATATAGATAGATAGATATAGATATAGATAGATAGATAGATATAGATAGATAGATATAGATAGATAGATATATTTTAATTTCAGCAAGTTTTTTAGGTGATGTTTTTTTCTCGGTTCTATTTTTTTACAATGATAACAAAAAAGACTGGGTCAAAGATCTCACTGAAACAGTAAACTTTGGCCCCAAACAGTAAACTTCAGCATCAAAAATTTTTAAAAAGACTGAGAAAAAGATGAAAGACATGTATGGTAGAATGCATGAGCTCTGGCTGGGAGGGGGGAAGGGAATTGGATCTAAACTTGATTAAGAAATGTTGTATGAGGGGCTGGAGAGATGGCCTAGCGGTTAAGAGCGCCGACTGCTCTTACAGAGGACCCGGGTTCGATCCCCAGCACCCACATGGCGGCCGAGAGCCGTCTGAAACTCCAATTCCAGGAGAACTCCAGCTCCAGGGGAATCCGAGACCCTCTTCTGACCTCCGCGGCATTGCACGACACGGGTGCACAGACCTGCATGCAGACAGTACATTGATACACATACAGAAATAAATAAAAAATTAAAAAAAAAGAAATGTTGTATGAAATAAACTATTTCTTTTTTATTTTATTCATTTTTATGTGTATGAATGTACTGTCTGCATGTAGGTTTGTCCACCCGTGTCATGCAATGCCATGGAGGTCAGAAGAGGGTGTCAGATTCCCCTGGAACTGGAGATAAAGACGGTTCTCAGCCGCCACATGGGTGCTGGGGATTAAACCCGGGTCCTCTGCAAGAGCAGTCAGCACTCTTAACCACTAGGCCATCTCTCCAGCCCGGAAATAATCTATTTCAATATCCAGCTTAGGATACACGTTTGAGCTTATCAGCTTGACTATTTAAAAACTGTTTAAACAAGAAAACTACTACAAGATGCTTAGACTACACAAACTTTAAAAATAGGGAATCTTTCAATGATACCATTAATATGTAGAATGATTGAGTTTAAAAGCAAACACTATTATCTCACATAAAGACAAATAAGTTAGAGGTTTCAGCTTTTCAGATTCAAAGAATACGCAAAATGTTATATTCCTACATTTAAAAGCAAGATACTCAGATAACTCACTTTATATAGAATTTAGCTGTTATTTTACGAGTTTAAATAATAAAAAATGATATATTCACACACACACTGTTATTGGCATCCATTCCCCCCAGAGGACCATTTCAGTACTGTACGCATATACGCCATCTCCTCTATATCCAAAGGAAGAGATAATCCCGCCACTTAGGTTTTAATTATTAAGTTTTATCCAAAATCTCTAGCCTTTAGCCAAATTAATTTAAATAATCACATTGCCTTTTTAAATCAGAGTGATGAATGGTCTAATTCTGCCTGGTTACATCTCGTCTTCATTTCTGCTACCTTTTATGGGCAACATTTTCATGAGGCTAATTTAACCAGCAATAATGAAACGTCTTTGCTATTTTGGCTGTGAAACATGCTAAATACCAAGCTAATAAATTGAGAAGATATAGGATCTTTAACCCGCATGAATGTTAAATGCAAGAATAATTGATGGTGTTTACAAAGGTGGCTTGTTGTGTGCTTGCTCCTGCTTCTGCTTCGGGAATGTGAAGAGTGTCCCTGCGTCTTTTATTTGAGGTCTTTATGACCTTCATGACCATTAATCAAATTCTCAGCATTTCCGAAAATTAGCTTTTATGACCCAACATTCATGGGAGAAGTAATTAATCAGTCAGTGAAAGTTGAGAGCTTACGATCAAAGGAAGTATAAAGATTGTAGAGGGAAAATTAAAGAATTGGGGAGACAAGTCTTCAGGTATCTACTGGAAGGAAAGTCAAACGGAGTGAAAAAACAAGTCAGGGGGTCCGAAAGCTTAACAAGACTAGAAGAATCAGCTAGTTAGGTCCAATGTGAGATAGATAGACAGATCAACCATGGGATATCAACCAATGGGATATCAACCATGGCATATCAACCAATGGGCTTTCAGGCTTTGCTCCAGTACACAGTTGTGATAGAAATGGTATCTATGCATTAATATTTATGTTTAATACTAATGATGCACTATAGCTTTGTAACTTCTGTTGCCTCTAAATCCTTATTAGAAATAATAATTAAAAGCAGTGATGGTGAGGAAGAGGAGTTCATAGTAAAGCTACACTTTGCTGTGAGGTGTATACAGCTGATACCCATTACTATGGCTTAAAGAAGTTTTATAAAATATGGTCAGAAAATCTTAGCATTCTATAGAGAGTGACTTGAGATAAATTGGAAGGATTCTAGAAGGTTCACATACAGGTTGAAACAGAGCACTGAAAAAAGTAACATCAAAAGAGGCAGTGCATTGCTATACATTTTAATAAAGGAAATTAATTCTATCAATACACTAAAATAGATACGAAGATATTAATGGGCAACAAATATAATAAACTTTTCAATCAGGAAGTATATGGCTCCTTTCTTTCCTTCTTTCTCTTTTCTCCCTTCCTTTCCTTGCTTCTTTTTTTCTTTCTCTCTTTCCTCCCTCCCTCCCTCCCTCCTCCCCTTCCTTCCTTCCTTCCTCTCTCCTTCCCTCCCTCCCTCCCTTCCTTAACAAGGACTTCCTGTGGCCCCAGCTGGCCTCAATCTCACATAGCTCTGCCTGCCTCTGCCTCCAGAATGCCGGGATTAAAGGTGGGCAACCCCACACCAGGAGGGTTACTTATTTACAAAGATGTTTGAATTTGTCACTCAGTGAACATAATCTCTGAATTCAAACATCTTACAATGCATCTGAATCTGATTTTGGTAGAAAGCAAGGTCTAAGGTCTGGCAATCCCAGATTAACTATAGAGAGGTAAAAAGAAAATTTTTACAGGGGAAAGAAAGCAGGGAGCAAGTAACATACTGAGTTGGTCAGAGAGTCCAAGAAAACATTGCTGGAACAAACTCAGAGATACTGGGCACCTTGGAACAGTTTGTTAGATGGAGAAGCAGATATCCATCCGTCTGCTGGCTCCCTCCTCTGTAAGCTGTATTCCATACTCCACCAGGAAAGAGCTGTCTTATAGCACAACACATTTCTGCACTTCTGGTTGTAGTAATCTGATCCCCACTGGAGGGAGGCACAGGAGATGTAATTTTCCAGGGTGGCAAAGCTGTTTCTTGCCTAGAAAAGATGGGTGCTGCACTACTGAGGGTCCTTTGTAGGGTTGTTCTCAAGCTTGACTTTCATCACAAAGGAGGCTGACATGACTAATAACATGGCAAGATGTGATAATTTTGCAGTATCTGAGCTCACTATTGAGCAAATGACTAAAGCTAAACATAGGAATACATATATGGACTCAACTAATATAGAAAAAGTGAATAAAACCAGGCCCCGGGATTAGGAACCCCTTCGTATAAACGTGGAGGCACTTGTACCACTTTCTTTATATGGCGATAGCATATGTTAGCAAGTTGGTGATTCAAGAACACAATTTCACAGCAACTCATCTATACCTTCAAGTCTTATAATCTTTCTCTGTTACGGATCCTACATTTGTGTATTTATCTTGTAGTGCCAGTAAAAGGCAGAGCTTTTGAAGGCAGAAACTGTTACACTGTGAGAAATATGAGGTTTCATAGGTGGGAAGGATTCTTTAGAAACATATTTCCGTAAACCTGCCATAGACCTAATGAAATGGACAGCAGGCCTCCAATTACTGCTTAGTGAGGGAGAATTGATCTTCTTGACTCTAGATGCTAGTAGATAATTTTTTACCAAGGAACGTCTGGGTACAAAAGTTTGATTCCATAGGCCTTAACATAGAATCCATGAAATCTGATTGGAATGGGGGAAGAGGGTTTAAATAAAATATGAAATAGCCAAAAAAATTAATTAAAAATATACATAGAAAAGAAAAATAGCAGCGGACAAGAAGTTGAAGAAGGGGCTGCAGTAATGGGGTGGGTGGAAATGGGGGAGGGGGTCTGAGTATGATCAAACATGTTTTATAAAATTCTTGGGGCTGGAGAGATGGCCTAGCGGTTAAGAGCGCTGACTGCTCTTGCAGAGGACCCGGGTTCGATCCCCAGCACCCACATGGTGGCTGAGAACCATCTTTAACTCCAGTTCCAGGGGAATTCGACACCCTCTTCTGACCTCCGTGGCATTGCACGACACGGGTGCACAAACCTGCATGTGGACAGTACATTCGTACACATACGAAAATAAATAAAATTTAAAAAATTCTCAAAGTATAAATGTATTAAAAATAATATATATTTCTGTGAATTACTAGTGAATTTATATAAGTAATCTCCTTTTCATTTTCTTCAAAGGTTTGGTAAAAATTTCTATTATTTACTTATACAGTAACACATACAACTTAAAGCATTATTTGCTGTTAATATCCATGTGGGATGCATGACAGCAGGTGCACAGACCTGCATGCAGACAGTACATTCATACACATAGAGAAAAATAAATAAATAAATAACAAATATCCATGCAGGAACATGGAGAGAAGACAGGGCTCCACTGTGCTTTTATTAGCTACTTTTTTGTTGCTGTGATGAAACACCATGATGAAGGTGACTTAGAGAAGTAAGGCTTATTTGGGTTTATGATTCCAGAGGTATAAGAGTCCACTGGAGTGGAGAGGCATGGCAGGAGACAGAGGAAGCAGAAAGCTGAGTGCTCACATCTTGAAACACACACAGGAAGCTGAGACAGCAACTGGAATTATGACCTTTCAAGCCCATCCTCAGTAACCTGCTTTTCCAGTAAGACTACACCTCTTAGAGGTTGCATAACATTCCACAAGAAACATCAACTGTGGGCCATATACCAAATGCCCAAATAATCTATCCTATGAGGGAATGTTCCTCAATTCAAACCACCACAGCATTCGACTCTGTTACTCATTTCAAATTCTCACTTATCCTGTATTGCTAAAATATTTAGAAAAAAAGTGTTGATTCCTTGAGGTCATTATGGTCTGTATACCTTTTACAACCTGGGCCTCCCCACCATCCCTGACACATGTGTGATGCACAAGCCACTGATTGACATGAAGAGAAGAATAAAGATAAATGATTGGAAACAAAACAAGTCTCAGAGGACCTGAATGAGAAACAACCAAACATGCTTTCTATGTTCTATACATAAAACATAAAACATGTGCATGAGGGGCTGGAGAGATGGCCTAGTGGTTAAGAGCACCGACTGCTCTTGCAGAGGACCCGGGTTCGATCTCCAGCATCCACATGGCAGCTGAGAACTGTCCTTAACTCCAGTTCCAGGGGAATCTGATGCCCTCTTCTGACCTCCGAGGCATTGCACGACACAGGTGCACAAACCTACATGCAGACAGTACATTCATACACATAAAGAATAAATTAAAAATTTAATAAAAAAATCATGTGCATGAGTGTTCAACTGAGAAACAATATTAACTTCCTTTCTTATGCCTTGGGGATATCGAGGCTAGAGGGATGGAGGAGAGCATTTAGCAAAGGAGACCAGGTACACAGGAGGGATCAGCTCTTCCCCTTTGCCTGCCCACTACTCCTCCCAAGTAGCTGTTTTCCTATGTAAATTCAGTGTGTAAATCTGCTGTAGGAGGTATTTGTTACTTAATTAGGTAAAGGAATGTTTGCTGCCAACAAAATAGAAATTGCAAGACATCACAGAGGGAGTTCCAGGACAGCTGGGGCTACAAGGAGACCCTGTCTTGAAAAGACCAAAAATAAATAAATAAATAAATAAATAAATAAATAAATAAATAAATAAATAAGTTACACTCTGTTACTGTGATGAAACTCCATGATGAAGGCAACTTATACAGGGTTTATTGGGCTTATGCTTCCAGAGGGATAAGAGTCCTTCATGGTAGGAAGGCATGGTGGCAGAGGTGACCAGAGTAGAAAGCTGCGCACCCATGTCTTCAAGCAGGCACACAGAGAAACATGCATATTCTATTCAGATACGGTCTATGACATATACATTAGCATGTGCATATATATGTATTTATATATATATATATATATATATATATATATGTATATGTATATGTATGTAGGTGATTTACTACAAGGAATTGACTGGTGGGTTATGGTAACTGAGAAGTTCTAAGTGTTAATTATAGGATCATAGGGTACGTGGCCCATGTTGGAATTCTCCTTTCCCACAAGCTTTTTTCCCCTCTGAGGTGGTTTGAATGAGAATATCTCTCATAGGCTCCAGGTATTTGAATACTTTGTCTACAGGTGGTGGAGCTATTTGGGAATAAAATATGCATGTGTGTCCATATACATATGTAATAGTATATACATCTGTATATGAATATATCCTATTCTGCTTCTTTGGGAAACTCTAATATATTAATCAGGAATTCCATCCCATATAGATTTCTCTCTTCAGTGAAGGCCAAATTGATTGTGACAATGGGGAATTCAGAACAAAACCTAGAATATAAACAGTGTGGCCTCTTCTGTAGGATTTTATTCCTCCCACTTTGCTTCGCAAACACTCTCTTCAGTTTCAGGAGGAAAGATGGCTACAGAGATGTTCATTTCCATGGGCTGATTTTACATGCACAGGACATTTCTTGAGTTTCCAAACCAAAGCTCTATATGTGAGGGGCTGGAGAGATGGCTCAGCAATCAACAGGATAAGTCCTCTTGAAGAGGACTTGAAATCAGTTCCCAGCATCCCTATGGTGACTAAGAATCTTCTATTACTCCATTTCTTGGGATCTGAAACTCTCTCTGTCCTCTGTGTGCACACAATGCACTTTTGTACATGCAAGCAAAACACACAAAAATAAAAACAGTTTGTTTTAAAGCTTCCACATGTAAGCACATATTTATATTAAAATGTGAATCCACAAAGATCCATTTAAAAAACAGGTATATAAATTCAGGAAATCCTGATATTATGAAAATCAATTAGTGCAATAGGTATCTGATAATAACTGATAACTCATTTACAAGAAGTTAGTAAAGCAAAATAGTCTAATAAAAATTTATACACTAAAGAATATAATTGAACAATAAAGATATTAAATGTCATTTGAAGATTGTTACTATTTAAGTAAATAGGAACATTTTCCACAAAGAATTTTATGTTATTTTGTGTAGTGGAAATAGACATACAATTTAAATGGAGCTTTGCGGAAGTTATAATAAAACCACATGTGGGTGTACCTGGGTAGAAAGTTTAACAGCCAAGCTACTTTCATTCATTAAGCAAAATTAGACCTTAAACCAAATCCAAAAGAAGTCATAAAAATTTATCTTTTAGGAAATAAATTCTAAATAGGCAGTGAAGAATGGACCACATAAATGACGAGTGGGTGGCTTCAATTTCATAAAGTGGTTGGGTGACACCATAAAAGTGAACAAAGTTCACCTAGATGTCAGGTTTCACAGTTTGTTCAACTCACAATTGAAAATGTCTGTGCTTTAACTCAGACAGGGATAAAAACTGTCTCCATAAATTACTGTTTATTTTTTTAACAAATGCATTTTTATAAATGACTGTGTAGTTAAGGTTGTAATCGATGAGCTGCTATTTCACTAAAAATGATGGAATCTTCTGAGTGGTCATTTACTCTGATTTTCACTTGACATTAAAATAAGTGGTTACTATACATGCAATAAGTTTTCAATTTATATGCAAAGACCGAGAATGGGAACACAGTTATTACAGGATTTAGTTGTAATCACAGAATCTATTTGTATGTGATAAACAGTCAGATTCTATAATTTAATTTTAGTAAATGTGTTAGAAAAAAAATGAGGAATAAACAGCACATCTTGTTCTCGTCAGAGTTATTCGTTATTCGTGATAAAGGTGAATTGGGGTTTGCCTCTAAGTAATGCTTTACTCTTGCTATTTTTTTTAACTCACGAGACATAAACAGCAATGTCTTTTTAATATCTTAAAGTTCTATTCTGCAGTTCTGTTAAAGCAGTAGTACACTCCCATGTGTGAAGGTTTTTTTTCAACCTATGTACTTGTGTTCCATGCATTTTCATTCTGAGAAGTCATGAAAAGCACAAACTTAAACTTGGAAGGCTGATACAATCAGGGAGTGGGTGAGCACCTTCTTCACCTTTTAACTTCTCTATTCACTTTCAGAACCAGAAAGCATTTCTAAAACATCATCTATTCAAATCCCCAAAGCTGGACCTGGGGTGAAGGAAAGTTTCAAAGTGATGAGCAATTTGAGTGGCTGTCATACATTATATTTATATTTATACATTATATTTATATGCTAGCTGGCAGACTCCAAAATACTTTCCACGTACTCTTCCATCTCTGTTCTGTTTTGTAATCAGAGTTAACTTGGCATAGACTATATTGTCTTATTTGAGTCTTACCACTTGCCAGAATTCATTGTTTCCTGGTTGCAATAAGCAAAATTATTTTCATTAGGAACATTTTAGTGCTTACTGTCACAGCAGCATATGGTATAGTATAGAACATGTACAGACATAAAGGATTTTCCATCCTAGAAAGGTCTTTTGCTACTGTTGTATTCACATGGGAAGAGCAAGACTCAAAAGTGAGGTGACTAATGGGCATAATCAGGACTTATAACTAGATCTCAGGAACAGAAGTTCTATTCTTTTTTTTAACTTTATTCATGCTGAGTACAATTTCTTCAAATACCATTTCCATGAATGGGAAGAAAAATTTCAAATCTTCTATTTATAGTACTCATCTAAATACTGTCCAGCTCCACAAAGAGCTGCTTCCAATATCCTCAAGTGTACAGATGAAACATATGCTTGCTTATATCAATCATGGAAATGCCAACCAATATGATGAAATTACATCATCTACTATGTATTTAAGCACATTTATGTAGTATTCTCTATGCTGTGTACTGTTATAAGCAGCTAACCAATATCCAGTGATTCATTACTTGTAGTCTGTTGATGATCCTGTAACTAGCATCATCAAATTAAGAGCCAGAGAATTCAAGCAGTCCATCCACGGCTGCCCTACTGGGAGAACACAGCTGACATTACTCCTGGGCAGCCTGGCTTTGGGGCTGATATTAGTTGTCTAGAGCTTCTATAACAATGATGCATTCTGGGAGGTATAAACAGTAAAAATATAGTTATAGATGAACTGTGAAGACTTTAAGTTCAAGATCGGCAGTTTGGTTTCGCTGAGGTCTCTTCTTCACTTTGCTTACAGAACGTGATCTCTGCTCGCCCCTCCCTGTTTTCACTCCGTGCGCGTGCAGCCCTCCATTTACCGACCCTCTCTCTGTGTCCAGATTTCTTCTCTTTATGTGGAAATCATCCAGATTGAATTAGAGCCCACTCTAAGGGCTTCTTGCTCACATAACCATCTCTAACTATCCTGTTTCCAGCACAGTTACATTGTGGGGGGAAGATCACCAATCATCTCAAAACAGATCCATACTATATCTTCTGCAATGATCTGGTTCTTACATTTCCCCAGGACTGTGTGTTGTTTAAAGATTCGTCATTGGCTAAGGTGTTACTGGAAAATAGTTGGAATATTTAGGAAATGAGTACTACTGTTGGGAGCTAGGTCACTGAAGTCTTGTTTTTGAAGGAAACATTAGGACCCTGGTTCTTTTCCTCTTGCTTCCCAATCACCAGGACATCAGGACAGAGACTTTAGTCTCTTTGGCTATGTACTCTCACTGTGATGCACTGTGCTGCTGCATGGACCCAAGGCAACAGGATTAAGTAACTGTCGACTGAAACCTGGGATTTTGAACCAAAGTAAACCCTTCTTGCCCTAACTGCGTTTTATTTTATTTTATTTTTTTATGTGTATGAATGTACTGTCTGCATGTAGGTTTGTGCACCCATGTCATGCAATGTCACAGATGTCAGAAGAGGGTGTCGGATTCCCTGGAACTGGTGTTAAAGACTGGAGTTAAAGATGGTTCTCAGCCGCTATGTGGGTGCTGGGGATCAAACCCGGGTCCTCTGTAAGAGCAGTCAGCGCTCTTAACTGCTAGGCCATCTCTCCGGCCCCCATCCCTAACTGCATTTTTAATGGCATGCAGTCTTCTGTATCCCAGGCCTGTTTTAACTGACTATATAGCCAGGCCTGGGCTTGAACATCTGATCTTCCTGCTGCTATCTCCTGAGCAGTGTAAATCACCGCACATGGTTTATGTGGTGCTACTGATGGAATCCATAATTCTAGGCCAGCATCCCACCAACGGACCCTCTGATTCTTATCATAGCAGTAAAAAGCTAATATATTTAACACTTGAAAACAATTAAAAATATAAAACAAACTCCCCCCTTGTGCAGGATAGCTTTAATGTCAACTTGACACACCTGGGTTGAGGGAGCCTCAGTTGGGGAATTGGCTCCATTGGATTGGCCTGTGGCCACATCTGTGGAGTATTCTCTTGATGGTCGAGCAGTGTGGGAGGGCCCAGCCCACAAGAGTGGTGCCACCCTGGGCAGGTTGTTGTGTACTGTATAAGAAGGCGGGCTGGGCATGAGCCAGGGAGCAAGCCAGTGGACAGCATTCCTCCATGGCCTGTGCTTCAGCTCCTGCCTCCAGGTTTCTGCCCTGAGTTCCTGCCTTGGGCTCCTTAAGTGATGAACTGTGACCCAGGAGATGTAAGCTGAATAAACCCTTTCCTCCCCAAGTTGGTGTCGGTCAGAGTGTTTTGTTACAGCAATGGAACATAAACTAGGACAGAAATTGGTACCAGAAGAGTGGGGTATTGCTGTGACAGACCTGACCTTGGTGTTTTGGGGAAGGATTGTGGAAGCATTTGGAACTTTGGGCTGGGAAGATCATTGAATGCCTAAAGATTGTTGCTGTGGAGCTTGGAGCAGTTTTGCTGAAGGATTTGTAGAATGGAGGCCTGCCTTGTGAAGTTTCTAGTTTCAAAGAGGAGCAGAGATCATCAGGACTGTGTAATCTGTGGGTTCTGGTCAGCTGGGGCTGAAAAATCAGCTGTAAGTAACAAGAGACCAGCATCACTGTGGTGAAATCTTCTGGGAAGAATTTCTTCAGGGTCAGCACACAGAAGCTGTGTTCCAGAAGGGGCTTGAGCCTCCATGCCAAGCCAGAAGCAGGACTTGGTAACGTGTAAGAGTCTCCTATATGGTTCTGGTGTTGAAATTTGAGGGGGGTCACAGAGAGTAGCCGAGGCTTGGCACTGAGAGGTCAGGAAAGACCATTGGTGGAAGTGCACCTCGGTTGCAGAGAAGACCCCAAGATTGCAGGGGTCATGGAGAGAAGCTGAGGCTTTGCACCAGGAGAGGTCAGAAGAGACCATTGGTGAGGGTGCTGCCTCAGTTTCAGTGGTGACCCCAGCTTTTTGGAGATGCCGGGACCTTGGGACGACCACCAAGAGCAGCGGCAGGTATTGAATGAAGTCGGCCTGCGTCTGCGAGATGAGCTGTGTGTGCTGTGGACGGCAGAGTCAGAGAAGGGGAGCTGCCGAAACCCTTTGGAGCCCAGAAGATTGTGAGTGAGTCCCAGGTGTCCAGCCTTGAGCTACTTGCTGGACTTAGGTTTTGTTTGAGAGTGCCTGATTCTTCCCTTTGAAATAAGACAGTTCTTGTTTTGGATTTTACAGCAGCCCACAGTTAAGAGACTTTTAATAGACTGGACTTTTAAGCGTTTGGACATTTTAAGGACTGTGGGGCTTTTAAGGTTGTACTGTCTTAGGTTGTGATTAGTGTTAACATCATACTTTGGGGATAAGACCTGGAAAGGTGGTGGTTTAATAGTGATGTGTTTCGTGTGTCAAGTTGACAAGGGGTCAATTGTGCTGGATAGCTTTAGTGTCAACTTGACACACCTGGGTTGAGGGAGCCTCAGTTGGGGAATTGGCTCCATTGGATTGGCCTGTGGCCACATCTGTGGAGTATTCTCTTGATGGTCGAGCAGTGTGGGAGGGCTCAGCCCACAAGAGTGGTGCCACCCTGGGCCGGTTGTTGTGTATGGTATAAAAGGGCAGGCTGAGCATGGGCCAGGAGCGAGCAAGCCAATGAACAGCATTCCTCCATGGTCTGTGCTTCAGCTCCTGCCTCCAGGTTTCTGCCCTGAGTTCCTGCCTTGGGCTCCTTAAGTGATGAACTGTGACCCAGGAGATGTAAGCTGAATAAACCCTTTCCTTCCCAAGTTGGTGTCGGTCAGAGTGTTTTGTTACAGCAATGGAACACAAACTAGGACACCCCTTCAATCTCCCTCACTCTCTTTCCCTCCCTCCCTCACTTTCCCTCCTTCATTCTCTTCCTCCCCATCTTCCCTCATCTTAAGTCTACCAACCTGAGAAAAACACAAATCAAGCACACCACAAGAATAAAAAGTTTGACATCAGTCTACTGACTTTTCTTATTAATGGACCAAAAGGAAAGAGGGTATTATGCTATTAAAACACTTATTTTTAAAGTTGTTGTGCAACTGCTCATTACATTTATATTATCTAATACTATACTAGCCTATAGTGGCTATAGAAAACTTGAAGTATAACCCAGGCAATTAAGAACATAAAATTAAAAAAATAAATAAATAAAGCCAGGCGTGGTAGTGCATGCCTTTAATCCTAGCACTTGGGAGACAGAGGGAGGCAGATCTCTGTGAGTTCCAGGCCAGCCTGGTCTACATAGTGAGCACCAGGCCAGCTGGGACTTAAAGGGACACCCTGTCTCAAAAATACCAAAAACAAAAAGAACATAAAATTTATGGCTGGAGAGATGGCAAAGCAGTGAAGACCATTGGTTGCTTTTGCAGAGGACCTGGGTCTGATTCCCAGCACCCATATGGTGGCTAAAAGCCATTCAAAACCCCAGTTCTAGGGGATCTCTGTGGAAACTATAAGACACTGGCACATACACACGTAAAATATTAACAAAAGATCATATGATGTTAATTTCCATTAATTGTAGTAAATTTAAATAAAGCAAAGCAGCCACGTGTGGGAAATATAGTATCGAATCATACAGTGTTAGTGTTAGGATGAGAAAGTGTTCGGGAATCAAGGGAAGAGGCAGGTGCTCACAGAGGCAACTTCAAACTGTCAAATACACTTCAGCTTGTAGTTCTCAAACTCCTGTTGCTGTTCAATTAGAAATGACTCAAAAGTCCAGTTTGTGGCTCTAAAGAGGTCACAATGCTAAAGATAAGCTAATGATAATAATCACAGTTAGCTGTGCCTTTTTGGCAGAAAGCAACAAAAGCTACGATGTAACCCAGAAGTAATGAATGTTGCTAGCTATCTTCTTCCTCAAACTTTCATCCTTTGGAACAAAAAACAGCATTTAATTGATCGTGAAGTTAAAACCATCCTTAACAGAATGTGGTTAATTATTTTTTCTTCAGTGGACCTAGGAAATAGTGTGTAATCTTTGCAGACAAGGTTCATGTCCTCTTGGGAGGAATGAAGTTTTCTCGCCCCTCCCCCCATCCATAATGAAAGCTCAAGCAAAGACCCCAGACACTGGCTTTATCCTTCCCTTGCAGTGCATTTGGCTTAACCTGACAAGGTATCTTATCCTGGCCTGTAGTGTCTGCTTCATTCTCTGAAAAGGTGGTCTAGGTCTCAACTCTTAAGATATAGTAAAAGATCTGGCAGTGATAAATTTCTGAACATAGACTGAACAAAAATTAATTCAAAAATCACATGTGTAATGAATCTGAGGTTTTTCGGGCAGTGTTTCCCCATCTTGTATCACTCAACTTTATTGTCCCTTGATTCTGAGCACACCACACGCATACTTTACGCATCCCATGATGCCGTGCAAAGCCAATACCTACTCCCTAGAACAGTGTAGCTCAGAATAAGACTACTGTATGTTATTGTACTTACAAAGATTTTGATTTTTATAGAAACATGGAGCTTTAGTGATAGAAAATAATGACTTTCAATGTTTTAGACCATTATTCCTCCTCATGTAAGTATCAAATTAGTGCATCTTTGGATTGTAGTGTGATAGAATGTTTATTAAAAATTTCTATTTGAATTGCTGAATTGAGTTTCATAAAAATCATTAAATGAATTTTGACTTGGGATTAGATTGCAATTTCTGAAATTGCAGAAAACTTCCACTATTTTTTGCTGTAGGTTTATGTGAATCTGTACTCTCAGTACCTTGAGCATACATCATGAGCAGAATCTTATATTTGCTATTTTAATTAACATATCAATCTTGTAAGATAAATGAAAATCTTATAAACAAAGTAAAAAATATATATACTGGAAATTAAGTTTGCAAAAATATAATGTACTCAGTAATGCATATGTTTGCCTTATTAAATTTTATTTCATATTTCATGTGTGTGTGTGTGTGTGTGTGTGTGTGTGTCTCTGTGACTTTGCATTTGTGTGAATGGACTTGTGCCATAGTTAGCTTGTGGAGGTCAGAGGACAATTTGGAGAAAATGGTTCTCCTATTATGTGGAACCTGAGGACCACACTCCGATCATCAGACTTGGACCACTGAATCATTTGACAGACAGCCATACTTATCTATACACATACTTATCAGGCTTGGGTTTATAACTGGAATTCTTTAATTATATATTCAGAATGCACTCTCTCAGTCTTCATAATTTTAAATATAGAATCTTGGCGTGATAGAGCTGGAATGTAGCTCTGTGACATAGTAGTTGACTAGCATGTTTGAGGCTCTGAGTTTAATCCAAAGCACCATAAATAATAAATAAAAACAAATAATAAGGAAAAAAAAAGAAATAAACTAACAAAACCTCATCAGTAACAGGATGGAATCCTGGCATGATAGAACCAAGTACAATTCTGAATAAGTTTCACCCTATCTTTCCTGTGGGGACATTTTAATATCTAAACAGTAAGAGAAAACCCATATTTCTGTTGCCAGCTTGATGACACAAAGTGCTCCACAGGATCTCACATTAAAGTATTCCAAGAATCCATAACAACGAACTTAATGGATCACAGCATCTGCCCTCTATACCAGGAGTTGGTAGGGCAAAGGCACTACATGATAAATAGCACACCATGGAGCGTCAACATTACAGAATGAAAAACCAGCAGAAGTGGCATTAATCAGGCATGAGCCCACAGTAAAGACAGGATGTGGTATGGTTAATGCATGCTTTTGGATGCTTTGGACTTGATTATTCTCCAAGAGAACAATCAAGGAAACAAAGATGAATACATAAACACAGATAGATGGAAAACATCCATCGATGAGACTCATCAGCTTGAGGGTGACTTGATATGTATCTCATTTAAAATGATCCTTATTGTTCTCCCCAATAATTCATATTTCTTTGCAGTCAGGAAAGACTTTCAAGGTGCCTTTGTTTTATCTAAGTATGCAAAGGTCAATAGACAACCCACAAGATATATGCTTCAGCTGCATGAAAAGAAAAAGAAACATAAGTCTGAAGAATTAGGTAAATATAAGACCACATTTATATTAACAAACATCATATGTATATTGCCAGAAAGTTCACAGGAAGGGAAAACTTTGTTAATAAATTTTGAGGAAAAAGTTAATTTTAAAACAGAAAGTCATTTTAAGTTAATTTAGAAAGGCAAGTCATTTTGCAAGAAATAAAAATCTACTCTATTTTTCATAAGCATGGATGATTTTGCAATGAAATTTACCTGAATAAATATGGATTAAATTGAAATTCTTAATATTTAAAATTTTAAAGTGCTATCATTGTGAAATAAAATGAGCATTTAAAAATAAAAATCATAAAATTCTTTAAGATAAGGTGCACGCTCAAAAAATTATCTTCTCAGAATATTTTCACTACTTAGAAAGTCAACTGAAGTATATGAAAACATTTAGGTAAATCTGCAGATTATATACCTCTAACATAGCCCTTGGATAAATCTACAATTTCAAAACTGAGGTTTTAAATGTCTTTACTAGTTGCCGGGTGTGGTGGCACACGCCTTTAATCCTAGCACTGGGATTAAAAGATCCCAGGGGTAGGATTAAAAGATCCCTCTGGGAGGCAGAGGCAGGTGGATCTTTGTGAGTTCAAGGCCAGCCTGGTCTACAGAGTAAGTTCCAGGACAGCTGGGGCTACAGGGAAAACCTGTCTCGAAAAGACAAAAAACAAAGTCTTTACTAGTCATCTTCGTAAAGTATAATAACATATTATGGAGAAGAAATAGATTTACAATATAAATCTATATAGATATATTCAACATAGTTCTGAAATATAGCATGAGAACATAAAATAAAGAATATTTGGAGTACATACTGATGAACAAAATATATCCAATTATCATTAGTACCTTTTACCAATATGAAGCTAGTCCATTTTCAAATGTTGCAAGTTGAGGGATTGAAAAAATATTATGTATATTCTTTCAAAGCAGAGACCCATGGAGTTTTTATATTTAAGGTTTACATATTTTCAAGCTCTACTGCAGTTTTCTATATTAGTATATTTGGTTTATGTTTTCCTGATATTTGGTTAGGAAATTTCCTCTGAAAAAATACACAGAAATAATCTTATGGTTTATATAAAATTTAAGAATGGCCTTAATTTTTAATTAAATTCATCCTTACAAAATGTCTTATCCTTTTTCTAAGCTCCTGACACTATATACTAGAGAATTTCTACACCTTTCATTCATTGAATTAATCATTTCAATTATCCACAAAAGGAAAGGGAGCACATAAAGGAGAAAATGGTTATTTAAATAAAATTAATTTTTCCTAGAGTCTTTTATTGACTATAGAATTCATTTATAGTACAATATTTCTAGGTTTATGTTTAATTTTTGCTGTGCAATGGTAGGTTTTCTAATGCTATATTATGCTATAGGAATTTTATATGTTTTGATAAGTCCAATACTGTATGGCCATTGGAGTCTCATCTAAACACATGTATGTTGCACCAGATTGAACACACTATTTGTAACCACTAAGGAATTTACACTATATATGTATAATCATTCTGTACAGTAACTAACATCCTTCAATGTATACTGATTCTAGAAAACTTTGAGCTAGTATAAAATTTGAAGAAAATACTCAACATAAACAAAATATACAGCAACATTAAAACAGACTGTAAAAATTTTATAGTAGTAGTTTGAGAAGTCCTATATAACTTATCTGCACTCAACCCTAGCTTGAAGCTAGCAAAACCTAGTAAAAACACATATATAAACACACACACACACACACACACATGTATAAGAATGTGTGAACACACACACACATGCTCTATTTGGTTTTGGTATGCCATTCTTTTCCTTCCCCATAAACTAGCTTCAGCTCCTTCAGTCTCTAGTTAAAATATATTAAAGAAGTGATTTGCTTTCGAGTTCCAAATCCCTTATGTATAATGATCATATATAAGAATTTTAAACTTCTCAAAAAGAAAGTATTCTGACCAATCCATAAGTAGAAGGTCCCCTGCTCTTTCCATTCAAGCACATAATTCCTGTATAGTTCTTAAGAGGCTAAATATCAAAGCTATCTCCTGAAAACTCTCAGGGTGAATCTCCATTTTAGATATGTTTTCAACTAGGTTGTGTTAGCCTGCAATGTGATTCGTGTATTTGAAAGAGAAAAAAAAAAGTTTGTGTGCAGAAAGAACATCCACACACTGTTGGACTATCACAAAAGAATATAACCAGCATTTGACCAGAGTAGAGAGGATGTATAGATATCATGGATTTGTTAGAAACTGTGAGAAAAGAATGATTAGAAATTGATAATAGAATTTGAATTGTAGAGACCTAAGCAATTGTGTGAGCAGTGAGTGCTTTGGTTTCTTGAGATGGCAATCAGCTAAGAATGATTTTGAAAAATGTGAGACAAATTGAGCTTTAGGAACCATGAACAACTGTAGGACATGGAAGTAGAGATGCTCAGTAGGCAGGTAGGTGGGAGTCAGGGCAGGGAAGACACCTGAATACCAGGGCGGAGCACAGCCACTGCAATTATTCTGAGTCACTGTCAAAGCTCATTAGTAGATTTTTGTCATGTAACTCATTGGACCTTTGACAGATCAAGCAGTAGAAAACAAACAACAAAGATGGAGAAGTTAAAACATTGACAAAATTTGTAAGATAGTGAAAAAGAAAATTTTAAGTAAGTGGCAATGATTGATTCTACCTTCTTACATCTTGGGTGCAATGTGCAATGTAGTTTTCAGGTGCTTATCCAGTGAATGAAATTATAAGTAAGCTACAAGGAAAGCCAAATCTCAAACCAGAAATTATTAAGATATTTAAGCTAAGGTAAAACCAAACTGGTCTCTTTAAAAATATTGGCACGCAAAAAATTAAAAAAATATATATATATTGGCACGCGGATCTCTGTGAGTTCGAGGCCAGCCTGGTCTACAGAGTGAGTTCCAGGACAGCCAGAGCTACAAGGAGACCCTGTCTCAAAAAGACCAAAAAAAAAAATTGCATTTGATGGGGGCTGGAGAGATGGCCTAGCGGTTAAGAGCGCTGACTGCTCTTGCGGAGGACCCGGGTTCGATCCCCAGCACCCACATGGCGGCCGAGAACCATCTGAAACTCCAATTCCAGGAGAACTCCAGTTCCAGGGGAATCCAACACCCTCTTCTGACCTCCGCGGCATTGCACCACACGGGTGCACACACTTGTATGCAGACAGAACATTCATACACATACAGAAATAAAAATAAATAAAAATATTGCATTTGAGTATTTCATATAAAACATCTTGATATGTAGACACCCTCTGCTATCTGCAACCCCAATAGACAGATGCCTGCCAGATTTCATGCATTCTGTCATAAATGTTACAGCCTAACAAGTCAAGTTTGAAATACTAGTATCTTAAGAGAGGTACATAAATGGAACAAAGTTTTCAAAGTAAACCATGAAATTCTGTGGGGGATTGCAAGGGGGTGCAGGCAGAGGGAGGGTATCTAATATGATAAAAATATATGAAATCTATAAAAATTCAATCGATTTTTAAGAATTGGAAAATGGTGATATACATCTAAAATTAAAGGCTTTCAAAAATATGAATAATTGCCCCATATGTAATCTAAGTACTATTCCTCACAATTCATAGTTTGTTATCATTTTATCATTTAAATAAATAGAACAGAAATAAAGCTGCCTGCAAGAAGGCAGTTTAAATAGTGACAAAAGAATTTGATGAGTGAAAGCGGTAAGCCCAGAGATATTCTTTTTAAAACTACTAGAAATAAAATACACTAATTTTTTAAAGAAATATACTATATGAATAAAGCTAAAAATGTACCTTTCTATGTATAAAGGCAGACATAACGGGACCTTGTTCCTGAATGAAAATAGCAAGTACTGCAAAGTTATCAGCATTACTTAGGATAGGGAGGGTTTATTTTATTCTGCAGGTTCCAGTCCATCATAGCTAGGAAGCTCCAGTGACAGGAGCTGCAGGGAGTTGATCAAATCATGTCCATAGTCAGGCACCTGCCGTGAAAGTAGATAGTTGGCTGGCTGCCATGTGGGTGCTGGGCATAGGACCTGGGTCCATTGCAAGAGCAGCTATTGCTCTTAACCCTTAAGCAATCTGTCTAGTCCCTATTGTCATTGTTTCTTAAAGGCCTATTGAGTCTAATCTGTGTGTTGCTAATGTTCTTGGGCATAGGTCCATCCCTTAGAATTAACTCAACCTACCAGGAGTCACATCACTAAAGGAAGGCTGACTCTCATGGTCCCAGCAGCTATCAATTGCCAATAGAGTCCCAGCCATAGAGAGCCACAGACCCTCAAACACTACTGGCTATTGCCATTCCAATTTGTTATCCATGACAACTTGATGGTAAGGCCCTATTGATGAAGATGCTACATAACTGAGTCACAGAACAAGCATGGAGAAACTGAGCTAGTACTAACCTCCAAGCTTCATGTTGCTGGCCAGCATTCATAGTACTAGAAGGTGTTATGCATGCGATTGGCAGATAAAGGTAGTCATCAACCTTAATCAGCTGTGAGCCCTGTAAATTACAATCAACTGGCTTGGCAAAATATGGCCACTGCATCAGTAGTGTGAAAGCTGTGGGAGTAACCAATCATCTTCTAATTGAATTATGGGACCTCTTCAAAAGATGGAGTTGATAAGTTATAAAATTATCAGGGCCCAAAACCTGTGGATAGGCAGGCCATCTATCATAAAGGACAACCTACTGCTATGATTCTACTAAGCAGACATAATATGAAACTGACTCATTATGAACAGTTGTTATACCCATAGATTAGTGCATTTCTCAACTATCACCAGAGCAGGTACTTCTTGTAGCACATACATACCATTTAACATAGAGACCAACAACTGCTCAACCTATACAGAATAAGACTGTTCAACCATAATGGGACACCTATATAGTCCTCTCTCCACCTAGGGCTCAGGGTTCATTGTGGAAAAAAGGGACAGAGATCACTTCTTCCACAGTCCAAAAAAAAAAAAAAAAAAACCGAGGAATGGTTTCCCTCATTTGAGGATGCTAGCACCAAATCCCCCAATTGAAAAGCAAGCTGAGCAACATTATTGTTATATTTCTTTCTCTCTGAAAGCAACTGTCATGTTATATTGTGAATCTCTTAATGGGCCCTAGAATTAACTTACCACTTACTTTCAGACAAGTAATTAACCTGTATGGGTGGAAGGTATGTATTTGTCTTTTAGAGTAATATAAAAATTAAAGGGAAAAATGTGAATTCCTAAACATATTTTGGAGTTAACATACAGTTTATTCCCAGTGGGCATAATTCTGGTAAATATATGATGTTTATATAGGCATATTTTGGAGCAATACAAATGGGAGTGAATCATAACAACATAAGGACTGGGTGAAAGAATGGATTTATAAAGTTAAATTCCTCCCAAAGCAATAAACCTATGCAGAGAAAAACTTTAAAAAGACTGAAAGTTGCAGGACATGCATGGCAGAATGCATGAACTGGGGAATATGTCTAAATTGAACTGAAAATGATGTCTGAAGTACACGAAACATCAATAAAAGTATTATATTAAAAAAGAGACAGAGATTGTAAGATCCATAAGTGGTAGATGAATACAAGGAAACTGTTAAATCTGGTAAGCAATAAGGAAGTGAGGAAGAAATAAATAATTGCCTACATGTTCAGTAATGCAGCTACCTTAACATTTCATTTTATAACATACTAACAAATATATTTCAGGTGAAAAATTTAAAAATGTAAAATAAAAAAAAACATTAAACTACTGATTAATATTTAACTGACTCCAGAATAAAGATTGAAGTCCCATATATGGACTGGGTGCTAGGATCCGCAAATGAGAGACAACATATGTTGTTGGTTTTTCCGAGCCTGTGTTACTTCTCTTAGTATAACTATTTCTATTTCTATCCATTTATTTCATTATTTCATTTTTCTTTACTGCCGAGTAGAACTCCTTGTGTAAATGTACCAGATCTTCATTTTCCACTCATCAGTTGAGGGACACGAACGTTGGTTCCATCTCTTAGCTACTGTGAAAAGATCAGCAATAAACATGGTTGTACAAGTATCTCTGCAATAGGATGGGTACTTTGGCTAGCACAAAATCCTCATATGTGAGTATATATCCTGATGCAACTGCAGGAAGCAGGAAAATGGAAAAGAACCAGAGTGGTAAAGGAAAAAAAGGAATGTGAGAGTGAATAATGGTAGGAGACAGGTGTTACCATAGGAGAAATGTGTAAATAGGGGTGTTGAAATGGGAGGGGAGAGAGAAGGTTGTAACAGGAACTATGGGGAGAAAGGGGAAGGAGGAGCTCAAGAGAGGTGGGACCACAGGAGAGAGGAATTATCAAGGGAAAATGAGGATAATTTAAATGGAGAGTATATGAAGGAAAGATTAGACAGAGAGAAAGGGGAGAGAGAGATAAACAGTACCTAGCTAGTATAAAAAAAAAAAAAACAGAATCGTGTTAGTACAAATCCTACTGAAATACTACATATACAATATCTCTGCATGAGCCCATGTGTATAGCTGAAGGCTACATCACAAGAAAAAGTGCCAGGCAGGAGAAGCCTTCCTTTGAGTTGTTGGTCAGTGTAGACCAAGAGACTCCCAAAATTGCGCAGCCTATGTCCGTAGTCCCTGATTGCCTCCCAGAATTTGAAGGTAAGACCCTATTGCTGAGGACAGGACATACTTCAGAGACCAGATTTGAAGCAATGGAGCTGGAACTGGCCCAGAATCCACTTCTCCTGAAAGCTCTCATAGCTTTGAAGAACACTTTGCAAGCTGCTAAGGGAGAACATCAAACAAGGGTGCAATCCCAGCTTCAAGGCATAATAACATCAACACACAGCACAGCAGACAACACTGATGCAGTAGTGGCACTTTTATCTCGGGGACAATCAAGCTACCTATATTGAAATCCACCCACCCATAGCTCAGGGACCATTTCAGAAGAGGGGGCAGAAAGACGTAAGAGGTGGTGAATCACCACATGGAAATTGATCCTACAGGCTCCTGCTCAGATGAATCTATAGCAATGGTGTCAGCTTGAACAAGACCCATGCAAACTCATGAAGACAAAAACTCAGCACATAACTGGGGAAAAGGACAGCAGACCCCAATTTTAGTTGAAGAATTACTGGCAGCTGATTACTGCTAGGTGAGAAACAGCTAATCTTCTCATAGTGAGGGACTCTAAATAAGCTTATTAGACCTTAGTGGATGACCTTGCACTGAGGGACATCTAGGGACACTAACTTGACATGATATGTCCTTAAAACAAAAGTCATAATTATGAAATCCAGTCAAGGGGCAGGGGCTATGAGTCAGAGCCAATAAAAGTACACAAAATTGCAATAAAACTTAAAAAATGATTGAAGTCCTTTTATGTGTGGATTACATGTACTACGCATGTGCATGTGCATGAGTGTGTGGAAGATTGTGAGGCTCAGAGAATAATTTCTGAATCATTCCTAGGATGTATTTCCTTTTTTTTTTACTTTTTTTTATTTTATTTATTTCTGTATGTGTATCAATGTACTGTCTGCATGCTGGTTTGTGCACCCGTGTCGTGCAATGCCGCGGAGGTCAGAAGAGGGTCTCGGATTCCCCTGGAACTGGAGTTCTCCTGGAATTGGAGTTTCAGACGGTTCTCGGCCGCCATGTGGGTGCTGGGGATCGAACCCGGGTCCTCTGTAAGAGCGGTCAGCGCTCTTAACCGCTAGGCCATCTCTCCAGCCCCTAAGATTGGATTTTTAAGTATGCAAACAAGTACAAAATATAAACACATTTTCAATAAAAATAACATAATATATAATATACTAGTATAAATATTATTTGAAAATATATATTAAAATTTAAATACCTTGCCAAGTGTGGTGGCACATGCCTTTAATCCTAGCACTTGGGAGGCAGAGGCAGGTGGTTCTCTGTGAGTTCAAGGCCAACCTGGTCTACAGAGTGAGTTCTAGGACAGCTGGGGCAATGGGGAGACCCTGTCTCAAAAAGACCAAAAAAAATTTAAATACCTCTTAAACATCAAAAGGAGAATATGAGTTGTTTTCCAGACATGTTCTCTGTGTTTGGTGGTATTGATAATAAATGTACGTTTTTCTCAGCAGTTTCAATTCTAGTGTTCAGACTTTAAGATTACTAAAAATGTTCATACATATGCATATCAGATTTTTCCACTAAAATTTTATTACAGTATGTAGGGTTATAGAGATGGCTTTGCTGTGTAAGTACAAGGACATGCATTTGGACCAACAGAAACTGCATCAAACTAGACATGGAAGTAAATGGTCAATGTTGGTGGTGGGGAGAGTGGACACAAGCAGATCCCAGTAGCTCACTGGACAGCTAGTCTAGCCAATAGGGTAAAATCAAGTTTTAGTGAGAGATCCTAGCTCAAAAAATAAGGTAGATGCTGGGCTGGTGGTATGTGCCTTTAATCCCAACAGTGATGAGATCAAAGTCACCCTGGTCTACATAGTGAGTTTCTGGCTAACTGAAGTTATGGTGTAAGCATGACTAAAAATAATAAATACAAACAAGAACCAAACAAACAAACAAGGTGGAGAATAATTAAATATTATATCCATGGCCCTGACTGAAGGCCTGCAGTTAAAACACTGTAGTTGTTGGTTTCAAGCAGAGGCCTAAAGAACTGTCTTCCTGTGGTTTATTGGCTATTCTGGAAACTCAGTAGAAAATGACTATTTCATTTGGAAGAAACAACCCACAGTTAAAAAAAAAAAGATATCCAAATTTTACTTCTAATCTCAACATGTGTCCATGTAGGTAGTATACCAGCACACAAATATGTACCTGCATAGCATGTATACAATAACAACAAAAAAAGAAATTAATGAATATTATGCTGGCTGGAGATTGTGGTACATACCTTTAATCCCAGCACTTGGGAGGCAGAGGCAAGTGGGAATCGATGAGATCAAAGCCAGAGTACTCTACATAGAAAATTCCAGGCTACCTGGGGCTACAGGGAACCTCTGTTTCAAAAATAAATATTACATAATATATGAAAACATTTAAGTACATGTATGTACTTTTGTGAACAATTATATGACAAAATATAATGTAAGTATTAAAAACAAAATTTTAGGAAAACATTTATTAATTCATGATAGCACTGATCAGATGCTAGAATGTGAAACTACAAAATGATATGTGCAGTGTGGTGTACCTTTTAATGAAGCATAAAGGTACATATACAGGCTTACATACACTAAGGTCTTCATAATGATGACATCTTTACCCAGCACTGTAGGTAACTCATGTCATGGAACTGTTGATAGGTTATAGCTAGATGAATGTTTTTCTCTCTCCCTGAAATCCAGAATTTGATTCACAGGAAAGCTAAAGCCTATAGATAACCCATACAGGGTTCGTGGAACTGCTGAAAATTCTAACATTTATGTTAGAGCTGTGTGATCAGGATGAAGAAACTACAGAAGGAAGGGCAATTCAGTGTCATATGCAAGGGCACCTCATAGGATGCAATAACATTGTCTAAAAGGCCAGATGAACTCACACCCAGGGACATCTAGGGACACAAACTTGACTCGGTGGGCCTAACTAACATATATGACAGAATGCATGAAATTTAGTTTGGGTGGACTATCAGGGGTACAGATAAGGGGAAATCTAATTAAGATGCACTGTGCAAAATGCACAAACTTTCAGTAATAATATACATTGGAAAAAGAAGGTCAGGTGGAGACTGTGACAGCTCTGTGGTTACAGGTCATTTCATAATATAAACCACTAGGTAGCCAAAGGTGTTACAAGGAATCAAGGGTCAAATCCCTGTGTGTCATTGATATATATATATATATATATATATATATATATATATATATATATATAATACACACACANTATATATATATATATATATATATATATATATATATATATATATGCAATACACACAGTAAATCTATAGTCTTCTGACACACTTTCTTGGAGGAAGGAGAAGGAAAAATTGAAAACTAAAGAGTTGGTAATTTTTCCTAAAATGAAAGGGACATCAAAAAAATAATAAAATTGAGGCTGAGAAATTTTTTTAGTTCCCCCTTTTAATTTCATTTTAAAAATGTTACACACACACCACACACACACACACACACACACACACCACACCACACACACACACACACACACACACACACACACACACATACATATGTAAGGCCTTTCTGCTAGGGAAAAACCTAATCACTATTAACTGGTAAGCCTAAGTTTCTATAAAACTTAAAACTGTTGTGTTTTAATAGTCTTAGAAAATTTACAATTTTAACTCAATAACCCTGAAATAAGCATTGCTAATGTGTTAGTATATTTAAATAAATCAATCAAAATTAATATGAAACATTTTTAAATGGTTAGCAGCCTATATTTTTATTTACTATAAGATAGTAGAACCATAGATCCATTTAAAGTATAACACGGCGGAGCCAATCGTGGTGGCACATGCCCTTAGTTCCAGCATTAAGCAGGCAGAGGCAGGCAGACTCTGACAGATCAAGGCCAGCCTGGTCTATATAGTGACTTCCAGGTCAGCTGGGGCTATAGGGAGACTATGTCTCAAAAAAAACAAAAACAAACAAAACAATATATATAGGATATGCATTAGTGGTAGAGTGCTAGCCTGGTGTACTGAGGCCCTAGGTTCAATTCCCAATACCACATGCACATACAAAGTTACATCTTAAAATACAACTCAGAAGTGAGGAAATTCAAGGTTGGCTCATGACCATGGAGATTCTGCTTGCCACAGAGAGGCTTCTGAAGTTGAGAGAGATTTAGGAATTAAAGATTTGATTGTTTCCTTCTTGGTGGGGAATTTGGATTCATTTTATTTTTTATCATATTTTCTGTATTCCATTGCTTTTGTAGTAGGCATGTGCTTATCATTCATGTAATCCTGAGGATCTGGGTTTGGATCTGGGTTTGCATAAATTTGCATCATTAAGTACTCTGCTGAGAAAGCCATCCCCCACCACTGCTAAGTTAGATGCTGTTATATATTAAATTTATATCCAAATACACCTTTCATTTTATTTTAAGCTGTAGCATATTATACAAAGACTTATTCATTTAAGCTATATTCTCCTATGGACACCATATATCTTCAAGTAGGTTTTTCCAGTAAGTTTTCTGTGTGACACATTTTTTAATCTCTTGCATATATAAGTTTGTTGACTGCACCAGTTTCATTCATAAAATAAATTCAGAATCTGGATCTAAATATTAATGAGAGGTCACAGTTTTCTCTCAGAAATCATCAACTGTTCCATTGTCTTCACAAGATTCTAAGGTTAGTCTACATCGTTTACAATGTACAGCAAGAAGAAAACCGTGAAGTCAGCAACCTGCCTCGTGTCACCTGGCAAGCATTTTCACAGACCATTTTCCCTGTGAACACTTGAGCATTTAGCTGCTTCCAGCTCTCTGCTCTGCACACTCAACTTCTCTGCCACCATCCCTTCTTACAGTCTCCGTCCTTGCTTCACATTTAGGAAGAGCTCATCATATTTGTTCTCTACGTGACTGATGGGAGTCAGTGCCACATCTGTCCTGCTGGCACTGTGGGCTTCATGTGACTTTCACATTTCATCATGTCTCCCCTTACCTTTCCTTCTTGCCTTTTTCCTTCACATGGTCTTTCATAGGGACTGCAGATTGAGGTTCATAATGATCGCACCACTTCATGCTCTGCTGAGAAAGGCTACTCTGCTTTTCTACACTCTTTCTCATTCTTCCCTTTTGAGTCTTTTGGGATGATTTTTTTCCCCTTTTTCTTCCTAACATTTAAAGTTTCATTGTTGCGCATTTAACAACTCCTAACAATGGTGGCTTTGCATAGAAATCGTACTTTTACTGTCCCGAGCAGTTTCTAGAATCTATCAGCTTTGAAGTTTGGTGTCATAATATTGAAATATGACTTTCTTTTCTGAGAAGTCCCAGTTCCTAGTTTCATCTCTGGTCATTAGGCTTTATACTTGGAGCTATTACTACTTTGTTTGCATCAGCCTTTGTAAGTGCTAATCGTATTTTCTATGAATGGATATGAAAAGGAAAAGCTATATCAAAAGACAAGAGAATGAGAAAGGTATTTCTTTTTTTTTTTTCATTTTTTTTTATTGATGCTTTGTGTGTTTCATACATCATTTTCCAATTCGGTTCAGGCATATTTCCCTTTCCCTTCCCCCCTTCCCACCCCACCCCACCCCATCCCAGATCATGCATTCTGCCATAACTGTCCTGCATCTTTCAGTTTTTTTTTTCATTTTTTAGCAATAAGTGATAATTTATGAGTACAAGCATCCTTCATGTAAAAAGTATTTCGTAGTAAAAGGAAAACAAAGACGGCAACAGAACTGACCAGAGCTCATGCTTCACAACGCAGTAGCTTCGGAGTGTCTCTTCACTCCCTATTCATTATTTTTCCTTAATTTCCCAACAGTGAATGGACAGGTAGCACAGCTATTAATGCAGTGAGGGCGAGGAGGAGGTAGTGGGAGACAGGAACAAGCATGCCTCCACAGAACAGCGCTCGGCCTCAGGGAAGTGTGGTAAAACTGAGGAAGAACCAAGGGTCCCTCACTTTAGTGTCTCACTCTCATTCACTAGCTTGTATTCTTAAATGAAATAGTAGCATGAATGACCCACAAACCAATGATTTCACAGTCCACAAATTAGCGTAAAATAAGTTATTTTAAATACAGTACATAGAATAACAAGAATGAATATATTTTCATGTTTTATAACTACCATAAGTTTCCATTTTTCATACTTGCAAATTTTCATGGGATTTGAGGACTAATGATATGTAGTTATTTGGATGCCATTTAAAGAGTAAGGCTTTGTCATCACTGCTTAGACTTGCCTCACTGGGCAACTCTGTTTTCCTCAGTTGACTGATGGTCCCTATCCTGCAGTGTTTTTGTCTAGGAGGAGCCCTAACCTCCCTATCTCTTGCAGCTGGCTACTGCATAGCCTGAGTCGATTCCTGGAAATGTTGTAGCTTCCCTTAGCCTGAGAGCACATGTACTGTCTGCCTTCTGTGCCTGGTTTTCTTTACTCTGCCACAATAAATACCCATTCTCTGCTCTTCACTGCTTCTCTAGATCTGCATCAATTTCATAAAGTCCAAAACCCTGCTTGCTTTTTAAAATAAGTTTCAGTTTTTGTTCATTTTTCTCCTTGATTTGGTAAATGCAATCTGGAGAGTTTACTCTTACCCTAATCAATTATTCCAAGATTGCTTGGTTCAACTCACCCTGTCTGTTAGAATAGGACATTTTGGAATCTCTGGAAGATTTGTCAAAGGGCACAATGATATCAGTGCTATGTATATGCCTGTCAGCATGAAGTAGAAATCCAAGTGGAGAAAATTTCACTGTCTGCAGTATATGTCAGCCAATATAGAATTCTAACTATGAAAAATCCCAATTATCTGAGATTCCAGGACTTAAAGATATTATACAGTAGTCTGCATCTTTAAAGTCATTACAGATTTGTTTAAAAAGCAAAGAAACAAGTTATTTAATTATCCATGGTAGTGATATTCTAAAAAAACAAACTCACAAAATTCCCTGTGTTATTACAGCAACTGATGTAATTTTGTTGTAAAACAATATTGTCCATTTGTACAACATATTTTATCAGTTACCTTAAATGGATTTTGACTAACAAATGCTTAAAAGCCTTGCTATAGTTAAGAAGTCCAAAGATAAGGATAAATCTTCTTTAATTCAAACAGGAACAATAGAAACAGTAATCCTAAACAAGTGAAGTAAAGACACTGGTCAAAGAATCTGTGCTGTTGGCTCAGTTCTCTAAAACAAAGCTGTAGCTCAAAATATAAAATGGCATTATATATGCAAGTGTGCATGGGCATGTGCGTGTGTATGTGCCTGTGTGTTGTGATTTTATGTGTGTGTACCTGTGCACATGGAAACCAGCAGAGGTCAATTGTCCTCCTCAATAGCTCTCCACTTTCTTTTGGAGACAGGGTATCTCACAGAACCGGAAGCTCCCAATTCAGCAAGATTACCTGGTTCATAAGCTACACAGATCCTCCTGCCTGCTTCCCCAGTACTGGGATTACAGGCATCTACCACCTCACCTGGCTTTTTATGTGGGTGCTTGGGTTTAAATTCAGGTCCTTATGTTTGCATAGAAAGCATGCTAGCACTCTGGAGGCAGGGGCAGGCGGATCTTTGTGAGTTCAAGGCCAGCCTGGCCTACAGAGTAAGTTCCTGGACAGCTGGGACTACAGGGAGACCCTGTCTCAAAAAGACCAATAAAAAAAAAAAAAAAAAAAAAAAAAAAAAGAAAGCATGCTACTACCTAAACCATCCCTCCAACCTCATTATTTAAAATTTCTATTAGTAACATTTAAAAGGTAGAGATAAAAATGCATTGGAGGTAAGGTTTCATATTCTTTCTTCTTTAATGCCAGAACATCTAAAATGTTAATTTTCAGTCATTAAACCATATATGTATATTGTCACGGAAAATTCAGGTTTTCACATTTATGTTTACAGAACATCTAAATTTGCACTACTCTTGGTTAAAATGATCAATAGTGACATAGGACTATTGGCCACCAGGGTGGACATTGAAGGTTTGCTATCATCATATATGATGAAATACTCCAGAAAAGTGGATAAGCAATAACTATGTGAAGCATTATGTATGTTAATTATTCAGTGTAATCATTTCTGAGAAGACAAATTCCAAACATGTTGTAGATGCTAAATATTGTATATAATTTTTAACTCAAACATATAAAAGAAATGAAGAAATTATGTGAGAAAGGATGAATATTTCTCTTACCTACACAAGTCCTCTTTTATATGAAGGGAAATCAATTCCTTAGGAATATGGAAGGACAGCGTGCTCTCTGACATCTGCTCACGGATTTGCATCCACTTGTTGTCAGATGTGGGAAATCTATACAGTTTACACACGGGATTCTTTAACACTGGGTGAGAAGAAAAAAATTAAAGCAACAATTAAATTATTAGCAAATGCATATCAAGTGATGCTCAGTTAGCATTAATGAGAATAATGCTCTAATTACTCATTTTAAAAAGAATGATGCTTCATCAAAATTCACCAGTAAATTTGAAGATTAAAGAATAAAAAAAAGACTTCGAGAAAGATGTAGGACAGTTATGGCAGAATGCATGATCTGGGGTGGGGTGGGGTGGGGTGGGGGTAAGGGAAAGGGGAATATGCCTGAACTGAATTGAAAAAAATGATGTCTGGAATACACAAAACATCAATTAAAAAAAAAAGAATTTTATCTTTTACACCACAAGTTTGTGTTAGCTTCTAGAATTTACAATTTCAGTTAAATTTAATAACTGTCAAAATCCAATTAATAAATGTGGCTGGTGGTTCTTTATTACTTGATTACTGAGCCCAGTGGAAGGAAGAGGGGGAGACAGGTAGGAACTGGGTGCCTCAGCGAGCTGATTGTTGATCCTTTGGTCCTGCTGTCTCTGGTTTGATTGGCCTTAGTGGCTGTGAGGTTGGAGTTATCCTCCCAGCTGGGATTGAAGGTGTGGTCTTTGGCTTGATTGGATTTTGTGGCTGTGGGGGCGGAGTTATCCTCCCAGCTACTATTAAAGGCAAGCTTGTGTGACTCTTGAGATTTGAGATCTCCTGAGCCCAGCTGAAGGTGCCGGGGAGCGGGCTGAAGAGTGCCCCCCCAACTGAGATTACGAAGAAGAATCTGAAGAAGGAAAGCAAAGCAAGCCTTCAACACAGTGAAGAGGCATTTAGGACTCAGATTGGAATACAGGCAAGGAAAAGCCCATATGCCAGGATCACGAAGAAGAGACTACACTGGAAAGGGGCAGGACAATCCCACGCCAAGCTTTACCAACCCTATGGAAGACTGCTGCAGTGGGATCCCTCCGGGGATGCCCCAGGACACAAACATCAGAAACACAATTGGGAACATACTTAAAGAACTACAAGATCATAAAGAACAAATTAAAGAACTAAGAAAAGAGAATGAGGAACTCAAGAAG